>OU452221.1:5585028-6034826 GCA_911728455.2 Marthasterias glacialis
AGTCTGGTAATAATGAGACCGCGGGTAACTTTGAAGAGGTTGTCAGTGTTAATTGTCAGTATTTATCTTCTCTTTTCTTGCTATGGAGCTTACGTTTTATTATCGCAGAGAAACAGTGATACGTCTGGAGCAGGGAATGATAAAGAAGGTTGCTATTATGAGTATTGGTATTTGTTCTTTACTTTTCTTTGACTTGAGTTTTTATTTTATTAATTATAAAAAAAAAATAAGGTTTTGTTTTTCAATAGGATAATTTGCTATAGCACCAAATAATTACTGACTACAGCTGTCATGCGCAAACTTCAATCCTCGCAAACTTAAATCTGCGCGGAGCTCGCAAACTTCATTCGTGGCCCGATTTAAACTTGTGTGCGCATGTTTAAACCTATGCGCAGGAGATCCCTTGCAAATTTCAGTCTTGCGTAAAGTTGCTGCTTCAGAAATTAAGTTTCTTCGGGGTTTGCCCATAAACTTGTGTCGAACCACGAATCAAAAATCATTTTTGCAACTTTGTTTCATCACCGTGAGGTTGAGCAAAAAGAATTGTTAAGAATTTAAACGGGGTCTTAAATGAAATTAAGTCTGAAAAAAGTCAAAATGAGTTGTCCAGGTCTCAGGAACTGGGCAAGCATTTTTTTATTTTATGCCGAGCAGTTTATGTCAAGCTTGACAATGCAGCACGCAAACTTCATCCGCACACGCAAACTTAAAGCGCGCAAATCTGACTCGTGGAAGCTTGAAGCTTGCGTCGCAGCTTAAAGATTGCGCGAGAGGCTAGTTTGCACTCAACAGTTCGTAGTCAGGTTTGAACTTGCACGGGTTAGTTTAACATTTGCATGGGTTTCTACTTTGCGCTCAACAGGCCTACGAGAAAAACAATCACTTTGAACAAGATGGCGCATATATTACTACCGTGAAGGTGCTAAGGTCAGCGTGTTCAGCATGGTCAGCAGGGTAGACTCAAAAGTTTAAGTCTATACCTGGCTCTTAGTCCAAGGTTTAACTTATACATCAGAAAATTTTGCCCTGGACGGTTGTACTAGTATGACCGTCCAAGTCAAAATTAAAAAGAAAAGTACAGTTCCCCAGTTACTGCGTCTAGGTCTAACTGGACATTGATGATAATTATTGTTCAAGGGATTTAAGTGTTTAATTCTACCTACGTGTACGTACGTGTACTAAAGTAGCAAGATCGTTTAGTACTACTACTACTCAAGTAGTAGTACTAGTAGTAGTAGTAGTAGTAGTAGTCCTATTGGTTGGGGATAGTCCCACTTGTGTGGCCGGCAGATTTTAACATACTGGCTGATCCTTAACCACATGTCCTAGTCAGTATGCCCTGTGGTTCGAATTTCAAAAATTTGTCCAGTGGGTGGGGTAGCACTATCTGTGATGCATTTTTAACGGTCAGGATGTCTTTAGCTATCTGAAACTGCTAATGACTCGAGTCATCTTACTCACCATTTTCTGAAATGTCGGTCGTTAATCTTGGCCTCCATAGACTTTTGCGCGCAAATGATTTTTTAGCCAATTTGAAAAACACGAACAATGACGGCTCGTTGACGGCTGTTTAATGAGAGCACAGCCCACAGGGGCACATCTCGCATGAAATTTAGCTGCAAGATGTACCTTCATTCAACACTCTGCTGAATTGAATGGAGGAAAGTAATAAATTCGCTATGTGAACGAAATATTTGCGGATGGATACAGCAGGCCTCGATCTTGAGAAAAACAGGGGCAGGCCTTTGCTGTCCAAATCAGAGAAATTGTACAAGGACATGCTGGCCAAGTTGGTAGTGACAGTGCAATTTTTCTGAAGGGCACGCTGGCCAACTCGACAGGGCATGAGGCCAATGGCCTCGGTGGCCTCGGTTAAGATCAAGGCCTGATACAGCATTTTTTTAAAGCCTCATCCATGGAGATTTTGATCCTCATTGATGAGGACAAGCAAGTAAACAAGTTTAGGTCGTGGCTAACAGTTTATGTGTGACATTGCAGTCAACCAACTTATCATCATCACAAGTCATGGCCGAGCTGTTAAGAGCATCAAACTCAAGTTCTTATGGCTGAGTCATCAGTGAGTGGGTTCGAATCCTGGTGGTAACACTTAAATGTTCTTGGGCAGCAAGACACTAACTTGGGCTTCTCATCACCCAGGAGTAAATGGGTGATGGTGAGGGTAGAAATTGTTGCCGTGAATGATTAGCAGCCTGTGCACCAATTTGACTACCGGTGCTGCATACTCCAAAGGAGTTGAGATGGTTTCAGGAATGCTTAAGGCAGGTCTTGATCTTAAGAAAAACGGGGGCAGGCCTTTTCTGGCCAAATCAGAGAAATTGCAAAAGGGCATGCTGGCCAATTTGATAGTGACAGTGCAATTTTTCTGAAGGGCATTTTGGCCAACTCGACAGGGCATGAGGCCAATGGCCTCGGTAGCCTCGGTTAAGATCAAGGCCTGTTAAGGCTCAATGAACAGGGGGGTAGTAATAGTGTAAGATGCTTTGAGAAGCCCACTTAGCTTGAAAAAAAATGCATATTAAATACATAATTATTACAATATTATTAAACTGTATTATTTCACATTTTTGTATTTTTCCCAAACAAAGCACAAGACAGCGGAATACTGTCACCGGGCAGTCTTAGAACAACACAACGGCACCTTCATGAGCCACTAAAAGAATCGAACCGCAGTAAGACCCATGATGTGATTCTAGCCAAGGATGCTTACACTGATGCTGAGGAGGAACATGCTGTGGAGATCTGGAGCAGAGCTGGTGTTGGTAAATCTTAAATTAATATATTGGTTGGGGAAAGTGGTCAAAAATCAAGTAAACAGTTTGGTATTCTTTGAATTTATTTCAAACCTTCATTTTTAAAGAGTGCGAGTGCATTCCCACACCTCCACACTCCTTAACTTAGTCCAAAATAGCACTCCTTCAAATTTAAAGGGGATTAAAGAAATGAGTTACCGATGTGGCGTTAATTTGCTTTGATCAATTAACGAAAGAGAAAAATCTGCCAACCTAATCATGAAATCCATTATGCGCATACGAATCGTCAGAGGTACTTACATGGGAGGTTGTCCAATCAGTTGGTGATCCTGCTGCGGGTGGGATCCTTTGCCGGAAGGGGGGGTTTCAACAAATGTGCAGATAAAATGAGCAGAGTCTATGTAGAGGGTTGTATTTGTTTCTTTTTTGTGACTGACCATTTTAAACAACATGTTGTAGTGATGGCCTCAATACAATACAATACAATACAATTCAATACAAAAAGCATTTATAATGTGCCATTCCCAGGAGGCTCATGCCACTTACAAAGGTAGCAAATGAAACAAAGCAAGTAAACAACAAAACAACAAAAAGCAAAATAATGATAATGATAATCGGCTACTCATAAATTATTCAGGCTAGCCGATGGGGCTGGCTAGGAGGGGGTGGGGGCAAGTCAGCAACAAAATTTAAGCCGAAGGCCGGTCATGAAGGCTAATGGGCAAAAAATTTTATGTAGCGTGAAATGGTGAGTCAAGATAATGATGTTCTCGTTAATAGTCCGTATTTTTGACAGCTAGAGGGCGCAATACTAATTCCATTTTGAAAGTACAAAAAATCGTTCAAAACATTAAAAATGCAATTTTTCCAAGCAATTATCTTACACTGATTACATTGTAATACTGTCAATAAAAACCCTGCGAAAGTTGTATATTAACTGCTTTATTAGAAGTCTAATTGCATCTGGTTCACCACACTCTTTCTATGGTTTGACCCCCAAAGGGCGTCCTCTTGCAGTAAAAAAAATTAGGCCAATTCACAGTGTTTTGATCAATTTTGATCTGTTACATGTTTTAAGGTCAATACACTTGGGAACATATACTAGGAGCAACATTGGAAACCAGGGAACAAGCAGACAGTCAATATACGTTGAGCTATGGTTACAAGAAAGAAGGCAACATTGCGTTCACGTAAGTAGGTAGATTCTTAGGATCCTTTTGGCTTTGTTGCTTTGTGGTATTCAGTTACATGAATGAAGGATCTATTTCATGTTGGTAAGTCATTACGCCACATGCCCGCGTATCTGCTGTAGGCCCAAAGTTTTCACTACTTCTGGCTCCAAAGCTGGCTATGTTTGTGTGTAATTTTGCAAAAAAAATCACCCATCTCATATTTCAAAAGCATTTCTTATGACAGAAACTTTTAGCTCTGAGAAGACCTTGGTCTTCGAAAAATTTATGTCCAACTATTAAACTTTTCTAGTATGAACCATCAAAGAAAAACTAGCCTTCAGGAAAAAATGGAAGATTGCCGACAGGAACTAGTTAATTACTACTGCAGCTGTCGAATGGACAACGGACTGTGAGAGGTTGTGGAGTTAAGTCATACCTGGGTTCAGAAGTCAAATCCTGAAATATTTGGCCAAAGTTGTTTCTTTGTTGTATTGTTAGGGTCCAGTGTACAAGACAGTGCAGTTTTCAGGGAAAAACAGATGCTCTACATGTAGGTGAAACTATCGATTTTACACACAATCTGTGCAAGTTGAGATAATTTTGAGTTTTTCCTGCTTGTTAAAGCAATGGTTAAATGAAAACAGAAAAGGCACAAGAGAAATGGTAAAAAAAAGGAAATTAAAGATGGCAAAACAATTCTTCGGTAACATTTAAAATGTAAGACACTGTTTACTTCTTATGTATTAAAATAGAATAATTAATCTGTACCTTGAATGATTGAGCAATTCCATTTTTAAACATTCAGATTTAGGACGGGGCATGGTGTCTTACCAAGCACAGTCCCCAGAGACGTGAAGAACCTGTTGCTCGTTCTTAACGGGAGGGCGCCAGACAAGTTTGATTTTGCACGTGCCTGGCTGGACAGCTTGGATGCCTTCCCTCGTCTTCGCAATGTAGCTCTGATGCTGATTGGAAGCGAGCAGTGTGAGAACTCCTGGGTGCTGCCATACATGATGTCTCGGGGAGGACGTCTGAGGTTCTTGCTCGTGGTTTATGACACGCTACTGGTGGATGGGAGGGAGATCCTCCAGTGGCCTCTTGGAGTGGCAACGTAAGTCTGAACGTTCAACGTGTTTATTCAGAATCTATCAATCATTAGATAGTTAAGTAGGATTTGAAACTTTACTTAGTGGAGATTCAATCTAGTAAGGTCTGCGGTAACACCATGTACATGTACATGAGTAGGATTTGAAACTTTGCATGGTAGAGATTCAGTCTAGTAAGATTTGCGGTAACACCATGTACATGAGTAGGATTTGAAACTTTGCATGGTGGAGATACAATCTAGTAAGATTTGCGGTAACACCATGTACATGAGTAGGATTTGAAACTTTGCATGGTGGAGATGCAATCTAGTAAGGTTTGCAGTAACACCATGTACATGAGTAGGATTTGAAACTTTGCAAGGTAGAGATTCAGTCTAGTAAGATTTGCAGTAACACCATGTACATGAGTAGGATTTGAAACTTTGCTTTGTGGAGATACATTCTAGTAAGGTTTGCAGTCACACCATGTACATGAGTAGGATTTGAAACTTTGCATGGTAGAGATTCAGTCTAGTAAGATTTGCAGTAATACCATGTACATGAGTAGAATTTGAAACTTTGTATGGTGGAGATTCAGTCTAGTAAGTTTTGCAGTAACACCATATGCATGAGTAGGATTTGAAACTTTGCTTTGTGCAGATACATTCTAGTAAGTTTTGTGGTAATACCATGTACATGAGTAGGATTTGAAACTTTACATGGGGGAGATTCAGTCTAGTAAGTTTTGCGGTCACACCATGTACATGAAATCTCTCCTGAGATTCTTGTTATTCCCCTAAAGTCTGAAACCCCAACTTGGCCCCAGGTATCCTGGAACTGTCCCTTCATCTAGTCTGTGTAGACTGGATTATAATGCCATATCTATATGTTTGGCAATTCAACACTTTATAAACTCTGGTCAGATTGGAATGCCTGGTCCAATTTTGAGGTACTATTTGTTTGTCTGTAAAGTGCTAAATCAACCAAAACCTAGATATGGATTGCACATGATTTGGTTTGACCATCTAATCACAGGTTAGGACACAACTGATTTGTGGTAAAACTTATCAGGCAAACTCCATTTTGCTTACATTTTACATAAATAGTTAGTATGAACTAGCCTTATCTATTAACCATTTGACGACGGATGATGTGTGTATACATTCCATTCTTGGAAAAAATGGCCTGATAAAGCCGATTTAACCAGTTCGATAATCCCAAAGTTTTCCGAGACCACCCATGGGATTGATTTTCGGAATACCCAGAGCAAATGTTCTCTCTCTTATGGGAACAAAATTGTCAAAATGGAACCATGAAACTGAGTAAAATGACAGTGTTTCTCATAAAATGCCCTTGGATTTCAATTTCTCTACTGAAAAATAATCCTGTGGGTGGCCCCGGAAAAAAAGTGTGGAATCCCAGAGCCAACTGGTTAAAAGACTGAAATGGAAATAATCCTAAAGTAAAAGATGGATTTCATCTAAAGACTTTATGAAACTGAAAAATAGTTGAGGGTAGTTAACACTTGTATAAATCACTTACATTTAAAAGGGGAACGCTCTACACTGATACAGCATATTAATTTTAATGATATAATTGAACTATTAGTTTTTTCTCTTCAAAGAATGTGTGTGTGTTTTTTTTTTTTTATAAAGGTACCGTGGTTTTCCCATTGTGAATATCACCAAGTTAAATCCAAGGGCCAGTCGTCGTTACCGCTGCAATTTCATGGCCACAGTGTATCCCAATTCCTCCAGGGAGACACTGCTGCAGGTCATCAAGAAGCACAATCTGGTTGACTATTGCTTTGTGAAAACTAGAGAGAGGTAATGAGCTCATTAGACAGGCTAAGCCTCACGGTGTTGCTTAATGAGTACGGCAATGCATATGTAAAGTCCTTTGTGTCGCTGTTCCACTGCAAGCTCAAGTCATTAAAGACGGGCTCCAAGGTCAAATTTATTTTTGTGATGTACTCATTTTCCAATGAAAAGAGACTTCATGAAAGTGGAAAGAAAATGTCTCTATCCTGGCATTTAAAACGGTGTTAAAAAAATGCTGTTTTATTTGATACCCTTCCAACATCCCAAAACATCAAATGACGTCACATTTCAAATACATGGGTCTTTACATTTTTGTCTGGGGAAATTTTTTGTTCTTTCCGGACATTCCATGATGTTCAATCAAAACGGCCTTGAATTGGACTTCTTGACTGATGACAAATTCCTCCTTGGAATGTACAGACCCATTTGTTCTTGACATCCAATGACGTCATGTTTCAAATTTCGGTCTGAAAAGTATAAAATACAATGGCATTTGACAACATTTTAACATGAGGTTGAGACTTGTAATTTTCTTTCCACCTTTATGAGGTCTCTATCTATTGGAAAAAAAGAATACATCACAAAATTGAATTTGACCTTGGAGCCCCTGTTTATTAAAGCTGCATGTTGCGTGTTTACCCAAGTCATGAAGAGGGGCACAGACATCAATGAATAAAAACCCGGGTGTCGTGGCTGAACGGTCTAGTACATTGGACTCAAGTTTTGATGGACTAGTCATCGCAGTGTTGACGTGAGTTCTGGTCATGACGCTTGTGTCCTTGAGCAAGACACTTAACCATAAGTTGCTTCTCTTAACCCAGGTGTATAAATGGGAACCTGCGAGGGGCTGAGATGGTATTACATTGGATTAATCCATAAGGGCTAATACAAGCAGCCTGAGGTTGTATGCTCCTCAGGGAGTTGAGAAAGTTTGAGGAATGGTTTAAGTATGCCTGAAAAACAGGAATAACAATGTTGTAAAGGGCTTGATCTAGCTACTAGGGTATGTGCGCTGTTCAAGGACCAAGTATTACTATTATTAAATCCCTGGTACCTTTGGCAAGAGGCCCTCCTGAATCCTCTACAATTCTCCACTCTAGGGTAACGCAACACTGAAACGTTTGGACTTGGATAAGATTGGTATGCCTAGCCCTGCGATAAGCAATTGTTCTTTGGGCCTGCCGCCCTAGATCCCCGACAATGAGACAACTCCTGAATAGGATTTTGGGGGGTCCAGTCCCTACCTGATTGCACGGGTTTTCCCTATTTGAGGTTTAACTCCCACATCTCAGGCCTATGGGTTAACAGTGCAAGGCACTTCTGAGGATTCCTTGGTGCCGTTACCAAAAATATATTTAAAAAAAAATTCGAAATTATTTTTTTTTGTAGTTGGATGGCAGCCGAGCAAGAAAACACGAGACTCAATTATGAAGGGGTTCTTGCCCAGAGTGACCTGACGCTCAGTCCTGTCGGCATTAACACCGAGTGCTATCGTATCTACGAGGCAGCATCATATGGATCGGTCCCCGTTGTAGAGGACGTCACTACGCCAGGAGAATGCGCCAGCGAGCCACTTCGTCTCCTGAAACAATACAACGCCCCGTTCATCTTCCTCAAAGACTGGCGACAACTCCCACAAGTATTACTGGAAGAATCCAAGAAAAGCCCAGAGGAAATTTCTCTGAGGCGAGAGGAGTTGCTGAGGTGGTATGGACAATTCCGGGTAAAACTAAAACGGGTCTTTCTGGATACCATACAAGGGAGTTTCTTCCCAACATGAATCATATGCAACTGTGATTGTTTTTTAAAAATTTTTTTAAATTGTATATAAAATTTATTTAATATATGGTATATGTATATTTTACAGTAACACAAAGATAGCTTTTGGGCTATAAAAAGCATTTTTTTAATGAAATGAATATGGTTGGATAGATATTTTAAAAGTATTATGAAATGATTCACATAAATATCCCTTGAAATTGTGTAGTTTTTCACGGTTATCATGTTTGTACATTAAGTTGTGGCCATTTTCATGAAGCAACACAGTCAAAATTCTGAAAAAAGTCGCCATTTGAAGTTGGAATATTTTTCAAACTGCTGTTTCAGAGACTGCTTACTGTTTTTTCTTTGAAATTTTCCTACCAAAATGAAGCTTTTTGAAGACTTCTTAATTCATACAGAACTGTCAATATGTTTTCAATCTTGCAACTGTTTTGATGAGTTATTAATTAATACCTAAACACATTCGTTGTGTCATGAAAACAAAAAACTGAGACTGGCATGCGGAGCGCTGCGTACGAACCAATGCATATTGAGGTTTGTCACTTCGTGAAAACGCTAAACTTAAATAAAATTGGTCAACAGATTTATCACTTTGTGAAAACACAAAAGTCAGATCACACATGGTTGGCACCGCGCCAGCGCTGTGTATTTCAATGCGTAAAGTGGCAAATCTTGATCCGTCACTTCGTGAAAACGCAAAATGGCAAATCTGGTGATTCTTTGGTCATGCTAATTACATGTAGTATGCTTACAAAACTATTACGTCTGATGTCCTGAAATTTGCTGAAAATGTTAACAGCGATGAGTATGTCAAGAATTTACAAAAGTGCAAAAACTTATTTGCCAAATTTTGTGTTTTTTTACACATCCATGAAAACGGTGACAAAGTGTATGTGCAGTAATATTTATGAAGACCAAAAGCATGTGTTTGCATTTTCCAATATCACTTTTTATTCGACAAGATTAAGCCCTGTCAGAAATCTTTAAAACATTTAGATTTGAAAACATTTTTTTTCTTGGACAGCACTGAATAAATTTTCCTAACCAGTTGAGGTATTCGGCAGTTTTTAAGGCATAACTAACTGTTAACTACAGTGTTGAAAGATAAAAAAAAAAAAAGCACACAAATAAAGCAAATGTACATGTAACATCGAGTAATTATTTTACAGTGAAAAATACCATAAAGCTTCAAATAGTGTGGAAGTGACTTCTTATTATAATATTTGCAAAGACACATCCCCCCCCTCCCAAAAAAGGAAACAAATCAGACGGGTAAACCAACAAATTCTCAAGTTCAAAACACTTGGGTTTTATATGTGTGCAATATTTACAACATTAGGTAACATTCTGAATAAATATTAAATACAACTGAGATCCTAATGATGCGTGTTGAGTGCTTGGACTTTTGAATTCTTGAAATATTTGTTATTACTTGATAGTTAAATAATTTCAGTAAAACTATGCAAATTAAATGATTTATAAACATGTTGCTACCTTCATTGCAAAAATAATGATTTATTTATAATTTTTATCTAGCCCGCCCCACGTAATGTATTTTGGATGAAAATCACAATAATGGTAATGTTTTTCCAAACTATTCTTCAAATTGTTAATTTACAAGGTAAAAAAGAGTAGCCTGTTCATTGAATATTAATATAAAAAAAGCTAATTTTAAACAGAACTGAAAGCACCAATGGCTGCAGAATATTTTGCAATGCTGTAATTATGTGAAGACATAATGAACTTTCCAAGCCAAGAGATTTGCCATCAATTGTACTGTTTGTCTTGACTGTACAGGCTAATTTATTGTTGCTGTGTTAATGGAACACCAGTAGGCACATATAGCGTGGTGATGCTTCATACTTCCTTCACCCTCCTACTGCTAGACCATTCAAAAATCCACCTCTCACTTTTCCCCATTGCTATTGTACACACATGGTATTATCATTTGAACAGTTTTGATATCAAGCTGCGCTACCAGTCAAAACCATTCATAGCATTGATTCAACACAGCTGTACTACTATTTGGAACGATCCTCACAAGGCTTGGCATCAGCTTAACTACCATTCAAACCATTTGGGGGAATCAACACTGTAAGACAGTTATTCCACCATTCAAAACCACAATGTGAACAGTTTCAAATGGTGCATCAACTTATTTGAAAAAGGCACGAAGAGTAGGAGGGTTAATAGTAAAATCAATTTATTCTTATTTGTTGATTAATTCTGTTGTAAGCAGCACCATGAAATGGGGCCCTGCTCACATGAACTTGCTTAGCAGAAATACATGTAGGTTACCAGCCAAAATGTCAAAAAGTATAAGATGGTGTGACTGGTACCCCACTCATTGTTTGCTTAGCACAGAATTAATCTAAATAGTATTTTCTGCTTTTCACAGCTTTATGAAAAAGCAGCCGAAAAATGGATTGTACTAAAATATGGCCCGATTTGACTAGCCACTGTCACTTATGAGCGAGGCGGTCAAGTATCATGATACAACCTATTCGCCTAGCCATCAAGCATGACCCCCTCGCTTATAAACCTCCCATGATACTATCATGGTATCATGATAGAGCATTCTCTCTTAGAAGCGAGGCAGATTCAGAACGTGTTTAGAAGAGCGTTATCATGCACCAGGTTCAACTAGCCACCGTCACTTATAAGCGAGGCGGTCAAGTATCATGATACAACCGAATCGCCTAGCCACCGTCACTTATAAAGCGAGCCACCAAGCCTGACCGCCTTGCTTATAAACCTCCCATGATACCATCATGGTATTATGATAAAGCATTCTCTCTTAGAAGCGAGGCAGATTCAAAACGAGTTTAGAAGAGCGTTATCATGCACCAGGTTCAACTAGACACCGTCACTTATAAGCGAGGCAATCAATCATGATAACCCTCATAATACCGTTGGCCGTCTTGGAAGTTACGTGAATAAAGCATTCACATATAATACGTAGATTTTTTGCCATTTTCTCTATTTTCAAAACATTGCTTAAAACTCACCTGTTCAATATTTCTTAATACAATTGACTTTCTGTGTATTATTCTTTTTTAACCCCTTTTTTGCCTATGCGTTTATGTCAATCTGTTTTTTCAATGTGCTCTTTTCTTTTCTTTCTTAGCTACGTACTTCGTAATCTTTTTTGTTACTCTCTACATTATTGGTTTGTACTTTTTGTTTTCAAGTGCCTCGGAATATGTTAAGTCATAGATAGATGGCGCTTTACAAGTTTTAATTATTATTATTATTATACCATTTGCTGTTGCTAGGCAGTTGCTAAGGTAGGCGGGGCTTAATGGATCGGTCTATTAATAGACCTCAAAACTGTACAGGAATATGAATTGACTACTGAAAACTAGACGGCAGGCAAAATTATGCATGTTGTATAAAGAGTATATTTATTCCACTCTGAACTTGCAATGTAGACCTCCAGATTTCAATGGATTATGATGAACATACGGTGAAAACATAGGGTTACAGAGAGGAATTCTTGAAAGGGATATTCATTTCAACTATTAAGATATCATAAAAATAAACTTTCAGAGCGTCATGCCTACGGCTTAGGGCACTTAACATTGTAAACATATGCTGTAATTTGTCAATAAATACTTTGTAAAAGTTACAGTGTAACTGCTTATTTAGCTAATTGGATGAAAGTAAAAAGTAACAAATGAGCCACCAAATTACCAATTAAACCATAGTATAAAAGTGCAAATGTAAAACTTAAAACAACGCATAAATGTAACTCAACAATACTTATGTTTTGTTTTTTTAAATATACATGTAATAAGCTAGGATAATTCATTATAAACAAATGCAATTAATAACATCTTAAATTCATTCGTAAAAATAAAGTTGTCAATTAAAACAATAAAAATAATAAGAAGCCAAAAACAAGGTTGCCTACCGGACTTGATCTGAGTTGGATTCATGGAATTTAAAGGATCTCCACCTTTTAACCTTTCAAATGTTGAGCATAAAGGCTCTTGCTAAATTAGTAAGGGAGTGAAGTCTAATAGCATTTTTGCAGAAATGGCGTTTTTCTTTTCAGAAATTTGTTGTTTGTTTAAACTGTTCTCCGGAAATGAACTTAATCTTTTTTTGTTCTGAGGCCAATTTCATAAAGCCTGTAAATAGATGTTTTATGGTTTCGGAGCGACCCTCAGCACAGTTTCTACTACACAGTAATCACTGCTTAATTGCTAAGCAAAGCAAACGGCATGCAGCTCAGCGTTCGCCCTTAACTTTTTTCAGTGACGAGCCAGCAGGACCAGTGTCATTTCATTGGTCTGCGAGCTTTTTTACTGGTCCATATTTAATTTGCTTTTTGTCTTGCCTTGCTTGTAATTTTTAATATTTTTAATAATTGTTTTTGTAGTGCCTATGTCCTGCGTGCCTCCATCATCTGGAGCACTGGTCGGACTTTTTAATGGTTTTCCTTTAGGACTGTGTGAATAAAGTGATTTTGAATAAAGGTTTCTTTTCAACATTTTCATTAGCATGGGATTCGTAATTTGAAGTACAATGTAATACAAACAATTTGTGGTTTAAATACTAGCAGTGGTAAGCAGTAAACTAGCCTAGCTGGACAGAATTCTGACCAGTCGTTTGGCGTCTTTAACTGCCATTTGGCCAGCAGTACACTGTTAAGGGAGAACACGGACGCTAGATAGCTGGGGCCAATTTCATGGCTCTGCTTACCGTGGAATTCCAAGCTTACGCCCTGCCACGGCCCATATAAGTATGCTTTTTACAGGGCGCTGTAAGCGCAGAATATTTTGGTAACCAGCGCCATGAAATTTGGCATAGGTGGTTTTTGTAAGCAGATGAGCAACTCAAAAGTGCAAAATCCATTGTGAACGCACACCCATTGTCAAATCTTCTTGATCATTTATGAAATATGCTAAATTAGTACCAGTTAGCCCCCAACAGTCCCTATTCCATCAAACTCTAACATCAGGTTTTGTTTTGATTTTGTTTGGGTACTGCATGAGTAAACTGATTATGCTTTACATGGGTTCAGGCTTACCACCATAATCAAGAGTACCACGGTTTGGGTGCTGAGTTACACGATGTTAGACTGAGGAAGGATCCTAGTAAATCACTCAAGGGAGTTAGGGTTAACAGCTTTCTGAAATTGGGCCCAACGTCTTTTTATATATCATGCAGCACCAGCCTATTTAGAATGTAAAAGATTGTTAAACGCATAGGGCCTACGCTATACACTGTACATGTATGTGAACCCTTAACTGAAAGATACAAGCAATTTAATGTTACTTACAAAAACAATACATCAAAACCCGTTCTCAATCACTCTCGGACATCAGTTCATGACATTTGTTATTTGTTGAAAATAGATGGTGTGGTCTTGGGCTCGTATAAAACGCACCAGTAGGTACATGTATGTTCAAATGCAACAAAAAACAAGACTGCCACTTTGCCTGTCCTGGAACACGAAACTCTCGTGATTGTTGTAAATTTACAGACAGACTATTAAAAAGAATAGTAAATTTAAATTAAAATACAAAAGTGATGCCAAAATCAGACACTTCTCTGAAATAGTGAAATGGCATAAAGTGAATGCAGCGGAAACATCTACCATGATAACAATTTGATGGATGCTGAGAAATTCTTTATAGGCCTGAATTTGGTGTTACTTGAAAGCTCTTCTCATCAATTGGATGCGTTTTGGGAAGGAAGTGCCTGGTTTTGGGCATGGAGTGTCACATAGCCTGTACAAATATACACTTGCACAAGAAACGATAGCATAATTGCCAACAACCCTCTGAAGTGGTGGGGCAAGGAGAGCAAACGTGAGAGCTTGTCATCACAGGTGATGTTCAAATGTTTGATTATTGTTATAGAAGTGGTTTCAGAGCTGCATGTACATATATGTAACCATGTGATGACTAACTGCAAGACAGACCATTGTAAATTGAACTTTAATTTGGCTCGGTTTCCAAAGATGCTCATGACATGGGTGTGGTCAAAGAGCCCCCCACTCTATTCCCAGGGCATGGACACGTCCAAGCCTGTATCAAACCCTGTGTATGTCTCATTATGTATTATTCTGCCTCATGGTAGACATGTTACTGTGAATAGGTTGTAGGATTTGAAACTTTGCACGGTGGAGATACAAGCATTCTCCTGAAGACGACCAGAGCATACTGATCGAAACGTTGAGTTGTAAACCGGTTCTTTTCAGAACCACCCCAACTCAAAAGAGATAAGAACCAGCTACATGGTGCCTACCGCAAACCTTACTGTATATTGTGAATAGGTTGTTGATTTACTGTGGTTGACAAGTATGCTATGGCCTCTGAATATAAAAGTATGAGTATGATTTGAAGCTTTGCATGGTGGGTGAAATTTGGAGTACAGTTTTGCTGCGATCACAATGTAAATCTCTTCTAGGAGGAAGTGTTGTTCTGATAAGAAGAAGTAGGATCATTTTATCTTAACCTAACCATGTTTTGGCACTGCACTCTTTCCAACAAAAAAATATTACATGGTGTAATTCCATGGACATTCCTTTCATATAACAGCAGCTCCTCAAGCCCAGTTCGTTCTTCATTCAAATGCAAAAAAACAAGCTAACGTCTTCACTTTGCAGCTACTTGCTCGGGCTAAAATGTACTAAATTTTAGCTCAATCTTTCACAAGAATGTTCATTTGACATCACTAGTGGCTTGGTATGGATTTTGGTATGCTTTTAACATAAGAGTAAGAGTTCTGTGTGGCTTCCAGTTGTGTGAGTTTAAAGTGCATGTTGTACAAAAATGAATGAAGTTACTTGAGCCTCTGTCACCGGCAGCATTCCATCTCTTGAAAGTAGTTATCCCACTCGTCTAGTTCCGAATCTTGCTCCAGTGAAGCATCTGGGAGGCTGTCCCATCTCAACATCTCTGTGGCTGTAACACACCGAGAAAGTTTGCGTTATTTTTGTGTATCATGATTCCGTCAAAAAAGCAGGCATCGTGAGTAAGCAATAACTGGCCCCTTTAGTGTAGCATTCCTCTGTACTCAAATAGTACTCAACAAAATTTAAGAGGGGCTCTTTAAGGTCAAATTCAGTTTTGAGATGCACTCAAAAAAAAAAAGTGGGAGAAAAATTACAAGTCTCTGATCTGATGTTAATCGGTTGGCGTCGGGCCTCGATCTTAACCGAGGCCACTGAGGCCATTGGCCTCATGCCCTGTCGTGTTGGCCAGCATGCCCCTCAGAAAAATTGCACTGTCACTACCAACTTGGCCAGCATGCCCTTGTACAATTTCTCTGATTTGGCCAGCAAAGGCCTGCCCCCGTTTTTCTTAAGATCGAGGCCTGGACGTGTATACACGCAACCATTTCCCCTGCCTGGAAACAGAAGCTGTTTAATTACGGTCTTATGTAAAATCAGAGCAAAGGTCGCCCAGACATTCCACTGCTGAGCATGCCCAGACCACACACATGCTTTGTTTCGCCCACACAAAGACAAATCGTGGTCTTGAATATTTTGGCGTTTTCTGGCTATTGAGAGGTGGTTTTTGTGTAATCCCCACTTCCAGACCTTTGTCCTTTTGTTCCAAGAGGATTATGAGACATTGAGAGGCTTCCACCACTGTTTATTCATTGTATTTTGGCTCAATGGAGGCCAGTCAGAGTAGGCCATGGTTACAGGTTCAGTACCAATCCTATGCCGTGGGTAAAGGCAATTCATGCTTCGTGAATTTGACATTTTCCCGGTCAAGAGAACAAGACGCACGGTGCAATAAAGAGAATCTTTGTTCTCTTGGCATTGTCAAGTCGGGATTTCCTTGTGCAAGCGGTACTCTCAAAGAAAACTGATTCTGGAAATTCTGACAAAATAATCCTGTCAGGGTGTACTGGAAAAAATGGAACACCCCAGGCGGCAACAGGTTAAAATGGTGTAAAATAAAGCTGTATTTGATACCATTCCAGCGCAAATTTTGTTAACATCCCAAAACATCCAATAACGTCACATTTAAAGTATATATTTAGCTGTACATTTTTGTACAGGGAATTTTTAGTTCATTCCTGAATGTCTGTGATATTCCATCAAAAGGGTGATGATTTTAACACCAGTTTTTTGTTGACATCCAATGAAGTCGTGCTTCAAATATCGCTCTGAAAGAGTATAAAATACAATGACATTTTAGACCATTTCAACATGAGGTTGGAGAATTGAAGTTTTTTCCCCTTTTCGTTTTCTATCTAATGGGAAATGAGTGCAAGAAAAAAGAAAAGAATTTGACCTTAGAACCCTTCTTTAAAAATTGGATTGGGGAAGGGAAATACTGAGGAAAGAGTTGTCTGTATTTTCTTCTGTCTGCTGTAATGATTAACGACTATGAAAGTGGCATCCATTGAGTGCCACCCACTGTTTGTTTTACCTGAAGTGTTAAGTCTACTCTCTGCACAGACTGTATTGCTATTGAAGATCCACAGGTGTCCGTTGTTGCAAGACTGTAGGCACGAAGTACATGGCAGCATCACATGATAACCTAATACGTTTCCGCTGTAGAAAAAAAAGAGAAAAATAACATTCATCCATGAGCAGCTCAAGGGGATTCTTTGCCACAAGTACAATAATATCGACAATTAAAAGGTTTCCACCTGAATGGAGGAAAGGAATACATACCAACTTGTACAGGCAACATCGCAGATTGTGCAGGTGCACTTTTTAGTTGAGTAACTTTTACCGATGTTGCTGATTTTTCTGTGAAAAAAAAAAAGAAATAGGAGAAAAGAAGTTATGTCAATTGGTTTGAACAAGATCTGTTACTGCATTGGATTGATAAAGAAGGAACATCCCTTCCCCTTGAATCGAAATCTGAACATGGCATTAGACCAATTAACGCCCAACCCTCCCAGGCAGTCTCAGAAAGTTTTGAAGGAGTGCTAAGGCCAAGACCAGGGCAACAGAGGTCATGGCCAACAGAGAATGTACAATTGTACAGCCTAATTTTAGACGAGATCAGGTTTCAAACAAGAACTTCAGATGCCCAAACATGACAGGCAAAAACCTTTTGAACAGGATTTACTACATCATGACATTATGAGGTTCGTGTTTAAACCTCATACAGACATGTAGTTTTTGGACTGGTATGCTCTACATATATATCTGGTCTTCAAACGTTTTTATTAACCCCAAGTCCCCTGAGTGATTTACTATTATCCTTCCCCACTCTTAACAAATTCCAACACCATATGGGTAACTCAACACCCAAACTGTGGTACTCTGATTATGGTGGTATGCCTGAACCCATGTAAAGCATAATCAGTTTACTAATGCAGTTCTCAGTCTAACAAAATCCAACAAAACCTGCTGTTAGAGTTTGATGGAATAGGGACTGTAAGGGTTAATATATAAATAACACGGTTGTGGTCGAACGTTGTGGTCGAACATTGACATTTTGGGGATATATTTCAGGAATAAACTAATATTTGTACACCCATTTTAGTCTTAGTAACAACATCCTCAAAACATTAGATTATGGAGGTGACCAGCTTCAGCCCTAGCCCCATGCCGCATGCGCACTGTACAGTACTTAAACTCAGAATAGGGTGTTGTAAGTACAGAATTCCGCGGTACGTCATAGTGGTAAGTCATAACGCTGTACTGCGTGCATGTGCAACAGCAACCATCATGGCTCTGACGATGTTTGGATGTGTTAGTATCAGCTCCTAGATTTTTCATAAAATTCCTGTGAATCTACCAAAAAAAGTTGTTGCATAGTGAATCTAAGGTACTCCAGACTCATCGGCAATGACTAAGTGATCATCGAGGGAAAAATGTTGACAAAAAATTGTAAGTCTCAATTCGAAAGTTGATGTCACATCGTGGGTCAGAGGGTTTGTAGGGCCAAGGAGCGGAGGTAGTCCATCATATTGCCACCATTTATGGGGTAGTTCTACTGTACACTACCCTTTTTCGAACATTTGGGGGATAAATTTCAGGAACAAACTATATTTACACCCACTTTTAGTCCCAGTAGGTAGACCCAGTAACTGGGGCGCTGTACTCCTTTTTTGAGATTTTGACATTATCTGTCGTACTAGCGCCCCAGTAAGGAATAGACTCAACAGAGTTGCTCAAAATTCACCTAATGTCTTTTCCAAGTGATTATGGTGTAATAAAATGCATTTAATTGTACTCACGATCATTTTCTGTCCTCCAAATCGATGATTTTTAGGGCCTCTGACAACCCTGCCGTTACAATCGCCATTTTGATTACTAATGTCACGACTGTTTTCTGACTTGCGGGGATCATGTGTTCGCTGATGCCCGGACTTGAATATTGTTTTGCGCAGTCAACGCAGGATACCAGCTGTGTCAACGACCCCACAATGGCAACATTGTACAGCACGCGCTCGGCAATCATGACCAATGGAACTTTGTGGTGTTCGTTGACTGGTATCCTGCGTTGACTGCGCAAAACAATATTCAAGTCCGGGCATCAGCGAACACGTGATCCCGCAGCGTTAATACGACTTTTTTCAAGTCAGAAAACAGTCGTAAGATTAGTAATCAAAATGGCGATTGTAACGGCAGGGTTGTCAGAGGCCCTAAAAATCACCGATTTGGAGGACAGAAAATGATCGTGAGTACAATTAAATGCATTTTATTACACCATAAACACTTGGAGAAGACAGTAGGCGAATTTTGAGCAATTCTGTTGAGTCTAAGGCATTTTTTTTAACAGAGGTGATTTAAATCCTCCTGATCGTCGCAGTTACTACATATTCCTTACTGGGGGGCTAGTACGACAGATAATGTCAAAATCTCAAAAAGGAGTACAGCGCCCCAGTTACTGGGTCTACCCAGCATGCCCAGTAGGCAGTAACAATACTCAAAACATTAGATTACGAAGGGTCGAAGGTGACCAACTGCAGCCCAAATGCCTGGAATTCCCCTACTCTACTGCTACACTAGTGCTACTAGTACTAGCAGTGTAGCAGTAGAGTAGGGGAATTCCAGGCATTTTATTGACTAGCAGTGCTACTGCTAGTCAATAAACTTAAAAGTTTGATAACCACAGCTTGTTTTCATTGGAATATTCATGTATTATTCCCCATAAAAACATAAAATAACACTAAGCATGCAAAGAAACATTGTCTACATAAATAAATCAACTAGATAAACACGCCACAACACAGTTAGAAGTGGTTCTTTGTCTTACAAAACCGAATACGGTTTGAAACGACCGTGTTTACATATGATTATTTATTTAATAGCAGTACGCAGAGAGACATAGTGAACACAGCCCATTTCTTACCCAGCCATTGGCGAATCGGTTGAGTACAATTCCACTGCAGTGTCAGCCAATAAGACTGCCTTCATTCCTCTTCTACAAACATAAGAGTCACAAAAACGGCACCGTAGCTTGATAACATTTTTCTTCCTGAAGCTGGGGTGCATTGTGAACTGGTTCCCTCTGCAAAACAAGCGATTTACTGAGAAATTAATAACAACTCTTCCCTCAATATCCGGACAGCGTAAATTTAAATGCCCCGAATTACAACAGCTGCTTTGATTATTTATATACGTTGGTGATACACAGACGACCTTCAGCAACAACAATTTTGAGTGGTTGAATTATCAGAGCGTAACGCCAGGCCGAGTGGGATTGACCAATCATATTGCCTGGCCTGTCATCGGTACTACAAAAGGATTATTTCCCAGCAGTCTCTCCGGCTCTCTATCGTCGTCGAATAGAGTGTGAAAAGTATTTCCGTGATATCTTAGAAAATGGCGACCAGTCGGAGAAGTTTGACCCTATGAAAGTTCCTTCCCAGTGTGTTTTGAATTCGTTTACGGCAATACCTTGGGTGGTAAGACTATGTGATGACAGTTTATGAAGGGAATGTTACACCGTCGTCAAAATGTCGTCCGATAGAAAACAGGAAAAGGAAATATTGCAGGAATTTGAATCGCATGTGAAAGGTACGTGAATGTGACTGTGAACTGTTGTGTAGTGTGTACCGGCTGTACGCCGCGCGGTGGCGGGTTAGGTTGACCGTATGGTAAAGCAAAATGACGGCCACTTCAACTAAAGTTGTAAGTGAAGGAACCGGCTCACTGCGCATTATATTCCGCTTGCTCTGTGGTTACAGTCATGGTTGGAAGTTCGGTATAAATGTCGCATATGGATACTCCTAACCTAGTCTGCAACTGAACTAGCTAACTAAATCATAAAAGACATAAAAAATGAGCCCCTTCGGAGGAGGAGCGTATGTGATTTATGATTCCAGGCTGGCCTGTGAAAAGTTGTAAGATCAATTAAATTTGAAAAAGGGAATGGTTGGCCCCCTGCCCTGGCTGGGTAGGACATCATTACCAGGCAGGAGAGCAAGGACCTACCGCTTGAGCTAATAGAAAATTACATTTATGCCGCAATATCATTATGGATAAAAAACAAAAATAATACAGATATCGTGATATATGTTGGCCTTCAGTGTTTGTGCCGATTCTGTCCAAAATACAAAGAAACGTGTTAGGCCTACAAATACAATGTTGTTGTTTTGGGTATCCTAATGACTGTAAACAAATAAATAATTGGTTGTTGATTCTTTGACTCTCTTTGACTTTGAGTTTGACTAAATGTTAGATATAATGACATCCATCTACAGTCAGTAGTGAGAATTAGTACAAACTTTAGTGCTAATAATGAATAACTCTTTTTTTGTATGAAGATTTTTGTCTGCAAATTATTAAGTAAATAACTGTCAATTTATAGCTTGATTGACCCACAGCATGTATCCTTGATTAATGTATAGGATTGATAATTGTATTCTTCTACATTATTGCGTGTACATTATCCGCCCATACCAGTTATGTTTTAATATTGGTACTTGTACTACACCAAACTTAACAAGAACAACTTTTCTGAGATTATGATATCAAAGCTTGGAAAAGTTTCCATATCCGGCTGCCTTTTTTTGATATCCCTCTCGAGGAATTGGTAGCAAAAGTGGTAATTATTGACCTTAAAAAAAGAAAGGACATTTCATCGCATGGCTGGAACTTGGAAAAGAACTAAAATGGAAAAGAACTAAAATGGCGTTTAGCGAGTAGCGTTGTCAAGCCCAACGTAGACGTGAAAATGGCTATATTCATGATTTCGACACTTTTCAATTTTCCAAGTGCCTGTTTTTCTCTTTATACATTCTGACAACCTTTCTGGACAGGTAAGGATATAATTTGACCTAAATTAAGGGAGATAAAGTGGCTGCCAGATATGACATTTTTGCCCAAAGCTTAGGGCCTAATTGAAATAACCTTTTTTTAAAAATTTCATTCTAATTAACATAAGTTACAGTTGGTTTTCCCCAACATTCCCACTGTGACCACGTGGAAACCTTTGTAAACATAACTAAACAGTAAATTCTGACCACATTTGTTTTGCTAGTGTTGACCACTAATCATCAGCTGAAATAAGTTGATTGACATTAATCGAGTGTGTTCTTTGGAGGTAAATGACACTCTGCAAGATTATTTGCAGAATTCATAAATATTATGCAGAAGTTTTTGATTGGGATTAATGGTTAGAATTTGAAGCACCAAATCGTTGGGGTGGGGAGGAGGGTGTCAAGGGAACAAATAGTTAGCCAGACTATTTACAAACTGACTTTGAGTATGTACCCAACTAGTGAGAATTAACTAAGTACAAACTTGAAATGCTGATAATTCTCATTGTGCTTATGAAGATCTTCTATAGAACAAATGTGGACATTACCCATGTATCATTACAAATGGTGCACAAACCCCTCCAGAAAGTAATTTGTGTAGAACAACTCATATTCTCCAGAAATGGACCTATTTGTTGTGGTTGAGACAATCCAACAGATTCAGGTACTGAGGTATTTGTGGTTTAGCCACGAACCTCCAGTTGAACCTCCAATTGAAGCTGCCTGCTGTTTCTCAAAGTCAAGTAGTCCTAGCAATGGTATTGAGATCTGGCCTGCTTGTCTTGGACAGTGTCATTGGCCCAGCTGAGGGGCAATGGATGTTGCTTTACTTGAGACCGACTGACGGACCCGAGTAGATCCTACATAAGTGGGTAGGCTGGTTGGTTGGTTGGACCAAAGAGCAGTTGGACTGGTGTATGCATTGATTATTTAGACAAAGAATGTGGAGCATTTAAATTGAAAGAAAATAACCTTGCTGTGAGACATGTATTCGGTAAAACTTGGAATTGACTCCCGCTAGCTGCCACTGCATTGACTGTAATCTCTGTCTTCGTCATTATGCCGGCAAGCTAAACAAACGGCATTCTGAAGTTGGAATGGTTCAGCCTAACCTTTTTTTGTTAAAGTTTGATTTTGTCAGTGACTAATTTAAAAGAAAAAAAAAAAAAAAATGGCATTACAAATATCTGAATTCTTTCATTTTTAAAACTTTTTTTGTCTATAGACATAAACGTATTCAATGTTTGTTGACAACAATTCAATTCTTGGAAAACAGAAACTGAGGATTTTGGAGTGTGTTTTTTTAAACAAATGTTTTCCTGGAAATTATGTTGTTTATTTCCCCATAAAATATTTTAAACACCTATTTGTAGGTAGTATACATGTACATATTTTGTACGCAATGAAAACATTTATGTGAATAGGGAAGGAACCTCAAGGTTCCACTCGATGACTACAAGTGTACTGTAAATTACTGAGTCTTTCAGTTTCATCTGGGGGTTTATCATGGATGTCACCCTTTCAGTCTCTGAGTACAAAAGTACATTGTAATGGTTTTAGTTTTGTACAAACATTGACATGTGAAAGTAACTTAAAATTTGTATGAGAGTTTGTTGTTCATACATGTTTGTTTTATTATACTTGAGGTCAAATGAAATATCTCTGGCTATTATACATCTGTACATGCATGATGAAAGACCTTAATCTTATTTGAACAGAATCATCATTATTTATATAATACAGATGGCTTACTATTAATGTTTTGCTTGCCTTTGTGGTGTGATTAAGTTTAAAGGTAGACGTAACTCAATATCCATAACCAATCCCTTCATTAGGGGCCATTTTCTAAATTACATAGTTATACATGTGTGTGTACATGTAATTTTGACGGAGTGTACACTACTGTTAATGATCAGAACATTTGAATCATCATCAAAAACCTTGGAATTAAATATTTATATAGAAACAAATGCTATGAGAAGTTGTTCCAGTTGACAAAGTAACAGATAATGTAAAGAAAACCACCATATTGAAACTTGTCACAGACAGTGATATATTGCATGATTATGTGCACTGATTACATTTGGCTTTTTTTCTCAAAAACAGAACTGCATGCAGGAATGCTACACAAGGGATCAGTCACTGGCCTAAAAATGTTCACCTTTTTTTCGTCGCTCATCCAATATTTTCACTTCGTTAACATTCAGACTTCAAAAACATCTAAACGAAGGTGTATAATTCCTTTACTTTTTTGAATGACAGAAAAAGTCCTCCTTTAGCCTTGTTCGCATTGGACTTTTTTGGGGTAAACTAACCAAGCAAATGGGTAACTTGACCATTCTAAGTCCAGTGAGAACAGCCCAGTCAAATTTCACCCAGGTAAAATAACCGAGGCCAATGGGTAGTTCAACCGGCCACCTTCTGCCCAGGTAAACTAACCTGGTCAAACTAACCAAGCCAAAAAGTCCAGTGCAGACGCATTGTCCCAGTAAAACCGGCCAGTAAAATACCACATCCGGTCCGTGCAAAGGCTGGTTTAAAGGTGGCCGACGCTGTTACCATCATCTCGGTTAGTTTACCCATTGTCTCGGTTAGTTTACCCACATCAAATAATCCAAGTGCAGACGCCGGTAAGATTTACCCATTGGAAGTTAACCCATGGTCTCGGTTAAAATATTAATCCAATGCAAACACGGCTTTTGAGTTCAATATTTCTGAAAGATCAGGCCTGACTTCGCGTCTAGACATCTTACAGTATAACGACCTCCAGACCTGAGGATGCTCTCACTTTTCTCCTCCAGGTCATGAAATTAAAACCTTCAATCAAGACTGAAGATATCTGATTCCTCTTCTCACTTTTCACCTTTTGAAATCTCTAACTATTGCAGAAGAATCGTTATTTTATTAGGACGACATACGAGTATTTACCTAGTGAACGGGGCTGTAGTTGCCTAGGGGTTTTTGGGGCTTTGTTTATTTCCTGACCAGTCATTGACCAAGAGACCACACAAAGGCAGCTGCTTTCAAAGTAAACAGACATTGTGTCATTGTGTTGTTTCCCATGAAAGACTTGCAAAGGGATATTGCATGGATGTGCTGACTGCAAAGTAGACCTTATCTTATTGAAAATCATTCCCCTTCCAAAGTTTTGTTTTGCTTCCGGCAAGATCACAGTTGCTTTATTTTCCTAAATTTATATCAGGTTAAAAAAAAATTTTTTTTTAATGGGATTTTTGAATAGAAAGTCCACCAATTGATGGTCATAAAAATACTGTTGTATACGTTATATTTTCCTTTTAAATAGCCTATTAAATAGTTTTTGTTTAATTAAAATCTGGGAAACATACTGTACAGTACATGCTATTCATAAAGCGTAAAAAATTACTTGCTGCTGATACTTTAGAACAAATGGATTGATTGTTTAGTAAGTGTTGATTTGTGTTAATGTTAGTGTTCCCAAATGTGGGCCTGGTTGCTTCGTTCTTGAAAAGGCAAGGGCACCAAGGCATTTTCTCCCTGGTAAAAGGGCACTTCTATTTTTTAAGCAATATTTTCTGCTTTTAAGCACCTTTATGAAAATGGGCCCAGGTGTCTTAACCCGAACCCCCAGACAAGTGAGTGTGACCGGTGATGAGAGGCCAGTTTGAATCTTGTAATAAGCAGGGGGCTATTATATTCACTATTTGCTGCATTTGTTCATCGTGCCTTCTTGACTGTGGCCCCTCCCCCTCTTCTTCCTTTGTTGTGACCCTGGATATTCTTGCATTTTATTTTCTACTTTATTTGTTATCTAGGTAAGATGCCCGTCTATTTTTAATACCGACACGTCATTCATTTTGGGAAGTTTGATATTTATGAGACTATTGTCACATTGGCTAAAGGCTTTATTATAGGATTTATAATTTTATAGGATTGTTTACAATCAAATATATGAAATTTTCATTTTGACAAAAGTAACAACATCATTTCGGATGTTTTACTTTAACTGTAATTATGAGACTGCTTAAGAATTTTACAAAGTTAACTGTCAAGTCATACTGTGTACATTGTCCGTCATCTGAGTCATATTTTATGTGTCTGCTGACATACTTAGCATTTCTTGCTTTCGTTTTAGCACTCAAGTGTTACGGTATGGTTGTAGTTAACAGGAAATTCCTTGGTTGTGAAGGTCTGTTTTTCTTCTTATTAGTGGAGTAGAAATATTTATATTGGCAGTGGTCCATGGCTGCTGTGGAATTGGTGCATTGTTGTTGGTATAAATCCCATTGTAGTATGGTTATTACATGTGTACAGTATGTAATTGAAGTACACGTATGTAAAGCAAGCAAAAAGCAGATTCCGCTCAAATTTACAAAACTAAGACTATAAAAACTTAAGTGAATAAAAGGATACTTTAAAAAAATGCAACAAAATGAAATCAACAAAATGTTGAAAAGTAAACATATCCCAAATATTGTAGCTGGAATTATTTGAGTGGCAGCCATGGCTTGCAGCTGGAATTATCTGAAAGGCATCCATGGCTTGAGTATGAAGAAAGGCATCCATGGCTGGAGGAAGGCCTCCATGTCTAGAGTATGGAGGAAGGCCTCCATGTCTAGAGTATGGAGGAAGGCCTCCATGTCTAGAGTATGGAGGAAGGCCTGCATGACTTCAGTATGAAGAAAGGACTCCATGTCTACAGTGTGGAGATAAGGTGTGCATGGTTGGAGTATGGAGGAGGGTCTGCATGGTTGGAGTATGGGGGAAGGCGTACATGGTTGGAGTATTGAGGGAGGCCTCCATGGCTGGAGTATGGAGGAAGGCATACATGGTTGGAGTATGGAGGAAGGCGTACATGGTTGGAGTATGAAGGAAGGCCTATATTATATGGCTCAAGTTTGGAGGAAGGCCTGCTTGGCTGAAGTATGGAGGAAGGCCTGTATGACTTTAGTATGAAGAAAGGACTCCATGTTTAAAGTGTGGAGGTAAGGCCTGCACGGTAGGAGTATGGAGGAAGGCCTCCATGTCTAGAGTATGGAGGAAGGCCTCCATGGCTGGAGTGTGAAGGAAGGCCTCTATTATATGGCTCAAGTTTGGAGGAAGGCCTGCTTGGCTGAAGTATGGAGGAAGGCCTGCATGACTTGAGTATGAAGAAAGGACTCCATGTCTAGAGTGTGGAGGTAAGGCCTGCATGGTTGGAGTATGGAGGAAGGCGTACATGGTTGGAGTATTGAGGGAGGCCTCCATGGCTGGAGTATGGAGGAAGGCCTATATTATATGGCTCAAGTTTGGAGGAAGGCCTGCTTGGCTGAAGTATGGAGGAAGGCCTGCATGACTTTAGTATGAAGAAAGGACTCCATGTCTAGAGTGTGGAGGTAAGGCCTGCATGGTCGGAGTATGGAGGAGGGTCTGCATGACTTGAGTATGAAGAAAGGACTCCATGTCTACAGTGTGGAGGTAAGGCCTGCACGGTCAGAGTATGGAGGAAGGCGTGCATGGTTGGAGTATTGAGGAAGGCGTGCATAGTTGGAGTATTGAGGGAGGCCTCCATGGCTGGAGTATGGAGGAAGGCTTGCATGGCTCGAGTGTGGAGGGAGAGCCTCCATGGCTGGAATATGAATATTGACTCATTATTGCTGCCCTCTGAGTGCTCTCTGGCCCATTTAAACAATTTAACATCTGTCTCTGTGACTACATGTACATGTACATGCTGCCTTTTTACATGCAGTCACTGATACATGTACTATCTTGTGTGCAAATTGTACACAGGGCAACTTGGTCACGAGGCAATTAACGGCAGTGAGCATTGTGTGTTTATTATTGGCTTGAAAAGCAGATTCATATTATATACAATTGATTGTATTTATTGAAAGAATTTTCAGGAAAAATAAATTTAAGCAATATACACAAAATCTACATACTGTACGCAGTACATGTGCATGTACATGTAGATTACGTACAGTAGATTGGAAATATTTGTCCTTTGCAGTGTACTGTGTAGACATCACCCAGTGAATATCTTACATTATACAGTCGACTCTCGTTAATACGAGCTCCGATGTTACAAGGTTCCGGTTTATACAAGGTATTTTGCCGGTCCCGAACTACCCCGTGCGTGTTTTAATGCATTTAAATACAGAAGATACGAGCACGGTCATGACGAGAACACGGATAATACGAGGTATTCTTGCAGCCCCGTAATGAGCAAATGTATTGTTTGTCTTACTTTTATAGCGAGTTTGGGGAATGAATTGTTGGGCATCGATAGTTTACCTTCATTGAGGTGAAAAATTGACGTCTCAGCCTTCCAAAACATGCACTACCGCTCCGTTGATCATGATCAATAGAGGTGCTATTTGAGCGTTAGCAATGGTACCAGTCTATTCAATGGTAGTACAACGCAGACGAGAGGTGGACACCAGACCGTTTATTGTTCGCTGGTATCCCGCCGTAGCAATGCACTATCTCGCATTACTGTGACCTTACTAAGGTGTGACAACCAATGAAAATCAACATTCAACTTGTCATGTTGGCCGTTGCGACCGAAACTTGGCTGCCAAGAACGGCAAGTTTAAGTCATATGCGTTCCTTTTTCAGTCATGAAAAATGTAAATTGTTTTCATAAATTGACTTTCGAAATAAATTAATTAAATCAAAACAGTTTTATTTGCCCAAAATGTTGTATGTTTGTATGGTACATGTACATGTATATCATCACAGTTATGCAGTTTCCATTGCAGTACGGGTGCATTTATAGACGTGCGCCATTATGTCATGCACTGTGCATTGTTATACATGTACCACGCTCGGATAGTATGAGGTTCGGTTAATACGAGACAAACGGGCCAGTCCGGCGGACCTCGTATTAACGAGAGTCGACTGTACATAATACGTATACTTGTACATGTACTTTAATGTTGGCAGCGGGAGATAAACATACATGTAGTTGGTTAATTTTGTTATGCACTTAAAAAGAACAGTGTTGCCAAGATGTATTTTTAGTAATGTTAAAGAGACCACATGTGCAATTTATTAATATGCACTGTATTGTGCTCCCTTTTTTAAAGGGATACATACATACATGTAGCACTAATTTATTGAAAAGTTTTTTTTGTGTCAGTAAAACATAAGGAAGGATCTCTTATAAATGTTCTCGCCCTGAACCAATGGAGGTTAGCTGTAAAATCCATTACATACAATACTTTGTGCCTGTCAACCTATAGTATGAAGAATTCGACTGATAGTGCACTTATTTTTGTATACATGTACACATGTATATAACAGAGATAGCTGTGTTACTCTAACAGATGAAATATAAAAAACTTAATGATAGCACTTAAAGACTAACTAATAGTATTTTTTGTAGACATGCTCATGTCTGAGTTCCATCTTGTAGGCCTAAATAATTTTATTATTTACGACCAAAAGAAGCATTCATGAACGTGTAAAGTGTAATTTCACACAGCAAGTTTAGACATCATCTATTTGTGGTGGTGACAAGTTGACGGCACAACATGTGTTAATGATGGATGCATTTTTCCCAAAACAACATGTACTTTGTTTCATTACCTATTATGAACAACAGTGGACAAATTCTAAATATAATGATGAGAAATAAAACAATTTAGGAAGATAAAGTGTGGTTCTTGCGGGAGAAAGCATGACTAAAGGTCAAGTGAAACTGTTGGCTTTGGAGTGTACCATGCGGAAGTGGGTAGGTCCTATTTGTGTGCGTTACAATTGAATCAAACTACACAGTATAGGAAATAGCGATTGCAAGTAAACATTCACAATCACATCCTACATGTATGAAGCTTGAGTAAAAAAAAGGATGGTCACATACATGTAGATTGATTGTGTTACGACAGGAGTAGCCCACTGAACACACCTACCTGAGGTGATTTTTTCAATGGTCACAATGTTAACAGAGCCAGTTTGAAGGCTTGGCAGCGATTGCCATGATTTAGATCTTTTCTTTTTTTTTATATTGGGGTGAACAAAGAAAAATTGATTGGAACGGGATTTAAACCTGCGACCTTTGGATTAACGTGCCGGCACTCTACCAACTGAGCTATTAGCCCTAATGTTGGCAGTCTCCCTGTTTTGTCAATATCTTTGTATGGGGGGAGTGGGGGATGTTTTCTTTTTTTATATGACAGGCACCAAAGAAATTTTGTAGATTTCCAAACAGCACTGACTGGAGACAATTTTGCTACACTGAACATATTTTACAGTAAATGAGTGGAGTTGATCCTCAATGAGTTGATGTATGTAGGTTCAGGGAATGATTTCATCTGGCAAGTTTGCGTAATGTCATAATATTTTACTGCACACGTTCTCCCTTAACACTGGTCTGCTGGCCAAATGCTAGTAAAAACACCTGAGGACTAGGCTGGCTACTTCAGTTGTTAAAACACGTCCCTATTTTGGTATGAAATAGTGACCAGTGAAAGCGCTGGCGGACCAGTGAAATGACAAGCTAAATAGTCCTGCTGGCTAGTTACTGAAAAAGTTAAGGGCAAACCCTGTATACTGAATGCTAATATTGAGTTAGCAAACGAAGGTTTTTTGAGTAGCAACTGATACATATTGTACAGCATTTTGCTACTGATGTACATGTATGCTACATGTATGCTACATGTATGTGAGGAAAATCGTTCACTGAGGTTTCTACCTCCAAGATTTGCCACACCCTTAAGACGTCTTGTTTGCTCACTCACATGTAACATGTACAGTTTCATTTTTCAAAGCTACATACACTATACAATGTTAGGCACATGTACTTGTACATGTACATGTATGACTGTACAATGTAATGTGTGTACCATGTATGTTCTGTGCATGACTGACCATGTTGAAAAAAGATTGAACGACGCCTGTGAAGACTCATACGACGTACGAAGGCTGCAGTGAAAACACATCCTTTCACTGCTTTTTGTTCGGATAACAATCTTTTATTATTATACACATGGATACACTATACTTTTAAACACAAATCAATTGATGCAGTCACGTTCGAACAAGTTTCTATTAAACTGAACAGCATTTAAAAAAGAATTATGTATACATATTATAAATTTAGCTGAATTAGTATTCTATACTTCCTATTGAAATTGACTACATATAATTATAATAGGCCTACTGTATGAGTATGAGACATATATTGCATACAGTTTATACTAAAATTTATACTAAAATAAAACATGGACATTCTTGTGTTTTTGAGTCTGATTTTAGCAAAGATCTGTAAAGCTGAGTTAAGTACATTGTAATCTCAATAAGACAATAAATAGCAGTTCTCGATAGAAACTATTATTTTGGGATGTCCACCCCCGAAAAGGGCCAATAAAGTGGTATTTTTTCACATTACATTTTTCGGGCTTAATGGTTTGATATAACGTACAAATTAATACTTATTGTTTTATCTTTTAATTTGTTAATTTAAATTAATTTAAAATTTGGACGATCTGTTTCGACATCGCTTGGTAGCGCGTTTTGATGACGTAGATTACGGCGCCGAATGACAATGCAAACACAGTGACATGAAACGCACTGCTGACCATTAAGCTCTGGTATGTTTCACTGCATCCATCCAAATTTGTTGGTATTGCGGATCTGATGGGAATCTGTGCAGACTGTCACCATCTTTAGTAGTGCTGCAAGTAGCAATAATACACCTCAATGGGATTTTCCTGTATAAGAGATTTGTCCAAAGAGACTAAGTGCATGAAGTTACATTTATAGTTTGCATTATAACGTAACAAATCCACACGTATTGATTGCTGCACACCGACTGACAGCATTGGCCTTTTTCTACATCATATTTCCCCTCTAGGGGCGCAGATTTCAACCCTAATTTTATTTTTTATTTTTTTTTGCGATGTGAACATCCTACAGTGTAGAAAATTTTGAACAAACTTGCATTTCTAGGTTAATATGGGCATACATGTATTTTAAAAGTGGAAAAAAAAATCCATTTCAATGGACCTTTAATAAAAAGAGAACTGTGGTGTGCCCACGTTCCCCCTCCCCTGTCTGCCACCCAATCTTATGCTTCATTCCATAAAGCCGATATACCAGAGATCTATTGATGCAAGGATTCCGTCTCTGGCACTGTGTGATAAAAATGCTGGAGAAGCTAGGGGGAAAAAAAGTGCGCCCTGCAATACAGAAAATACTTGACATGTGTCATTTTCATCAAGGGGTGGGCCAATTGCACGCTGTGTAAGTAGCAGTAGGCCGTGGCACCTCAAAAGAAAATTAACATTTCAGATGGATGAAAGTCCAGACTCCATGTGTGTGTACATTGCGATGATGAATTTTGGTTGCAATTGCTGTGTGGTGTGCACGCACACACACACACCCTAACACACACAAAATGGCATAGTACTAGTAGGGAAGGACTGAGGACTCCCTGTTTTGAAATCCTGTAGTACAGGGCTCAAATTTGGGGGAAAAATTCCAGAAGACTGCAGAATCTGTAGTTCACAATTTTTACTAGGCCAGAATATTTTTTCCACAAGACCAGAATCATAAGTTAAACATCTAAACTGTTTTTGTGTAAAGAGAAGCTAGGAGAAGCTCATTTGTCTGACGAGTGAGTATCGTGTACTTCGATACTTGAATTCGGGGGAAACTCCCACAAGATCGCAGGATCTGTACATGTAGTTCACAAATTTAACCTTACATGTCACAATTTTTGTGAAAATTATGGTCTGGTAAAATTGTGAACTCCAGGTCCTGCTGTCTTGTGGATTTTCCCCCAAAATTTGAGTATTGAAGTACATGATACGTACTTACCCATAAGACAAATAAGATCAATCTTCTCTTTGTAAGGTAAATTTATCACTCAAAAGTCAACATTTGAACATCATTTTGGTACACCACAGTGAGATATTATTATTCAAACGAGAAAAACAAGACCTCTGGACTAGTCCGGTCAATAGTTTTCCTGGTAGCCCCGACATAAAATCACTGGCCTCAGGGCCTGCTGTCCAGTATTAATTTCAAGCCCTGTAGTGTAGGCTATTAAAAATATTTTGTTTATTTTCCACAAATGTACATTATGGAAGTGTGCTTATCTTGCTTGTTCCCAGGCTGGCGGAGTCCCCAGAGGAAAGATAATTAGGATACGTCTGTTTACATTTTGCATTTGGCAGTTTGGGCAAGCGTTTATTAGTTCCAGTGCCAATTTGCACGAGTGATGAAACAAAAATCATAGCCATGTACCTGCACTGTACAATGCTTGCATTTTTTAATGACTGCACATGTTGTGGTGACGTGATTAAAAAAAAAAAAAAAAAAAAATAGAGAATGAATGGTATGGGTACAATGTAAAACTGTAGCTTTTTTTCTGTAACATAACATGTTGATTTTTTTTTTAATGCTAACAATTTTTTGGAAGTTGGCATTTCTTTCAAGATGTTTTGTCCTGAGGTCTATACATGTATCTGAAGTACTGCCATCCTGGACAAAACTCTGTTATGCATGATTCCATTTTGCATTTCAGGTCAGGCGTTCCAAACAGTTAAAGAACACTGGTGGTTAAAAAAAAAAAAAAAAAAAAAATCACTTAATGCTGTATTGCATGCAGCTACAAGTGTTCATACACCTATGGACTGAGTAGCCCCTATTGGCCCTTATTGACCCCTTGCTCCAACGTCACAGGTGGCTACTGTCCGCCACGCTCACCATTTTGGGAGTCAAATTGCGTGTACAAATTATGGTAAGCGTGTAAACGCCGCGACGCCCGAAATGCCCACTACACTGTATAAACACAGGGACATTGACTGAAAACAAATGACGTAACCAAGCTTTGTGATGATCACGTCAAGTGAATTGCGTCAACACATTCGTTATAGCAATGTAGTGGACAGTACTGCCCCCCCCTCCAGTAGTTATCAATTAGAACCAAACTCTACTCAGTTCTAAAAAGCGATACATTCTCATCCAGTTCACACCTACATACGTGTTGACGCATGTTGTGCCCTGAAATGTGAGAAAATCTGAATTACATTACACAGTCTGTGTACATGTACCTACATGTAGATATTTTTTTCACAAGAGGACAGAAATAAATTATGTTGGAAGCAAGTGATGCAGTGTTAATATGTCGTCAGGTACGGTATGGTTTGTTGATAAGAAAAGGCACTCCGAAGCTGTGAGAAACTAAAACAATCTTTGCCTCCTCGTGGCTAAGATTTTGTGCACGTGCATATGTGTACAGGTACATGTACACTACGCTTTGTATATTATTGGTTCATGTTTGTACAGCATCCGATTCCTGCTTGTGGAATGCCCCCTGGCAGAATTTCTAATAAAAGTGGAGACTTGGTTGGTTGTTTTTTTTTTCCCACTCTCATGTAAATAGCATACATAAAAACAATGGTTTTGTACTGAACAAATGGCGAGAGGAGGGTCATCTTGAAACCCATAGGGCTTGTAGCGGTGACCCTAGGTGTAGATGCCAAAAATGAACATTGCATTGTGAACATTTCAAATCCTTTGCTAAAATTTACCACAAAGTCGACTTATTAATTGTATAAAGCATTGAGCATTAAATCCTTGACTTGATTTGATTTTTATTTGTAGTTGTCTTTAATTTTTTATTTTATCAATATTATTACTATTATTTATTTATTTATTTATTTTTTTTTTTTGGGGGGGGTGTGGTGTGGGGTGGTTGGGGGAGAGCCTCTCCCCTCACCAAAAATTAACCACCCAAAATGGCAGACCATGGGCAGACAGTAGCCGGGCGTGACATCAGTGCAAGGGGGTCCAGATGTAAAAGTCCCGAAAGGTTCCAGGAAGTTAGAATGCAGTACTGTACGTGCAAGACTGCCACTATTGTGCATTTTATTGTTAAGACCATGTCACACAATGCAATCTACAGGCAACCAGTTCAAGAAGAGAACATTTCAGTTTTTTCATTATTTTCTCTGGGATAGTGAGTCACAGCTAATTTAAGAGTGTTTCTTGTGCTGCCAAAGTTTTCCTTTTGCATACAGTGCAGTTGGTTGCCTCCAAGTTGCCTGAAAAAAATGCTGTGTGTGACAAGGCCCTTGCACTACTTGCAATTTTGATGTTTACAGTTGGAGGAATGAAGTGTAAACCAAATGGGAAGTGAAAATTAAAACAGAAATATACACACAGTACATGTGTAGGAGTGCATTTAGATGATGGATCGCATGATAAGAGTAGCCACACCCAAGTATCGATGCAATAATTTACTGATAAAAAGATCTTGCTCATGTGGGTAGGTAGGGGAATAGTAACTCAAATACATGTAGTCCCAATTTATTGACAATGAGTTTAACAAAAATTATCAGTTGTTAATGCGCAATGTGGAAGCACGATAACAACTTCATGATGCACCCTTGCTTGTACAAGCAAGCAAGGCTTTCCTCTTGTTTGCTCTAAGCTGTTCCTGTACATCCAGTATGGCATATATATTCTCATTAACACCCATCCAATGCATGATAAACCCGATGATTCCCTTGGCTTTTGAAGAAAAGAAAAAGAAATTGTGTACTGCACCGTAGAACTATTTTGAAGGTCCTTGTTGGGGTGAGTCATGAACTCTTTGTGAAGTGTGTTCCACCTCAATGAATAATCTCTGATGGCTGTATTATATTGAAGTCAGAGGTGGAATTTCAGTCTACACTGTAGCCCAACAGGTGCAGTGAATGTGCCCCTTTGCTCTATGATGTACGGTTATGTGTGCGAAACTAATTTCCCAACTTTTTGAGGCTACCACTTCCTGGTCAAAATGGATGGTATTATATATGTACGTGTATCAAAAGCAAGTAAGGAAAGATATAAGGCTGTGGTTCTAACATGATCATTAGATCGAAAAGATGTTTTTTGTGCCGCCATGACAATTTATGTTAAAAAGATTGAGTCGTTAACGACCCTTGCGGTGTTTCCCCTGGGTTACGGAATGAGCAAAGTAAAAATTTCAAATTGATGATTGAGCAAATTTACACAGCCTGCAAACTGACAAGAAAGAGGCACTCATACAGATGCGTAGGAATTCCATCTACATTTACAAGTTCTTGCAGGCCAGGAGTATCATCTTTGAGAGGGCAAGGCCATTTTCATTTGGCAAAGGGGCACTTCCATCGGAAAAGTCTATTGGAAACTTTTGAAGGGGCACCAAGGCCAAGACCAGGGCAACAGAGGCCATGGCCTCCGTGACCTTTGTGTAAATCCAGGCGTGTTCTTGATACATAGAAGTCAAGGAAAAAGCTCCTAAATGACATAAAATTTACATTTTTGAGGTGGTGGTGTGGGAAGAAAAAGAGCGATATGGGTACTGAAAACTTCAAGGTGGGCCACCTCACGTTTGAATGGTCAGGGGAAACACTGGACTCTTATCCTAGATTTCAATTTTCGTCTTATAGGATACCCGTAGGACAAAAGCTTCCAATCCACTCATTTTTTTTTGAGAATGTGTATTGTGTTGTCATTTAGCGTTTGAGAAAGACTCTGCTTGGGTTGAAATGTGAGGCCATTAACAATTTGTGCAATGTTTTTTTAATGCATCATTTGATCCTTGCCCACTTTGTTTTCCATTGGCCTACATTCCTTACCCTCAAAGTGTTGTAATTAAAAAGAAAAGTTAAGGAAAGAAACACTGGGAATAATTTCCTCAGGGAGCTGCCAGATTTCATTTTCCCCCTGTCAGACACTCCGGGGAAATCATCTTCATTGTTCCATTTATGCCCCTTCTCCCGGACCACCTCATTGTTTGTCTTAAGTGTGAAAGCTTTCTTGGTGTTTGTTCAGACTGACATAGCAGGATTTATTCACCTGCAGATAGCATGGTGGTGCGTCACCCATTTGTACCCAAATTTTTAGACCAGGAACTACATGTAGAAGGAAAAAATTCATGCTGGCCTAGAAAATGATTCCCTAAGCAGTTGGAAATATTACATTTGTATTGATTGATAATATACACATAATAGTTCTGACAATTGCATCATGGATATAACTAGTGTTATTCTTGTTGTACTTGATGTGTGACATTAGTCCTGTGGAAAAGAAAAAAAAACAACCAACAGGCATATGTACTACTCGGATTGGAATCGAACCCACGACTCCTGCAATTCTAGATCAGATGTCTTACCACTAGAAAATTGAGAAAGTGCGCGTACCACAACAATTACTTTAATAGTTGCATCGGAGATGAAGAATGTTATTTTTGTTTTATCCCACACCGATGTGTGATAAGCACTATATATACTAAATGCTTCCCGGATCTGGTGGAAAAAAACAAATCCACAAGCATCTAGGCCTAATAGTCTGTACTCTTGTGGGTTCGAATTTTCCTATGGACTCGGGAAAGCACTGAGTACTCAGTGCTTATCACACATCAGTGTAAGGGTAAACCAAAAATAATGTTTATTATGTACTTATAGACAAAAGAAAATAATTTACACGTAGTTCCTCATAAAGTACGTCGGACTTAAGGTGGGGGGGTGGAGGTAGGGACGGGGAAGTGTTCGAAGATTGTAGGCTTCCAAGGATTGTAGAATTAATTAAAGTCCATTTCTAATGTGAAAAAGATCATTTTGATCATTGTTCCATGACCCCAAAAAGTTGGCTTTAACGAAAAGCTCTGAACATCATGAATAATTCATTAGATGATAGTGACGTATTCATACCATACCAGAGTCTTTTATAAATGAACATGTTGAACTGAACTCAACTGACCTGAATAGTACACGGATGTGTCATACCAATAAGGTGCTCAAGGCGCTTATTGTTATATTTTTTTTAAAGACAGGTTTTTAAAGTTGAGTTTTAAATTATGAGAGCCATTTATGTAGCACCTTTGCTGCAGCGCATTCAGCAGCCACTGTCAGAAACACCGTGGTAAACCCCTTCTCTTAGCGATAAGTGTAACTGGGTTCTTTTATGTGCATTACCAAAATACTCGGTACCTATGGCTTTACGTCCCATCCACAGTCAGGAACTTGTTTAACCCCATGCACTCAATCAAAAGTCCATGCAGTATTACAGAGAAGGAAACTGTCATATTGATCATGAAATAAAAACACAACAAGAACAATATTCCAACGTCAACTTTTTTAGAGATTTCGTTCCAAGTCCTTCTCTTTGAGTTGTTGGTGCACGGACACATGCAATGAAAAAGAATACATTCCTCCAAGTAACAAAAATACTGTGAAATTATATCCAACAAATGATTGATGTACTTGTAATACACTATGAACATTGTATACAACGTATGAACCAGGAAATATTTTTTAGAAACTTCTTTTAAATAAATATACTTTGCTCGCACACAGTGGTTTCATCCAGATTTCAACGATACAAAAAGTGAAAACGTTCAAATAATTTTCTACATAGATAATAATACACACAATGGAATTTGAGCATTCCCATCCACTGCAAGTTTGCTTGGCATGAGGATGTAAACACAAGGGCACCAATCAGTGGGTTTTTGAATGAGTCGCTAAAAGATTTCCACCAATAAGTTTTGGTTTTTGCCTGGGAAGTTTTCTGAGTAGTTTTTTTTGGTGGAAATTAATGAAGTGGTTTTTCGATTTTTGCAGTGCTGTACTGAGCACAAAGTTCTACATGTAACTGCACTATAATGTAGGAAAAAATAGCGATACACATTGTATAATTTTTTGTTTACAGTCCAGGGTTCTCCCCAGGATTTTTCAAAACTGGGGGGCATTCTGGACCCAAATTTTCAAAGTGTGGCAGAGGCACGCTGAATTAAAACCAGGTCCTTGGAATGTTCTTATTTGATGTTTATGTTTGTTGGAAAAGCTCTTACTGTGCAATCTGGAGCATTTAGAATGGCTTTATGTTCTGATTTTGTGTGAATTTGATCTTAAAATCTAATGTAAAAAAAGAAGAAAAAAGTTCTTGTGTTTCGGCGGTATTTCCCGCATATCTACCCGTAATTCGTGGGTATCAAGCTACATTAGCTTGTGCATGGGGAGAAGCCTGTACACTGTAAAATGTTAAGTCCTGTTTTTGCTCTTTATATTGTGAACGAGTGTAGTTATGAACATGTTGATATAACCAAGCGGATTTGGGGGTGACCTTAATTTTCTGACGAGAGCTGAATTGGATCAGAAATAAGAGAGTTAGAATTTAACTTAGGTAAATTAGACACCCACTGCTGCAGGGTATGTGATCCAGTTAGGTTTAAAACCAGGTAATTGAGTCCGCCGAGATAGCTCTAAATGATTGGGGGGTGTGGGATGAGGCAAAGTAAAGCCCCCTCTAGCTGATTATGACCGAGGGAGAAAAGAATATCTGGCAGAACAAAAATTCCCTGAAGATAATTAATGGTGCTATAACTTTGTAAAGTCCCATGTGTGTCAGCTTTCAAACAAATAAAATCAGAGCTGTGTGTGTGTGTGTGATACTGAGCTGTTGTTGCAGCCGAGTTGGCCCGAAGCAGGGCCCCTGAGCCGTTGTCGGAGGAGCCTGCTGGTTTCAGACTCCCCTCCTCCCCCCCTATTATTCATGCAGCTAATAATATTTAGAATAGCCCGGAGGCCAGACTGATGCAATGCACAAAGCAATCTTGGTGGTTGTCAACGTGGAGTGGTGGACGATGATGATGATGCATGGTGCATCATTTCAGAGCTGGGCAGCTGGCTCACCGTCAGTTGGCTCACCGTCATTTGGCGCTTGGATGCAGTGCAGCACGCAGAGGTGGGAGTCTTCCTCTCTAGCCTTGATTGTTCGTTTTTTTGGTGGTCTCGTTTATGTACATGTACACACCATATCAAACTCCGGGAGGGGGTTGCTTTTGTTAGAATGAAGAATCTCTGCCTGCAGTCAACAAGGGCGATATCTCAAGGTAACAGTGTGATCTTAATTGTGTTAGAAATTGCACTCTTTCTCAGACTTTTTGTTCAAAATAGTTGGAACAAAATTCAACAAAGAGTTTGGCATAAAAAAGTGTTGTAATCAATAAATGATGGAAACTTGATTGATGTATATGAGTTACCAGATCTGTGTATCACATGTGTTCACAGTGTAAACAAAAAGAATTGGGTAGTGTGATCAAGTATGGCCCAGTGTATGGTTTACGTACAATAAATGGAGACTGTCATTTATTATGTTGTACATTTTAACGTACATGATCATGTTTTTAAACTAAGACATTTCTTTCATGTCAGCTTTTTGACTTGTAAGACATTTTGCTGGTGTCAACATTTTGACTTCATGTAGTTAAATTAGCTGTTGCAAACTGCTTACCAACCACAAGGTTGTAAAACTCATATATCATTTATCCTGTCTGTAACTCATACTTTATGCAAAAAAATTGTTACTGGCCTCACGTTTTGACCCTAGCAGAGTCTTTCTCAAAGGTTAAAAATGAGAAAGACTCTGATAGGGTCGAAACGTGAGGCCATTAACAATTTTTGGTAGTTAAATTAATGAAGGTTTCTTCTGAAGTCGAGCAGAGTACATGTATACTGTTTGAAATGTTGAGACCACAACAACTGCTCTTTCCAGAGCTACCTCACAAAAGAGTTTTACTCCTGTTTGTACAGGCTGGAAGTTTACGACATGTATGGTAGTCAATGCATGTGCGTGTTAGCTACTGAACAGTGTAAACGTATAAGGCAGTGCGTTGATTTGTCAGGATTTTTCACTGATCTCCCCGCGCCTTCAGATTTTCTTGAAAGAGGCAGACTTTCCAGACCTTCAGATATCAATTTGAAACGATGTAGAGAGTCTGTAAACCTCTAAAGGTGTATTCAATCTGTACATTCAGGGAGCTCTGTTTTCCACACAGAGAGGAAATTGTTACGATCACATTTTCAGGATTTTTCATTTATCTAGCAGTTGGTTCAGCCATGGTTGAGTATGATTGCAGGGGTGATGATTTTTCCACCTTGAAGCACATGAAAAGTACCCCTCTAGGCAAAAGGAAAAAAAAAAGAGAAAGAGGAAAAAAAACAAAATCAAAAGTAGAAAATGATACTATCCACCTTATTATTGTACATGTAGATATAAATAAAATGAATTTGTATTTGCTTACAACAAATAGCATATACGTACAATACATGTGTACTATTAACGTGTGTTCATCATGTGTTAATTAGGTGCTAATTTTTATACAATTTCCCCTTTGACATATGAAAATTAATTGTTTTGTTGTTTCGTTGATCAGGAAATCAATTGTTCCCTATGAAAACAATGTATTGTCTGTACACAATCATACAGTATTCGTAATACGCGGGCGTAGCCATACAATAATAACAAATTAATCATATTATAAATACATTCTTTATCAGTTCATCATTTCATATGCAAATTATTAGTGTTCGCTATCAAATTCCATGCATTCAACCAGTGTAGACCGCACAGCCGACGGTCAAACTCATGGTAAACTTTATCTTTCATCACCAATTTCATTGCCGAACTGTACGGGCCCCAGTGGGAGTTAAATTTTATTGCAATATGCTTACCATTACAAGCTGTGTTTATTGATAAAATAACACCCCGGTAAGATTTTCTTAGTGGCTTTGTATGGAAAATGTGTGTGGTATTTATAGAATGTGTGTAAATCATTTCATACAGTAGGCCACAGCCGAGTGAGCTTGTCACCGTGGCGTGCTCTGCCTCTTTTTTTTTTTAGGGGTGAGATTAATATAATATTATGAGAATTTTAAAGACACCTTTTATGTGGCACTCTTCAGAAATTGAACAGTTTGCAAAAAGATGGATTTTAGAATTGACACACTGTATGAATATAAAACAAAGGTATCATGCAATTTCTTGTTAATTTGTCTATAATTTACATTTCATGTTTTTTTGTTTAATAAATATATATGCACAAGGTAGCATATTGGGCCGATACGCAAAAAAGAAAGAAAAACAAATTATTATTGTTTTTAATCCATTTAATATCAAATTCACATAAAACCATTTTTAAATGCTCCAGATTGCACAGCAGATCTTTTCAAACCAAACATAAACATCAAACAAACATTCCGAGGACCTGGTTTCAATTCAGCATGCTTCGGCCACACTTTCAAAATTTGGGTCCAGAATGTCCCCCAGTTTTGAAAAATCCCTGCTTAACTGGCTTTATGAAACTGGCCCCTTGTTCCAAGATACCTACATAGTAAGATGTTATGAATGATTACAATGCTACAATTCGGCAGCCTGACCCGTGTGGGGGGTCTGCGTTTATATTTTACATCACTGACAGTGGCAATCGCTCAGCCCGGGCTGGAATTTCACGTTTGAATGGGCAAGGCCACTTTCCATAAAATTTGAGTAGGGCACTTTCACTAAGAAAATAAAAAAAAGTTCATGTGCAGGAAATATTTGAAGGGGCATCAACTTAAAGGCCAGTACCAATGAAACAAAGGCAACATTCTTCTATGGACTCTTTGAAATTCTAGGCATGTACTTGCACACTGTTATTTTCTGTTGTCTTCCCATATTAAGACAAATGTTTCATCAGTCGATGTGATCGTCTGTATCCAGGGACTCATCTTCGTTTAACCTGGTTGGGGCATTTGAGTAATAAATCATGTACAGTGCAATGCACATTATGTAGGTGTAGTGTTGCAGGGTTCCATGATTAGACGGGATTGGATTTGTAGTCAAGCTGAAGCAACTGTCATGCTACCTTTTTTTTTTAATGCACATCCTAACTTATCCGAGAAGGAAGTTAACTGAGAAAATAGAATTAGCTGTTGCAAACTGCTTACCCACCAAAAGGACTTGTGGTATAAATGCAAAACATTGTTACAGTAATGGCCTCGCGTTTCGACCATAGCAGAGTCTTTCTCAAAGGGTAAAAAAAAAAAAAAAAGATTTTTTAATAGCCTTGAGAAAGACTCTGTCAGACTCTGTCTGCTAGGATCGAAACATTGAGGCCATGAACAATTTTGCAGGAAAGTTTTAAACTCTAATTTGTTGCCAGAATTAAGATGAATTGTTGAAAATGGCTGAACAAAATATCATCTTACTTTGGAATTTGGCAATTTTTGTACACATCTGGATGTACGCACATGTACACGTACAAGTAGTATGTACATGTACTTTGTATCTGATGCAGTGTACACAAAAGTATGTACAGTAAAGACTAAAGAGACCGTCCAGATAATGGTTATCTGGTTATCCACAATAAAAACATCATTTTGCCGTAACTATAATTTACATGTACATGTACACATTTCGTCAGTGCACAAATTTTGTTTGGGAAACCCACAATACCACTGGGCTCGTTCATGTACAGCTTAAAATGTCACTGGACCAGAACAATTTTTTACAAGACCAGAATCGAAAATGAGAAAAAAACTATCCACACAGATTAACATGCACTGTACAAACTGTTTTTATTTGAACAGGCACCAAGAGAAGATTGATCTCATTTGTCTTATGGGTATGAAGTATACTTTGACGCTCAACAGAATTAAAAGATATTTATCAGGCTCCAAGTCAACCTTTGAACACAATTTTTTTTTGTTATTGAGCACCAGTGAGGTAGTATTATTCAATTGAAAAACACAAGACCGAACTTGTCCGATCACAAGTTTACTGGCCCTATGCTTAAATCACTGGCCTCGGGCCTGCAATCCATTGTAAATTTTGAGCCCTACTACATGTTGTGTGGATTTATTATGTTGTATCTTGCTTAATGATTACATTTTGGTAAATGTATATTGAACTAGAAGTACAGTGAACCAAACCTTACGGGAATGACTGTAATGTTACGCAATAGCTTGTGGACAAAATGTATTCCAAGGTACAGATAGTCATATGATTTCAGTCTAGATGTTGATGTATGCAGTATGTATGGTACAGCACTCGCCAGTATTCAGGGGTCAAAAGTTAAAAATGATTAAAAAAATACATTACAGGGTACAAGTAGAAAAAAATTGACTAGCTTGTTTGAGAAATGGCAAGGCGTTCTTGACAAGTTGTCTGCTGGCATTTGATTACAAACACTGTACATGTCGGGACGTTTTCCAGGCCGACTTACATGGAAATCTAGTGTTGATGCAATTGGCTGGTGATGATTACGATGCGGCATATTCTCGGCGCCTTAATTTGCTGGGATTCTTCGGGAATCTCCTCGTGGAGTAAAAGCGACCTGGCTTGTGCTTCCAAATACTTGTCGCGTGTTGACATGTTAGAACTGTGTGCAATCACGGCTGATTGTCGGAGTATCTCTTATATTCAGGACCACTGAAACTCTGCGGTAAAACCAAGGAGGAAGTAAACGGGGTGTTTTGCCAGGATTTAGAAATCAGGACATCCAAAACTGATGATTTGAAGAAAAAAATACCAACACCAGCGTATCGAAAGTGCTACTAGCACTGTACAAAGATGACAAGGTGGTGATTCAAAATTCAAAGTAAAACATCCACAAGACACCTGAAAGCATTGCGTGCTAATACTGTCTTGGTAGAAGGTGTGGAAGCACTAGGTACAATGTACATGACACCTTGCATGACGTAAGAAGCTCAAACACTACAGCCCCTTCATTGAGGTATTGGCCAAGAGTTTTGGCCGAGAGTTGAACCAGGGCTGATACATCATGGAGGCAAAAGAGGCAATTGCCTCTGTAGCCCCTGGTCATTGCCTTGGTGCCCCTTGAAATGTTCCAGTATAAATTTACAATTTCCCTCATGGAGGTGCCCTTCACCAGGGAGAACATGCCTTGATGCCCTTGCCCTTTCAAGAAAGAAGCATACAGGCCTGGAGTTGTGTGTGTCGCGAACACACGTACGCGCTGTCAATGTTTGACATCAGTGGTGGCAGCCAATGAAAGTGATCTATTATTTAACCCTGAAGCAATTATGCATTTTATTATTTATTATTCAAAATGGCCACTTTTTCAAATGAAAATGAGGAATTATTCTGCCTCGGTTTGTCATTTCCTTAAACTTTGTGAAATATATTTTTTGAGAACCTTTGACCTTGTAATTTGAAAAAGATCCCCAGACACTTTAGAAAGAAAACCCAGATATTTCTGAATTTTAGAAAACAATTTGTATATTTCAGTTGTACAACCTTGGTCTGTGGTACAACATACCGATGGAAAAAGCTGGAACTTTTCTAGTCAGTTTCAGCATTTCTTTCGAGTTTGATAAATTCAAAAAATAACCCCAAAATGTTGCCTGCCAGTAGGTAAGACGTGACTACCACATTTCACCCACAGACTACTGGAATGAGAATGGGAATGCAGCCACTCCAAGGAACTGGACCAACTGAGTTGCTTTAAAACACATTCCCATAGAAATTGATAAATGAGTCAAGCGTAGCAAGTTACCCTTTTCAAAGAAATATGATTTCATCTTCTTGCAGATATTCGTCAAAGACTAACAGACCAACTGAGATCCTTAGATAACCGTTATGATGCCCAACGGGAACAACTCCAAGACTTCCAGGAATACTTCAAGCAGAGGGCTGAGGTGGAGATGGAATATGCCAAGAACCTTGAACGACTTCACGAACGACTGACGAGGAGGCAGAAAGCCGTTCAGTAAGTTGGTTTCATTGTGTAGCGATGATGCAGTCACAATCTTGCTTTCTTCCAAGTAAATCAATGATGTTAAAGGGATGGTCGAAGGGAAATCCTTTTTGTGTGATGCATCAGCATGCAAGCAGCAGTATGTTTGTCTTACAAGAGACTAGACAATGATGCAGGCCCAGAATTACATATGGGGCCATGGACGCAATGGCCTCTGTTGCCCTGATCTTGCCCTTGGTGCCCCTTCAAAAGTTTAAGGTTTTTCCCATTGAAAATGCCCTTTTTCAAACTAAAAAAGGCCTTGCCCTCTCAAAGATGAAATTCCAGACCTGATGATGGTCAGAACAAAACTAGTGAAGGGCTTAAGATTAATGTGTAGTTTACATTGGTCTACTCAGTGTCACTGTTAAATTAGAATTGACAGTCATGTTGAATATAAAATAAAAGTGTGATTTGAAAACAAACAAATAAGTTTTAGTGAGGTTTAGGGAATCCACCAATTTCCCTGTACGGAATGTGTTTATTATCAATATGACAGCTTGTTGAACGCAAGTCTGGATGCTGTTAGTTTTGAATATTTGGAAAATTTGAATTTTTTTCCACAGAGGGAAAAACAACCAAAATTGGATTAAAATAAATGCACTATCTGCCATTCATTTGAATATGTCGATTTATGTTCATGGCTGACAATTTTTGTCTTGTGTGGAAAAAATGTAGTGATGCATACAGAATCATTCTGCCCGAGTGGGTTTTTTCCCTCTCTCGTATCGTGTGGCCATACAAGGACTTTCCTGTGCAAACACGGCATGTAAGGACAGCCGGAGCGAACCCCTCTGCTTGTGTGCACTGACTGTTCATTCATTGGATGTGACATTTCTCAGCAGGTAGCACGTGATGTGCACATCCATATTTGCAGTGGGTAAAATGCCTGCCCTTTTCTCTGGGTATAAAGGTTGTGGGGGGGGGGGTAAAACCCTAAGAATAAGATACAGTGTTTTGTTGTTGGGTGTAGAGGTTGGGCTGAGAACACCGAATTCCAGTAGTGTTGTTTGGTGCACAAAGTACATTCTTACAGTGGGTTGGGGGTAAAAAGCTGCTACATGTATACATGATGTAAGATACAGGAGTGATGTTTGGTAAAGGTTGAGGTGAAATTAAAGGCGAAGAGTAATCATGAAAATAAATGAACTGTTCATTTTATGCTTAAAGTTTACTTGGTATAAAGTTGGTAGTAGTTACATGTATATTACGGACGTTTCACAACACAGTGCGCTCTCTACAGTTTAACCCAGAGAGGCCATTTTTCGCCCTAAAAGTGGTCAACTAAAAATATTCACTCTCGCAACTCTGCACGGCACAGATGGTTTGAGGACCTTTAAATGGCTGACATGAATGTGAAAATATTCTGCAGCCTCACAAAAAATACCGTCTTAATGCCACAAACACAGACAAATACAACAATGACCCTTTGCAAACAAAGCACAAACTTAAACAATCGGGGTCGTGTGGTGGGCACTGCAAGAGGACTAAAAGTTTGCCAACCTTTACCCATGATGCACTGTGAAAAAGCATGGCTGCCAGTGCTAACAACAAATCTATCTAGTCTGGTTACCTGAATGAGATCGCTGGAAAGTCATTGCGCCATATGTGCGTGTATTGGTTGCACGCTGTTTGGAATTACGCTCCACCCACCAACAGGTTTGCGTATACATGTATAAAACCTTTGTATTGACTCAATTCACCTGACGCCATCATCACAATAATCTTGGTTGCGCCATTTTGGGAGTCAATGTCCCTACAGTATAGTGTGCATATTAGACAAAGTAGTATCTACCATAATTAAGGTGCAGTTTGACTCCCAAAATGGCGAGCTTGTTAGACAGTAGCGGAGTGTGACATTGGTATAAAGTGTTGAATCAGGGAATAAGAGTCAAGATGCTCTTCATGAAATATTTACAAATATATTTTTCTTCAATCATAGGATGTGGAATTAATGATGCAATGTACATGTACGTCATGTGTACATCATCCAAAAATTGTTAAAATGTACGCCAAAATATATCACTGTAACAAATATTTAGTTTTATGCATCGGCAATGATAGTCAAGTAGAGAATTTACATGTATACCAATGTGATTCACTCACTACTAAATTTTCAATAATACTAAGCTGAAGTTACACGTAGCACCAAAAAAAAAAAAGAACAAAAAAAAGAACCTGTTTTATTGATTGTACACTGCATATTTGTCATATGATTCTGTCTCGTGATTAAAAATAAAAAATTAAAAAAGGAAGTTACATGTACCATTGCATCACTTGGAAAGAAATCAAGCAATTATTACCCTGTGACACATGTCAGGAAAATGTATTTTAAAGGGGCAAGTTCACATACTGCTACCTTTTTGAAGGAACTGTCAGGGGTTTCCCTTAACTTTTGGTTTCGCTCACCAGCAGGACTAATAATAGTTCCAGTTGTCAGTCAGCCCTTTCACTTTTTCTCATTGCAAGAATGTTTCAATCGAATCTGTTGTTTTATCCGACAAAGATTGTTTTCTTTTGCAACAAATACACTACTAGTAGCGCCACACTGTTTCCCTTTTCTTTTGGTTTCACTCACCAGGCGGACTCGTAATAACCGAATATCCAGTTGTTCGTCAGCCCTTTCACTTGTTCTCATTGCAAGAATGTTTCAATCAAATCTATGGTTTTATCCGACAAAGATTTTGTTCTTTTGCAACAAATACACTACTAGTAGCGCCACACTGTACCCAACTCATTATAGTTGGTGCATTTAGCTGCACAGTTATCGGAGTCTTATACCACATGGTTTGGCTGCAGCATAGACAGAGAATAAAAAAACACAAATCAATGCACAGCACCCGTGTTGCAAAAAAATGTCTGTTTTTGTCAACTTTTAGTAACAATTTTCAATGTTTAAGAGTAAGCACCTCATGTTTGAGCTTGTGGTTTCCTGATTTAGGAGCTTTTAGTAAGTGAAATTCAAGCTTACTTCCACAATCCTTCACACATTTTGACTTGTTGCAGAATTTTGAGTGGGCTGACTACAAATGGAAGTGTTTTGACTTGCTGGCCACTGTTATCACTTGCATTTGGGCGAACTCTGGAAAGTACAAAGCAATTATTGGAAAAAAAAAACGAATAGTAATAATTACAAAAAAACCCCTTATATCTTAAAAAGAAAAACCGACTGTAAATTTGAGCCACTTGATGAAAAATTATTATAAGATTCAGAAATCAATGTACATACAGTATGTGTGTGTGTGTGTGTGGGGGGGGGGGTGGATGTACAGTGTATAAGCCGCACTGCTATAGTATGTATGTAAGCCGCATCAAAAAGTGCCAGACTGTGCGCATATCATATGCAAATAAGATGTTTGTTTTCGGATGTGGGTGATGTGCATATTTAGTGAGGTGGGAGTATTTGTAGAATTTGGGTAATTTGTTATTTTTCAGACGTAAAACCCAAACCCTGATCTTAAGAATGTTTATGATGTCTTGATATACATACATAAAGGGATGATGGAAGTCATATGATTATGAATAGTGTGAAAAAGCGATCTTTTAGTTAACCTGGCATTAAAAATGCTAGGTTGGTTTTTTGGCCGATTTGACCCGAAAATTTAGATTTAAATTTTAAATACATGTAGCAATATATTGTAGATTTGAGAAGGTTAATAAGCTTTCAGGTAAGATATTGTATTACATGTAACAAATCCAATAATGATAAACTTGGTAGTTATATAACTCCAAATGAATTGTTGTTGGGATCCCGACATTGTCTCACTAGCCATGTCCAAACAATTTTGCATGTTACATGTATTTTGTGCACTCTACGTGGCATAGCCTATATATTATATGCAAAAAATTGTGTACATTCATTTTGAAACGACACCGTCTGTCAAAATTTTTCAGAGCCAAAATAAATGGAAAATGAAAAATTCTTTCTGTGAAAATCAGGCCATGCAGCTGTAAAAAATCCGGTAATATTGGGATTTTTACTCAATCGCTTTTCAGGAAGGACAAAGATGGTGTAATTCCATCAACCACAGCATGCTGGAACACGCTGGTAGACATGACGAGGAATCAATACAAACAACATGCGACACTCAGTCAATGTCTAAACTACAATCTTTCAAACAACTTTGGGACCATCCGAGAGGGGCTGGATAACGTCTACAAGAAGGTAGGTTGCTGTGACTTAGGAGTAGAAAGTCCTTTTCTTGCTTCAAAGTTTTGCTTTTTATTTTTTTGTGAAAAGTCGCCCAACACTAAGCCAGAGGTCCACTCAAGGTGAAGGCTTCAGGAAAATCAAAAGACAATTTAAAGAGAGAGAAGATATCTGTTCACATTCCTCTTAAACTGGAATAGATTGTAAGATGGTGGAAAATAAGACACAGGTAGGGAACATCAGTACTTTTAATAAACTTTTATCCACTTATCTCAATTATCTAAGTAATCACACAAGTTGCCCGGGCTGAAACAACTCGTAGCATTCCTTTCTGTTAACTTCTTGTATTACGTTTTTCATACATCATGCATAGAACCATTTGCACTGGCGCTTGTTCACAAGTGGGTTTGAGCGCCATTACAGACTGCTGCCATAGGGCAGGAAAGAAAATACAAAATTACTATAGAACAAGAAGAGAGAATTAAACATGGTGCGAAAACCGATCAGCATTTTTATTGAAAACATGAAGAGAAGCAGCCTCTCTAATGAGGAGTGGGAGCATGTTCTGCAGCCGAGTTTTTGCGACTGAAAAGGGTTCTCAGCGTGTACTTCTTGCCTCTCTGTTACATGTAAATGCACTTCCATTTGAAGTTTTCTTCATACGAATTTGAATGCAAGGATCTTGTAACTAGACAAGGAAACAAAGACACGAACAAGTTCAAAAAACCATGGAACAAAGCAAAACGTGTTGACGTCGTGCCACGTGTTGATCTGTGAGGAGTGACTCATCACAATTTTTTTGTGACACATTTGATGTTTTTCATCATTTCATTCTTCACTGGCGGAGTGCTGGATCTCGTCCAACAATGTACTACCTCTCATCCCCTTCCCTGGTGCCATCTATCTAACCTGATGGCCATTGTCTCATATTCCTCCTCATCTAGTCATCTTTTCTCTCGGAGAATAATCCACTTCTATTGATTCCTTTCTCATGAGTTGCTAAACCTCCCTGTACTACAAAATGAGATAAATAAAGAGGTATTAATGATGAGCAGATTGCTGTCATACAGTAGCAGGGTGTGGTGATTATCTGATTCATCCCCAGTATTGATGAAACACTTTCCTTGGGGCAAAAAATAAAATGACACACCTCTCTGCAGTTTCCTAAAAAAAAAACAAAAAAAAAAACCACTATGGGATGTTACATGAATACTATTCAATAAATCTTCATACACTGTACTTTGTACATGTATACACTTACACTACTGAGGTCATTTTGTTTTTTTGTTTTTTTAAATTGAGATGGGCCCAGCATCCCTTTCATTGGTAACGCATTTGCAGTCGCGATACTTCATGGAGACACTGGAGGCGATTTCTGAATGCTCTGGGTCACTGCCTTGGTCATGTTGGTGCCTTTTATTAAAATAATAATACGAGACACTTAATATAGCACATAATGCACGAGCCTCTATGTGCAATAAACACAGAACATAAAAATATGTAAATTAAAATTATGAAAATGTTGATTCAAACACGTGAGGTCTTTAAAAGTCCTTTCAAAATTATAACAGAGTCAGCTTGACGAATATGAAGAGGTAGGTCATTCACCAATGAAGGTGCAATGATAGTGGTGGCTCTTTGACCATAGACTTTTGAAGAAACGGTAGTTTGCGTCAGTAAGGATTGGCCAGCAGAACAAAGAGGGCGAACAGGAATTATAGTAATGCAGAAGTTGAGACGTATAGTCGGGAGTAAAGTGTTTGAGTTTGAATTTGTATTTCCCTGGTCGAGAGGAGCCCTTTACTAAGGAAAGACTGCCTTGTCCTTACTTAAATCCTGCATTTGAAATTTGGTGGTGTGCCTTTGCAAAGGTTGTGCTAAGAATGTGCAAAATCCTCATGCTACGGTGAAAAGACCGAAACAGTGGGAGACTTTTGAGGACACTAGGTGGCAGCAGACTTACCAGGTAAATCCATTGTTCTCGGATGTATGCGCATGCTCAGAACTACGCAAACATTGGAAATTGACCTGGTGAGTCTGCTGCCACCTAGCGTTCCAAAGTCTCCCATTCCAAATCGCTCACAGCACACGCTTTGCCGCATCTTCTCACCCCTTCGCTGTATTTGTTCCAAAGGCCAATACTGTGAGTTATTCAAGCAAGTTTTTCTGCTGCACTTTGGGAACTCCCTACCTGTATCTTGTTTTCCCACCATCTGACAATCTATTCCAGTGAGGAATTTGAACAGATACAATGTACCTCTTCTCTCTAAAATTGTCTTGACTTTTCTTGTAGTCCTTACCCTGAGAGACCCTTTGGCCTCTGTGTTGGGCGATTTCTCATTTAAAACAAAGACGAACAGCTCTGTTATTAGCAACCTTGGTAGATTGAATTGGCATTGTGGGCACATTTTGTTACGGTCAAGTGCCCCTTCCCAATTTCCTTTGTGTAATGAATCTTTTTGCTGGAAGGCTTACCACAGAGCACGATCTTTTTACCCATGGGGGGGAGGGGGGGGGGTTTGCTGGTGAATAGTGGTCCAGTGTAATTTTGTTACCGATCTGAGTTGTGTTTCTCTAACCCTGAGTAGGATGTGCACCGGTAAGACATTGCTGTCCTTTTCCAGGCATGGCAGGATATAAAATCCAGCCTTGGGTTATTTGGATTTAATCTAACAACATCTGCAGCCATGGCATTGTCACGGACTCGAGAGAAAAAAAAAAAAAAAAAAAACGCCAGATGGGGGGTGTACAGTAAATTACAAACGATGCACGGAAATGGTTTTATTTGTGTTTATACATTGGGCTTATTTATTGAGCTTTCTAAGTCCAAGTCATGAAGAGAATATGAATACAAACCTGTTGAAATGTTGGCACGTTGATTATTTCGGACAATGGGAATAATTTGACAGATTAGCGTCATCGCGGTGTGGAATCGACTGACGTCTGAAGAGAGAGGAATGACTCAATGGGATATAAACAGATCTTTGAGTAATGGGCAGACCCCGTGCATTGAATGAGTCATTCCACGTCGTCGTCTACGTCGTCGGCTTGTGTTGATAATCAAAGTGCAGTCAGATACAGTTGGTTGGATTGTACCGTTTCATTCTAACGCACAAAACGCAGCAGCCGTTGGCGCCATATCTCTGGCATTGGCTAACTTCAAAGATAAATGACCATCCGGTCAAAAATTTATCAATAAAGGAATAATTGGGATGGGGGGGGGGGGATTGGAAAGCATTCAAAATGCAAACTTTTGAGTACTAGAATCCTACTCTTGAGTTTTTTTTTGTATTTAAAAGATCATGTTAAATAAACAATTACGAGTAATAACATGTATAATATTGCATAGTGTGAATTAAATTAATTAGTATAATTTTTAATGTAATTTTACAATTTTTTTGATCGGCTCCATTCAGAATTAACTTCTTTTTTTTTATAAATATTTTGAAATGTTAATTTTTTTAAATATTTTTTTTAATCTGTTTGATTTTCAATAAAATAAGAAAAAAAAATCACGTTTTTTTTTATATATCTGAAATTGGGGTGGGTAGGGCATTTATTGACCCATCTCCCACACCGTTCGTAGTATCATCCTCATGTTTTTTGCGGCCACAGAAAACCGAAAAACACTGTTTAAAGTTATGTGTGTTTGGCTACTTCCTCGTTTTTTTGATATTTCAAATTTGCATGCCTGTAATTGATTATGCATGAGGAAAGACTCACTGTTCCTACATGTGACAGCAGAAGCAGAAAACTTGCCTAGCTCAAAGCCAAGCCATAAGCCAAATTTAATCCAGGCAAACCTCAATGCACCACGTACAATGTACATTGTTAAGTCTTGAGCAAGTTCTGTAAAGGTCAGCTCAACATTGGTAAGAAAAGAGAACAGAAATGTTTACAGATTTACATACACCTTACTTGGTATAAAGATAATGGTGGTAGAAAACTTTCCTTGAAACATTTCTGCCTGAAGTGTTGAACGTTTTTGAATAATAAATGAAATAAGATCCAAAATCAATTTTCGTTTCATGTGGGTCCAAAACTCTGCCTATAAGAATGCGTACAAAAATGCTTCATACATTTTCACCTTATTCTCGCAAATGAAACGATGAAATGAGCTGAACTTTTGCACAGGTTGGTTTTATTACACATCTGGATTTGTGCAACGAATGGAAGCATTTACAGTCAGTTTACCAATGTTGAGCTGGGGCTTTAACCTGCATACTTAATGTACATTGTGTATAGTACACACATACATGTACAGATACACCATACATACATGTACATACGTCCAGTGAGAGGTTGATTGGTACTGTGACAAACGTTATCACCATGAACATTTTGAAAACCAGTTTCCTTGTTTCGAAAGAGTCGATCAGTGCAATGCCAATTGGGTGAAACCTGGGTGTCATTTTGAACGTTTCAAACTTCAACTACAAGATGAAATCTCTGTACAAGGAAATTACTTAAGGGTGTCCCTCCATTGTTGTTCCAAATCAGCAAGGTTTTAGATTATTTTTTAGGGTTAATAATTGTGGTGAATAGTAATGTAAATAAGGAACGATTTTAAAGGCTTAACAAACTCAATATATTATATGCAAACCCCCTTGACTTTTTAAATGCATTAAATGATGACTGATCAATGCATTACATTCACTGTAGGCCTACATTATTAAACTACACTGTAACTGAGAGACAGTATACTTTTTGTAGACAGTATACTTTTTGTGGACAATATACTTTTTGTAGACAGTATACTTTTTGTAGAAAGTGCACTTTTTGTAGACAGTATACTTTTTGTAGACAGTATACTTTTTGTAGACAGTATACTTTTTGTAGACAGTATACTTTTTGTGGACAGTGCACTTTTTCTAGACAGTATACTTTTTGTAGACAGTATACTTTTTGTGGACAGTATACTTTTTGTAGACAGTATACTTTTTGTAGACAGTGCACTTTTTGTGGACAGTATACTTTTGTAGACAGTATACTTTTTGTAGAAAGTGCACTTTTTGTAGACAGTATACTTTTGTAGACAGTATACTTTTTGTAGACAGTATACTTTTTGTAGACAGTATACTTTTTGTAGATCTGAAAATGGCCTTGCCCTCTCAAAGATGAAATTCCATGCCTGCATTGTACTTAAGAAGGAACAAATTGTAAAAATTACATCATTACATGTAAATTTTACAATTTGTTACTACATGTATGTACAATGCAGGCCCTGAATTTCATTGTTGAGAGGGCAAGGTCATTTTCATTTTGCAAAGGGCACTTCCATTGGAAAATCTTAAAGTCTGTCGGAAACTTTTGATGGGGCACCAAGGCCAAGACCAGGGCAACAGAGGCCATGGCCTCTCTGTAATTTCAGGCCTGCGATGTACCTGAATATTTCCTTGCCTCGTTTGGACGAACGGGCGGGAACGATTATTTTTGGAACGATGCTGTGAATTGACCAACGAAAATCAATGTACAGTGTACATACGGTCCAAAAATAAATGATGTAGGACAAAACCAGGGTACAGCAGTAAATCATGTAAATACATGGTAAAAGAAAGTATGACACGCAATGCGTGTTCCACCAATCAAATGACCAGGATCTGTGTGTGTGGTACATTGTATATAATCATGTATCATTTATTACAGGCCAGTTTGTGTATGGATGGTCGTGTATGTGTTCAATTCACTGCACAATGTATTTGATATTCTTTCATTTGGGTATGGTGGAGTTCAGTGGCATCATCGCATGAAATACAATTACGAGCATTTGAAATGCAATATTGTTATTGACCTGTTCTGTGAACCAAGCTAACTCGATTACTTATGAACAGGATACTAATGTACAATTTGACTTGATACATGTACTTGTATCATGCATCATTAGTGATATGTAAAATTACAATTCAATCTGTACGTACATGTTTGTGTACAAAGGCAGGGTCATCCCATCAATGACTTACAGTGTTTTTACCTGACTATTGTTAGTAATCATGCAAGCGCGAGTGGAATATGGGAAAATATAGTGCTTCTGCGTCCCATATCCCACAAGGTATATGGGACGCTGTATTTTTCCGTATTCCACTTGCGCGCGTGTGGATAATGAATTTGTCTTCCAGCAAACCGGAAGAAGTACAACTTTAAGCGATATTTCATTACGAGCAGCACACTCAACGCGCATAGTTTAGAATGTTTTTTTGCACTGTCCGTATAAGGAGCGTGACGCATGATGCTCAAAATACGCAGAGTGCAATAGACTACTGGGAGTCTGATATGGTTTATTATCACACTCCTATTGAGCATTCTGATTGGAGGATTAGCGCGTACTGGAAGATCAAGTGTATTAATGTTCTTATCTGACTACAGTGTATTTAATCAACTGCACCAAAATTATGGTAATTACTTTTTCTTTCGAATTGAGGCAAAAGAAACTGAAATTTGTCAGAAAAGGTGTTGAAGGAAAATCTCTTCAATTAATGCAGGCCAGTTTCTAGTCAGACTTTTCCTTTCTGTCCACGTTGATGAAATTTCATCCTGGTATCATTTGTGATATTTATAGCAGGCTCCATTTTCATGTTTTTTCTTCCCCCAGTGCGTTCAGTCGCGCTGCAAAAGTTTCAAACTTACGTACACTAGTTTCAAACTATTGCAAGCAAGTTTCAAACTTGCGCAAGCCAAATTTATGTGCTACATATTTAAATTGGGCCGTGAAATTGGCGCGCTCTGCCTCTGTGCAATCGTCTGACAGCGCCCTCTTTTGACTGGATTTACTCAGTCTATGTTTAAACACTATTTACCATGTCTATACTGCATGCTTAAACATGGCCACGTGACCTCCTCTCGACCAATCAGAAAGGATTTATACCGTCCCAGGTATTTTATGAATCAGCATTAATGAATGCCAGGGATCCAGATGTTGCTGATTGACAGAATGTGCTAAAAAGCATTGGTTCTAATGAGGTGTCCAGGACTAGTGGACCAGTCAATTAGTTTGGTACCATTGCTGTCGACTCAGGGAACGTTTTCATCCAACTATTGCAAATTATTTAGACTGAACGTGTTTTGCGCACTCTGAATGCCAACATTGAGTAGCAAAGGATGATTATTGAGTATCAACGGTATACATGAACTTAAGTGTTAGCATTTTGCTACGCTATACCATAGAGGAAAATCAAGGAAATGGTTCACTGCCATTGTAGATTTTTTTTTTATTTGCTTGGGTGAGATGTCACCTCATTATTCTCTGAACAGTGTATTTGGTTTAAACATGGAGGAAGGAAAGCTGCGATAATCAAGACGCCAGTGGTGTACCCTTTAGTATGTTGGTTTATGTTACACTGTATTCATGCGTGCATACTTCCCCCCATATGATATCAGATGTGTATATTCATGACATGTCCATTGAATTACTTCCCCTGAGCATGCTGTGAAGCCAACTTCAGCTGAACTTTTCACGGTTCTCACTGATTTATCGACGAGACGATTTTTTTGTGGTTTCCCCCATAAGGCCTATGGCCAGACAGCTTAAATATGAGTTGAGTTGAAATGAAAAAGAGGGCAAAAAAGGGCAGTTTAGAAGAGCTCTTGTGTGTTATTAACACGGACATAAAATCCCTTTCTAGTCAGTTTTTCTCTTTGTTCACCCAAAACTCATTTATTTACATGTAGCCCGCCAGTTTCCCTTGTGGTTTATTACATGATAACTACATCTACATTGTATATTAATTTTAAACAAGCAACACCCAGCAACGTTCCTTATTGACCTTTCAGAATGACATCATCAAATTTTAAAAAAATTGTCCCCAAATTGATTTGATCATAGAGCAAGGACCAGCTCTATGATTTGATTTACCCACCCACCCCAATTTTTGATCAGTTTTTTTTCAGTGTCTTATCCTCCCTTTTTTTGTCAAATTTAAAATCAAATTTTGATTTTCGATTATTTTTTTTGACCTAACCAGCCACATTTGTCATTTTTAAGATTCGTTCAAAAGATAGTAATTTGGTTCTTTCAATATTCGAGTGTTGTGTACATCTGCCCCCGAGTGAAATTTGTTTAAAGAAACTCCAACCCACGACAAAATGGTGGCAGCAGGTTTTGATGGGTTGCAATAGATGCCATCTTTGATGACAATTTCTATCTTGTCCTCGAGCCGTGTTACTCTCTGTAAGTTTCAACGCAGCTTGAGTCGCTTGCCAACCGTTCATGGAGGGAGTGTATGAAATGCAGGCGTGTTCGCTTGCAGTATTTACGCGTAACGCACAGCTGTGCGCTCAAAAATGTGCAGTCATTCTCATCAAAGAGGGCGGATTTTCCCCATTGTTGACGTCATGTGCAGCCCATCAGTAGGTATGTACATGTATGGTGCTCAGGCCTGATTGCTTCGTTCTTGAAAGGGCAAAGGCACCATTTTCTCCTTGGTAAAGGGCACCTCTATGAGGAAATTGTAAATTTCTATTGGAACATTTCAAGGGGCACCAGGGCAATGACTAGGGGCAACGGAGGCAATAGCCTCCGTTGCCTCAGTCAAGTTTCAGGCCTGGGTGCTGTACATGGAGGCAACGGCTGTTAACCCTAATCTTAGCCGTGGTGCCCCTAACAAAGATTTCCCTGGTCAGACCTGTGGCACCGTCGTCCATGGGAATGGGTTCGAGACAACACACTGTATCCTGTTTTTATTTGTTTTCTTCAATGTCTGTATTTGTTTTGTTCTCTGTCCCGTCTTTAATCTGAATTCATGGATTGCATTTTCTGTCTCCACAGAGCCGGGAGATGATGGCTGAAGTGCACACAGAGCTCCTGCGAGTCATGAATGAACTTTATGCTGTAAGTGTACATTTCCTGCTTTGTGTTTATTTTAAAACGTATTAAGTAACGGTTTCCAACTAAATAAATAAGTACAACAGGTCTGGAATTACCCAGAGGAGGCCATGTTTGGCGCTGCTAATCAGGGGGGGGGGGGGGGATGGGGGTACCATCAGCTTAAAATTGACTGTGCGCAGCGGAAAATTCAGTCCTCCAGAGTTCAACTTTACACACTTGTAAGATGTGTATCTGTATGCATATAACCTAAGGATTAACCTACAAATCTGTCCTACATATACTTCCCAGTTCCTTTTTAATTTTTTTTTTAGTGTTTTGTGTAGTTTTAATGATATACATGTATTATTTAGCTGTTTAAATTTGAATGCATTTCAGCCCGTGGCTGCTTGTTTAAAAAAATAAATAAATAAATCATAAATTATCCAACAGAAATTGATGATTTTTAAATGGAATGGACATTTCTTTTGTAATCTTTATTTTATATGCAGTATCCAGGGATGAGAATTCTGTGAATTTTTCTGAATTTTTCAGATTTTACAAAATGATTGTTATGTATTATTTTTTTACTTCAAAAAAGAAAGATTATGTATCTGTTTATTTATTCATCTAATTTTTAAATGTCATAAATAAAAACATCCAGGCACTTGTAAAGCTTTACATGTACTGTATTTTGACTACACCAAGATGCTTGCCCCGTCTACATTTAAGCACAGAATGCTGCCATTGATAACGAGGTTATGGCGTGGTTGGAAGCCACCAAACCCTAAAATGCTCACTACACTGTGTAACACACAGGGACATAAACTCCAAAAAAACGGTGCAACCAAGATTATTGTGATGATGATGCCCGGGCCCAATTCCATACATGTTTTCTGCTGATCAAAAATAAGCAGGATATCAGTCACAGATTGTACATGTAACATTGTCTTTTAGCTGGTAATCTTATTCTGGTAAGCATAAATTTGTTGTGCTTAGCTTCTACATGTATTTGTGCTCAAACAGCTTTGTGAAGTTGGGCCAAGGTAAATTGGGTTTTAGTGTCATCTTTAAAACTTTCAAAAAATTAGAACTGCTGTCATCATGGTGCTGCCATCTTGTTTTTTCCACCACTCAAATCAACGCAAACCAAACCGAGTCTGGAAGGGCATAATAGGCTGGTACCATTCCAGTAGAATGAGAAATAGTGTTGAGTTTATGAGTAATGCTATTTCACATTGGGAACAAGACTAAATACGGCGGCAGCATGAAGTGGTCTATTCGATCAATTTGGACAACACCCAGTGTTTTAATACATAGATGAACCAATAGGATTAATCAGTCATGTATGTAGACAAGGACATTGAGCTGTAAGATTATATCTTAACCCACGCTGGTAATAATCAGCTGGTAATAATCAGCTGGCAGCTGGAAGAGGTTACCAGTGCCTTAGGGATGTTACTCATAAATCATAACAAAGGAAACAAGATTCAGCGTAATCATTATTGCTACTGGTCATCAGCAGTGGCTTAACCACACATTTTCATTTAGGGGGAGGGGCAAAGACATAGTGGGGGGGGGGGGGCTATTTAATGTACCGAACCATTCATTTGTGCATTTTTTTTCGATCTCATTTTTATTTTTTTATTTTTTTTGAGTGGGGGGGGGGGCAAGAGGGGGATAAGGATTATGAAGGATTATAAGGAATAGCAAGCCTCAGGTCCCTCCTGCCACCCTCTGGTAATGCCACTGGTCACCGGGCTTTCTTCAGTCATGTGACTCTGTGATGGCTACATGAAGATGCACAGGAATTGTACAAGGTTTAAAGTCAGAATTTGGAAATATTGTAAAAAAAATGTGGGGTGGTCCAAGCTTGTTTACATTTTAAGGGTGTACAGTGAGTTACCGCTTATTAGGGTCCCTCTCCCTCCATCCGAAGTAGTAACTTTAAAACAACGTTTCTTGCCAACAGCCATAGCCGTAGCCGTAGACAAAGTCGCTTGATTCGGATGCTGCCTTAAAACTACATGTGGGGGTGCAAATTCATTGCACAGTGTGCCTGATTGTGGAGGTAGACACCCAGACTACCCTCTGGCTAATACCATGGTTTCGTTCACTGACACTGTCTACACCAAATACAGGCAATACAGACAAAACAGTCCTTTCTTTTGCTATGTCAAATCTGTGAATTTTGGCGACCCTGGTTGGCAAAAATTACGGGCAACCTTCACAGCCAAAAAAGATAAAAATAAAAAATTAAAGAATACACTGATTAATACAAAATTACCCATTTATGACTGATAAATCAACTGTGCTACCCGAAACAGAATGTGCTAGTAACGGTAGTAATATACATGTATTGACCCAATTCACCTGACATCATCGTCACAATAATCTTGGTTGCGCCATTTTGGGAGTCAATGTCCCTGTGTGTTGTAATGGGTAGTGCGCATTTAGTCGACGTGGCGTTTACACGCTTTTGAGTTGGCCTCCACAATGCTGAGCATGGCCGACAGTAGCCACGTGTGATGACGGTGCAAGGGGTCTTCTTAAAAAAATTTATAAAAGTTTCGATGTTTTATTAAAGATGGCACATTTATGTCAGCCCAGTTATACATTTTGTCATAGTGGAGGCCACCCATACAAAATGATAGTCAATGTAAACAAAAGAAAGGTATATTTGTTACCTGTGTTTTAAAGTTTTTTTTTTTAGCTGTTTACGTTTACTCTTGTATCCTGCAGAGTGCAGTCTCTAGTTCATTGGACTCAAGTTCTGATGGATGAACCATGTGTGGGTTCGATTCCCGTTCATGACACATGTGTCCTTGAGCAAGACACAAACATTTTTTAATTGCTTCTTTTAACCCAGGTGTATAATATGGAAACCTGCGGAGAGCTGAGATACGCATAAAAATAATAATAATAATAATAATAATAAAAATTTATTAAGCGCACAAATCCACAAAAGTGCTCATGGCGCTGGTACAAAACTACATGATAAATTAACTATACAAAATACAACGATAAAGCAGAAAACCCAGTAAACAACATTATGCAAACGCTTTATTAAAAAGATGAGTTTTAAGGTTCTTCTTAAACTCTTTTAAAGAAATCGATGATTTGACATGTGATGGCAAGTTATTCCAAAGACGTGGTGCAGCATGAGAAAAAGATCGGTCACCCCATGAACGATTAGATTTAGGCTCAATGAGGAGGTTTGAATTGTCAGAACAGAGTTTACGAGTTAAAAGTGAGTTGCACATGTCAAGATGAGAAACTACAGCCATGACAGCAGAGTGAATAATTTGCTCTGTAGCATTGTGCGTTAAATATTTCCTTATTTTACCAATATTACGGATGCGAAATGATGCAGTGCGAACAATGTTAGATAGATGAGAATTTAGTGACATCGTTGAGTTAAAAATAGTACCAAGAATACGAGTTTGAGTAACATGAGTTATTTCGGAGTCACCAATAGTAATATGTGGAACAGAAATTTTGGAAAATTGTTGACGTGAACCAAGTAACATAAACTCTGTTTTGTCATCATTAAGTTTAAGGAAGTTATCTTGCGTCCAAGCACGAATCTCATTGACACATACAGTAGTATTTGTCTTGGATCAACCCATCAGCACTGATTTAAGCGGCTTGGGGTTGTATGCTCCCCAGGGAGTCGAGAAAGCTTGAAGAATTGTCTTAGTAATTCTCGATGAGCGGGGATAATAATGTTGTAAAGCGCCTTGATCTAGCTACAAGGATGTGTGCTATAAATGCATAACAAGTTCTTAGAATCGCATATATTATTATTGTTGTAGACCATGTAAATGCATGAAGTGATAAGAGCTTTTTTCCACTTGAAGCATTACGGTTGATGTTTTGAACCCTTAATTTGAGATCAAGGTATCGGTGGTTTAGCTCCCTGTACATTCAGCTCTACATGTATGCATTTCGTGAACTAATCCTTGCACTTTGCTGTTAGTATTACTGAGGTACTGAACTTTGTACTGCACTTGCCATGGAATACAGAATCTCCCATCTGTGTCCGTGGTTTTCAATTATAGTGTGTACCACCTTTCACTTATATAGCTGATGTCGGCATGACTTTGCAAGTGTCGTGGACATTTTGGGTGATTTAAAATGGAGACATGACTTGTATTCACCAGACTAGAACTACATGTCTGCATGTGCAGTGGAATAGTCTACAAATAATGAATGCAGTGGTGAGAATGTTTTCTTGAGTTGAAACATGGAATGTTCCATTCGGGGAGGCAAAAGCAGAGTTGAGTGGAACATTTCATTTTTCAACGGATGAAAATATTCCCTCCATTGCACGAATGCAGATCATTCATTGTTTGTTTTATAGGACATCCAAGTAGATCTGTGTCATTTGATTGGAGGTTAAAACTGTATAGGCTAAATAAAAATAAACAAAATGTACAAGATTTTACTACGTTTTGTAATGCTTTGATAACAAATGGTTTGCAACGGCTTAGCCAAGGGGGGATGTGCCCCTCACAAATTTCTAGTGCCCCGCCCCCAGGTATCCCGCTCCCCAGGTGCCTCCCATAAAAATTCAGATAAAACAAAAATGGGCCCTGGGCCCCCCCCCCCCCCACTAAAAAGCAAAACCCCAAATTGTGTTCTTCATTTCATGCTCTCGAAATAATTTCAAGCTCATGAAATCACTTCAAGCACTCAAAATAAGTTATTTCGTGCGATCAAAATCATTTCCTACACACAAAATATAATATTTTGTGCTCTTGAAATAATTTTGTGCGATCGGAATCATTCTGTGCGCTCGAAATCTTTTTGTGCGCTCGAAATAAATCATTGCATGGGCTTGAAATCATTCTGTGTCCTTGGGTGTTGTATGAAGTTGTTTACATGGGTATATTATAGATACATACAGGCCTTACTGTAGATGCATCTGGAAGAGCCCAGTCCCCCATTTTGGGGGGGTCCACCGGTGCAAAATATGTTGGGAGGTCTTGGTTCCATTCCATGCCATACTTCTTGCATTCCCATGCTGTACCCCAGCAGTGTGTGCACATAACAACACTGTACACGTATGCAATTTGCAAAAGATTGCTGTGTGATGAGTTTAAGATGATTCAGGAACATTATTGTCATCACCTGGCATCAGAATGTAAGCCCACTGCTCCAGTATCATGGCTCTGCTCCAGATATCCTTTTCAGAAGCACGTGGGGAGCTATAAACTGCACCCCTTAAAAATTGAATTATTGAGGAGCCGAGAAACTTCTATCACCAGAAGCTTTCAATCCTGGCAGATGGAACCACAGGCAAATGGGCATCACAAGCAAATGGGCATCAATTGTAATGTAATTGCGGCACTGGCTTGTAGGGTGATCACAAGTTGCTGCAGGTACCGGGGTTGGGGGGGGGGGGGTTGGCTGCCGTTGATAGAGTGGTAGAATGAAGGATTTAGACGATTCGTTGTCCAAGGGAGTGTACATTCTAAATGTTCTCAAATTTTAAAAAGTGGCTGTGTCCTTGAACAACAATGAAATCCCAGCATCATCGGGATGTGGGTTCGAATCCTGGTCATGACACTTAACTATGATTGCTTCAAATAGGGGAAGAGGTAGTTGTGTTTCGTCTCGCAACGGATTCATTTACTCCTACCTGTTTTTAGCTGTGATTTGAAGACACTGGCCTTTATATCTCGCCATGTCTTGTTTCTACTTATTGGGGCAGGTTTCTGTTCCTTCGAAAAAGGATGGGCGAATTGCATAAAAAATAATAACTAAAATACAATGCTCTGTTGTTTTCAGGCATGCAACTTCTCTTCAGATCTGCAGATTTCCGTATTTGTCAAGCAAAATCCAGATGTTCCTAAAAATGCTGTGTTTGAAGAAAAGAATTCCCGCCAGGAAAACCCCCACCCCCCAAAAAAAAATTAAAATAAATAAAAAATAAATATAAATAAACAAACAAACACCCCCCAAAAAAATCCCCACAGCCATTGTGCATCTGTTTTATACAACACATACATCAAAATGATAAATAAAGTCTGACTCCCTAGTGGTGCACATATTCATAAGGCATTACAGTCTAGACACGGACACAATGTGCTTATACAGCATACATTCTACAGTACAACCAACTGCATCTACAGTTTAACCGACTATTGCTTGCCTTGTCACACTTAGGGCTTTTTTTATTGTAGAGTCTGGATACAGTTGTGTTAAATGTAATGATATCAAACAGAATGAGATATCCAGAAATTTAATGAAGTTCTCCATTTTGTATTTGTTCACTAGGACATCAAGTCATACCACAACGCGCACACCGAGCAAAAGTCGAGCGAGGCCAAATTCAGGCAGGCAGAGAGCGACAAGCTTAAGATGGAGGAGAAAGGGTCGCATAAAAGGAGCAAGACCGTGGACAAACAATTTGAAAAGGTAAAAACCGATAGGACTATGATCTCACCACCTGTCCCAACCCGGTCGTCTCGTTTCAGGGGCATCACATGTTTACAAAAGAGCCACAGAGCCTGGACTTCCTGCAGGCACGATTTGTACTCAGCCCAATGGAAAAAAAACATAAAATCTTACATTTAATGGAGATTGCGCTGTCTGATTTTTTATCAAATTTTAATGTGAAGAAAGGGGGCGTACATGGATATCAAAACAGGTTCAGCTGTTGTTTTTACAAGTCTTGAATTAAAGCCCGAGCTCAACATTGGTAAACTGGCCTTAAAGGATTCCATTCTTTGCATATATCAAGATATTTATAATAAAAACAACCTGTGAAAATTTCAGCTCATTTCGTTGTTCCATTTGGGAGAAAATGGTAAAAATGCATTCAGCATTTTGTACGCATTCCTATAGACAGAGTTTTCGTCTCGCTGAGACGAAAATCAAATTTTGGATCTTATTTAATTTATTTTTTATAAAAACGATAACACTTCAGGCAGAAATATTTCAAGGAAAGTTTTCTACCTTCATTATTTTTATACCATGTAAGGTATACGTGTACATGTATGTAAATCTGTGAACATTTATGTTTTTGTTCTTACCAATGTTGAACTGGGGCTTTAATGTGGAAATTATGACACAAAATGTAATACTTTCCTCGTATGACCAGTGTAGAATCTTGCCTGCCAGAAAGGCCCTGGAATGTACAAGGTCACTCTTTTTGTAAATGAAGAGTTACATGGTCTATACAGCTGTACAGGTGAACAAAGTGTGAAATACTTAAGATAACTTGTTAAGCCTAAGCCCTCTAGGCATTGGCTAGGAACCATACAAATGCCTATCCTATCCCTCATATTATATGGTAACTAGTTTTTTCTCAGTGAGGGTGTGTGATATTCGAAGGGGAGAGAAGATTTACATGTGCAGAGTGGAACTGACCATGAACCCATGAAAAAACGATTAGTAATTGCATTTTATTCCTAATGACCTGTTTTGTACAGTTGTTTATACAACTTAATGAAGCTCTTTGGTTTTGACGTTGGCTTTTGTGGGTAGGGTCATCTGAGTGTCACGCACAACCTCCATTTGTGTAGTACGGACATGTACCTGTGTACCATAAACTTGTTTGTGCCCTGTGGGCAGAATTAAATTCCTAGGAAATTGGGATATGGTGTCAGCTTGTGGTGAGGAAATTGTGACCTGTGAGGTGATTCTGAACTAAGTGTGATTTAAATCCCCTTTTGCTTTCGAACAAGCTCTGATGTTGCTTTTCAAACTTGTTGTTGTGGAAGTTTGAAAATACAAAGATATTTTTAATTGTCTGCCTTTCCTTTTGCGGTCCAAGCGAGAAATTTCTTTAACCCCTCCACTCCTTTCCCTACTGGCTTTTCAGGGTCGAACTACTTTATGTGTTCGTATTTTTGGTAATTGAAATTTTTAAAATTGCGGTTTATTTTAAAGGGTGCATAACATTGGTCAGATTGAAATTAATAACGTTTGTACAGATTTACACATAACTTAATACTTGCCATAAAGATGGTCATGGTAATGAAACTTCCCTCGAAATGTTTTTGAAATGCTTTAGTTTTTGAGAAATTAGTAAGACAATTAGTTTTGACCTGGAAAGTCTGAAGTCCGATGTTTGATGAAGGTTTTTGTGACTCCGATGACCAATTTAACTGAAAAATTACAGGTTTGTTATTTCATGTTTACGTTGGGGTCACACAAAGTGCGGATACTGGTTTTGGAAAATAAGCAATGTTGTTTTTTTTTAACTATTATGTCATGGCTCTGATAACCAATTGAGCTTATACTTTCACAGGTTTGTTATTTCATACTTTTGGGTCACATAAAGTGTGGATATTGGTCTTTGACAGTTACCAATGTTGGCCACAGGCTTTAAACCACATATCCCAGAGTAACAACAAAGTATTGTATAAGGAATATTTTTTACTTCTTGAATTTAACATTTGTCCCCTGCTGGCGTGCACGTTATCCTCTCTCCCTTCTTGTAAACTGACGGAGGCCTTGTCAGCGCCTTGAGGTAAAAGATGAACGGTTTTATCTGATAAGCAGCAACACGTTCGACTTCATTTAATGCAACTATGTCCTGGCTCCTCCCAAGGATTGAGCCTCCTCTAGAAAGGTTGTCCATTATTTAAAGGAAGTGTGCCATGCTGCCGTGACCAAAAAGGCCGTGTTAGAGTTTCTCGGGTGGGATTCCAACCCACGACCTTTACCATTCTAGAGAAGATGTCTTACCACTAGACCACCGAGCTTGCCAGGTTGCTAGAGGCAGTTTGATGCCTACATTTTAGCAGCGATTTTAATAGATGTTAAATTTACATCGCAGGTAGAGAATATTGTTTGTGTTTTACCTATATATACCAATGCGTCTAGAGCACTGTATACTTGGTACTTTCTTGAGTCATGTGAAAAAACTCCACAGGCATAATACTCCTGTGGGATTCAAACCCATGACCTTTACCATTCTAGAGCAGATGAACTTGGGAAAGTACCCAGTATACAGTGCTTAACAGTGCATCAGTGTATGGGTAGAACTGGGTAAAATGTCAACATTTGTTATTAATATATTATATTAAATCAACTGAAAATATACGTGTCGCAACCCCCTCTTTCTATATTTTGTATTTAACAAAAATAAAATCATTTCACTTTGCTCTTTGGGAACTCCCCACAAAACAAGCCTTGGTCATGATGTCATGTCACTGACTAGTGGAACAAGGAACATAACCAAAGCGTCTGAATTTCATTGCTATCATACAGGCACGTCCTGCTGTGGTAGCCCAAGCATTTCGTAACATTTCTCAGTCCACCAGTAATGTCACATGTAATACAACACGAGCCAGGCTTGTTTTTGTGGGCTTTCCCAGAGGGCATTTATTGGAAAAAATATAATATAAAGGGGGGTCTCAACAGGTATGTTTGATTTTGTGTCTTTGTGTGATAACAAACTATGACATGACGTAATGGTCAAGGCAGTTTGGCTAGCATCTGGCCCAATTCCTCCAGTATCCTCTACTCCTATGTCACACCACACCAAGTTGTTTGGACTTGGACATTATCTGATCCTGTGTTAAGCACTGGTTGTTGGGGCCCAATTCCATCGAATTCCTTCACGTTGGCAATAGGATTTAGAAGGATTTGGGACCATAAGGGTTCCTAATGTGTACACTTTAAGCTGCAAATAGTCGTTAAACCCTCCCGTACATGTGTTCCACAAACTGCCACAAAATTGCCTACTCCTTATATGTACATCAGTGCAGCATTTGCATGCTTTCCACAAACTTCTGCATGTTCTTCACAAGAGTAGTGCACAAGTACCACAGAGTTCCACTGTGAAATAAACTAAGTCCTAATCTGCAGGATTATGTGGAAGTAGCCCGCCATGCTCACACAGTGTCTTGTTTTCGGCCAAGGGACTACATGTATGTGGAATCTACATGTATGTTCTTCAAAATTCCACAGCGATCTGTTGTGGCACTTTGTGGAAGTGGATTTTTGTTTTTCTAACTCGCACACATGTTCTTCAAAATTCCACAATCTGCTGTGGTATTGGGTGGAATTGCATTGTGTTCCACAGCCTTATGTTCTTCAAAATTCCACAAGTGTGGAATGCCGTGGAATGAATTGGTTTTTGAACTGATTATAGGAGGGTTAATAGGTTAATGTAAGTGTTAAAGTAATTTCAGCTATGCTGCCTGAAGCATTCGGCAGTCAGGTTGGCTCTGTGGTTTCTTTCCCTGCCTTTCACTTCTGTGGACCCAGGTTCGAATCCTGGACCGGAACCTTGCATTATGGATTGGGTTTTTAGTCCTTACATGACCGCGTGGGCTTTCCGTATTTGAGGTTTTCCTCCCACATGTAAAACTGACATTTCTTCTTCATCTCCTCTACAAAGGTCACAGTGTTAATTGCTTTTGAGGGTCCCTTGGTTTCATTACCAGAACGATCTAAATTTATTAGGCCCTGTGTCGTCTTGTTCACTAGATTTTGTCGTAACTTTAAACGTGTCTGCCCCTAGCTCAATGCAATAATGGCATAAGCGCTTTGCAAAATTCATCAATTAATGAATCATCGATGGGTCTTTGCTGATGAGGAGCGTGTCTCCTTAGTTTAAAGGGAAAGTACATTCTACATCATTCTTTTTTTCGGAGAAGTAAATTCGATTCCATCCTGGAGTTTTTCAATGAACAACAAGCTTTGTAAAAATGTTGTCAAACTTGGTGGTCACAAATTTCTGAAAAATAATAAGTCAAATTTGCCTTCAAACACGATTCTGAAAGGGAAAAATAGTCTGGTGCTTTGTAACTCTTGTTGGCAAAGTGTAGACAGGGACTGTGACGTACATTGTTGTGATGAAGGTGCCGTAGTTGATGGCATGATCAGATTGCCGAGTTGATTTTTTGCGTGATAAAACCTAAAGCCATGATGAAATAGAACAAGGCTACCTGTTCTACAAAGTACCATGATGGTACTAAGGCCGACTGTTTGTGTACAGTGTTATATTCTGATGGCATAAAAACCTGAAAGATTCTTCCACCCGATTCGAGTAGCCACCGTAACTTGTAAGCAAGGCTGTCACTTATCATGATAATGCAACCTACCTTGTTTAAAGAGTGGATGTTCTGTCATGATAGTATCAAAGCTAGGAGGTTTATAAGTGAGGAGGTCATGCTTGGCGACTTGCTTATAACCTGGTTGTTACAACCTGCGGTGGCTCGGTGAATTGGTTGATTCTACACCTCTCAAGGTTGTGTCTTCAAATGCCAATCCCAAGTGTAATAGCAACAATACATGCATTGTATTCCAGAAAGTCTGGACCATGTACAATTTGAATGGGGATCCCTGACTACTTGTTAAAATTTGTCAACCACACCATAAGGTTATTCAACAGTACTTTTCCCAACTGGTACACTGTACGTGTGTACGTACATGTACATGCTGTTGATAATTGATATCTTAATTGCACCAGGGGATAAGGAATATGATTTACATTTCTGAAAGTGAAAACAATGTGTAGTCTGCTGTTGTTTACATTACCCGCTCCTAACAGGATTCGAACTGACCTCTTGACACTGGGTCTGCGTGGTGGTCTAGTGCTTAAAGCATCTACTCTAGATTGCTGAGTCATGGGTTCGAATCACACTTGAGTAGCTGTGGAATTTTTTTTACTGTGGGACTTGGAAAGTACTCAGTATCAGTGGCGAAACCAGACATTTTTGTTGGGTTTGGGGGGGGGGCAAGATTTCATTTTGGAGGCAAGAGGGGAGGCAAGAGTGGGGGCAAGAGTGGGGGTGGGGTGGGCAGGGTAGGAGTGGTTTTCACCACTGCTCTCGACATTATACAGTGCATTGCTTGCATGTATCCCACATCAGTGTACATGTAAACAGGTAAAGGTAAAACCAAAATCAGTGTTAACTCTTAGTGCATATTGAAAAGGGTAGAGCAAATATGTGTACACAGACTGCCAGTCTTTACTTTGTTTCTTTTTTGATTTTGAAGTTTGAATCATTTGACTCATTAAATTCGTGCGGAAAAGTTGTTGTTCATGTTGTTGTTATTGGACTGTTTGATGTGTACCTCCACGTTGAAATAAAGTGAACAAACCTCAATGTATTTCCGCTCTAAGTGCACACATGTATGCACTGACTAATATTTCTAGGAAAATGAAAAAAAGAGAAAGAAAAAAAAAAAACCTGTACAAAACAGAACGTTTTGTCATGTATTAAAGAAATGTATGTAATGTTTGGTGTGTGTGTGTGTACAATATACGTATTTGTGAAATTTTATGGGCAGTTTCAGGGGAATGTGAATTATTCTTTATGTACTGATGTTGAATTGTTCAGTTTTTATGAATACCAAAATGGTTTTTCATGGGTCAGAGGATTCTATGCGTCTATTATATGCATAGCTATGCAGCTATTTATAGTTCGACAGAAGAAAAAAAAACTTGTTTCTTGTTGGAGCTACTTTTGGTCTGAAACTGACCAGAACTGAAGAACTTTGCTTTTGTTGGGGTTCATCGACTGGTCACGAATAAAGCATAAAGCCTGCGGCATACGAAACAAAACAAAACACGAATATCATATGCATGTACATGGTTTTTGTGGTGACAATTTCCCTGTCATTCACCATAATCTTGGTCCATGCCACACTTCTCAAATTATTGTGGACATCCCCACAACCATGGAAAGAACATGGTCTTGCCTGCCCCGTTTGGTACAGTTATGTGTATATCTGGCCTCTATGCTTCCTTCTTGAAAGTGCAAGGGCATTTTCTTCGTTGTAAAGGGCACCTCTATGGGGAAATGGTGAATTTTCTGTTGGGATATGTCAAGGGGCACCAAGGCAATAACCAGGGGGCAATAAAGGCTACATGGTACATGTGTATGTGGTACATGTGTAACTTGGATTCTGTGGGTGGGTGGGTGTGTATGTGCTCGACCTGAAGTGGTCATTGTAATTGCACGACCGACACGTATAATATTAAACTTTCCATAACAATGAATCAAACATACCGTCCCAGAATTGTGTTGCTGGGATTGATACAAAAGAGATCCGGGTTGCCATTCATGTTGGAACATTTGTCTGTCCCAACTGGGTTTTCTTGGGGGGGTTACCCATATTAAGGTTTTTTTTCTCCAAACCTCGGCTTTGGGAACGCTGGGCAAAATAAACACTGCTCCAAAATTGATAACGAGGCCCTAGCCAGAGTCCAAGCTGTGAGGTTTGTAAGAGGCCCTAGCGTATGTCTGATTTTCGTTGTATTTGTACAAATTGTATACGTATCATGTATAGCGCCCTCTGGTCAAACGTTTAAACAAAAAATTACCAAAAACAAGCTGATTTTGCGTAATCTTTTTGTGTTAAATCTTTGATTTTTTTACAAGCATTTCAGTTGCTTGTTCCCGAACGCCTAGTGTTTGTTGGCTAACAAACACTGTAGCGCTAGTTTTCATTCTTCTTTTACAAACTGTTTACATATTTACGTAAGATGTATTATATAAGCATGTGAGTCTCCACAAGTACACAAGAATGGTTTTGTGCTTAGAGCTTGAAGTACCCAATCAATTAATATTCATTGTTCGTGCAGTGGGGGGGGGGGGGGGGGGAGGTCATGATGACACCACCGCCTCAGGCCATTAGAAACTCTCTCCAGGAAGGAATATCACATCCTGCATGCCCAAATCAAAGATACATTGGTCTTGTGAACTCAAAAACAATAAGACTGGGAGGACCGGACAATGACAATGGGGTCACGTGATTGCCTTCAGAAGTCGTTTATTGTGATGGTTCCTTGTTATTCTTGGTTGTGGTACATGAAATAATAACATCAATAACACTAATAATAATATTAGTATTATAGTAATAAAATTTATAATAATAATAATAATATACATTTTGTAGCACTTTATTACACCTGAGGGTGTCTGAAAGCGCTAATTTTTTTCCCTACAAGGTATTTGGAACTATGTTTGAATTATAAGAACCCTTTGTACTGTGGTGCAATCTGCAGTCACCATACCAGTAAACACTGGGGGAACCCCTTCTCTTACTGATGTACTGGGTTCTTTTACGTGCATTACACAACACAACGGGACCTGCTGCTGCTTTACGTCCCCTCCGAAGGACGAAGCAATAATGGTTTAGTGTCTTGCTTGAGGACACAAGTGTCATGACCAGGACGGGACTCGAACCCACGCTCTGCTGATCAGAAACACCAGAGCTTGAGTCTGGTGCACTTGACCACTCGTCCAAGTAATGCAAATGAATTTCTCTGTTACCTAGTTGATAGTGTCAACATGTGCACCCAAAGTGTTGGATTAAAATGAATCGTCATTTAGTACCCACTACATGCCAAATGCATGTAGTGCCATTTTGTAAAAGGTTTAAAGACTAAATAACTGCCATTCATGATCCCTGTACTGACGCTTTCCAGGTTGTATGGTAAACTTGGGTGTGATCCCTGGAATTTGGCAGTTTCAGGTTGATGGCTTCTGACTGGAACCCCCCCCCCCCCCCCCAACAAAGATATTGACAAAATAGGGAGACCACCATCAAAGGGCTAGATCAGTTTGTGGAGAGCCGGCAGGTTTATCTGGAGGTTGCAGGTTCAAATCCTGTTCTGGTCAATTTTTCTCTGTTTACCCGAAATTGAATTTTATTTACCCAGTCAGGCGTCTATGTGGTTTATTACTTGGTATCTTCAATTCAGCATTTATCAATATCGCACAACCAATCAAAACAAGTCCATTGATAGTGAATTTTGATTGTAATATGAGAGCTCATGGCTTGCATGCAACACTGTCGTAATCTACTGGTACTATATTAATGTTTTGATGTTATAACTAAGCCTTGATCTACCCGTTGTTGATACCAGCACATACATACTAAGTTAGCTCATTGTGTTGTGTTCAAATAAGGGAATCATAGTGTGGTGAAGAGGTTTTTCAACTAGTTGTTTAAACACGATGAGACCTGGCTCTCGAGAATTTTAACGAGGCGAAGTCGAGGTAAAATTATCACGCTGTATGATGGGGTCCATGGGTTCTGTACACCCTCAGGGGAAAATAGCCCCCTCGGGTGTACAAAACACCATGGACCCCATCACAGCATGCAACAATTGTATTATAATGGTCTCGGTACTCGCTGCTGATAGGATTCGAACTGCCTATTCCTCCCGGGCAATCTCGGTAGTCTAGTTGGTCAGACATCTGCTCTAGAATGGCAGGGGTCGTGGCTTCTAATCCCACCTGAGGATTATGCCTGTGGATTTTTTTCACAGGACTCAGGAAAGTACTGAGCATACAGTGCTTAACACACATCAATGTATGAGTAACAACACAAATACATGTAATATTCTTTACCCCCGATGCAAAAATTAACATCTATTAGAAATGTATGTTGTGTGTGAATCTAGTGCAGATACATTGTTACATGTATGTCCCCTTGTGAGAAAGAACAACAGAACAAAAATAGACACGCAAACAAACTAAAAACTGTTTATCCACTAATTTGTATTTCCTGTTACAGTGTTCAATAAAGCACCGTGAAAGTGAAGTAAAAGCAACCAAAGCCAGAAATGACTACATTATTTCTATCGGGGCAGCCAACTCAAGTGTGACCAAATTCTTCCACACAGACCTGGACAAAATCATAGATGTAAGTATCAAAACATCATGAATATATCGGACCACAACTTTCTTAACTGAAGCACGCATAGCAGAAAGTTCATTACATGTGTGAATATTGAATATTGTGTGATTTGAATAATGTGTGATTTGTGATTTGAATAATGTCTGGTGCAAAGACTTGTCTAGTCACAAGTTAACCACTTGAATTTGAATTACTCAGACTATAGAGACAGTTGCTATGCCACATGGTTTGGGGCAAGCTTATGTATAGCAACCTCCAGATGAGCAAACCCTGGTACTAGTATGCCATACACATTCATTCAAAATTGTGGGTGTTCGCCGTCTCTTATGTAACTACTCAAAAGCTTGCCTCGAATCATGTGACATAGCAACTGTCTATATACAGTCAGAGGAATTCAAATTTAAGCGGCAACTTGTGACTAAGCAAGTCAAATAGCTTATTGAAAAGGCAGGCAAGCATGTTTCTCATAGTGGACATGAAATTTGAAGCAGGACTCTGCGTGCAAGTCAGTAGGTAAGCATGATGCAAGCAGTTAAGCCACAAACCCCCCCTCTGAAAAGCAGAACTAGAGTAAGTGACCAGTTTAACATTCAAGCAGCTAAGCCAAATTCAGCTAAGCACAAAACAAGTCACAGGTGGCAGTCATGCAAGCAAGAAAGCATACAGAACATCAATAGTTAAAGGCCGAAAATCGTCCGTAAAAATGATATCAATTGAATACTCTTTGTGGTACCTGTACATGTAGGAATCAACTTTGAGATTTTGAGATATGGTGGACACGTTACGCTGGCACTATTTGGTTTGGGTAAATCTGTCTGTATACACCCAAACCGAACAGTGTACTCCTATGGTGTTTGCCATATCTCGGAACGGCTAATGATCAAGACGTCTTTTGTGACACTGCACCTTTATTTTAATAGAAAAACCTGCCACCTTCGAAAGGCAGTGTTAAATGAACGACAAAAGTTGAGGAACTGGAGCGTCATTGCTGAGTGGTCAATGCACCATTCTCAACTTCCGTCATTCAACACTTTACCATAAGTGCTTTGACCTTTGGATGGGACATTAAGCCAAGATCGAGTGAACTGGAAATATAAGTGTGGGTAAAAGAAACCAGATCACTTATCGTTGGAAAGTAGGGGCTAACCCTAGAGTTTCTGGTTCAAGGCAAGCACAGGTGTACTCGTTTGCTCAGGCTTCCCAGCTACAGTGATTTTGTTCACTTTTCAGGCATACTTGGTTTCATTACCAGAAGTAAAAACAAATAAAAACTGATGATAACTTTGTTGTGTCATGCTCCCCCCCACCCCCACCCTCACAGTGTCTAGATCTAAGGTACACCCAGCTTCTACGTAAGGGACTGAAGGCGTTCCAGACGGCGGAAGTCCAGACGCAAGCCCTTCAGCAAGATGAGCTGCGGCGCCTAGAGTTAAACACGAGGAAACTCAGCTGTGAGGAGGACAAGAAGCTATTCCTTCAGGGTAACCTGAGGCCGTTTGTAGTGCCACAGTCATTCCAGTATCAGTCTCATGCTGGGGACAAGGTAGGCACAGATTTCTTCCCTCGAGCCTCGGGGGGGGGGGGGGGGGGGGGGGGGGGGAAACCGATAGCATCAGTAGCAGGTCTTATTGATCAAGATCTGTTGGGACTTGAAGTAAGGCTGTGTTCAAATTAAAGGCTTCAGCAAGTGGCTAGGACCAGAACAGCCAACAGCCGCAGCCAACGGCCATAGCTGTAGCCGAAGCCGCTTGATTTGGATGCGGCCTAACCCTGTCGCTTGTGCTGTCAATCTTTGTTTTTTTTTTTTTTTTTTTAAAGTTTGAAAATCAAGAGCATGTTGTTTTTTATTACTTACTGCTGTTATTTCAATCAAATACTCCTCTCAAGTGGGTTGTGAGAATATCATGAAGAGAAGGTGATGAAAGGAAGTTCTCTTTTCTTGTTGGGTCAGTGGACAGAGAGAGGCCCATCCAGTAGACCAAAGGGATCTTTTGTTCCCTGTAGAGATCAATGAATCTAGAGTATTTTTGGGGTGCTCTTGGGTTGGTATACGTATTCAAACCAAGGACTTTAACAATAGGGAACAATGAGTCCACGTTTGGCAAGAGGTCTGTCTACAGGTTGATTTTCAAACAATGGAAGAACAAAGAGAGGTCTATGATTGAAGATTTTGACACACAAGGGATAATTTGAACATAGGTATAAAAGAGTGAATAACGACGGCGAGTGTTATACATTCTGATCATTTCTCTTACTGTGAACCCAGATACAAGAGTTAACAGCACCGCATCATCTACAGAGTGATCTTGAAAACCGCTATGAGAAGCTCTACAAGACCATTGCAGCCCTCAAGATAGAAACAGACGAGGTAATCACGCAGAAGCAGAACCCGGAAAATCGCCGAGCTGGAAGGCACTCTGTGTCTCAGTTGTGGACGCACTATACATTGATACTCTGTTGTGAGATCATTTTTAACAGACGCGCCTGCCCATTCTATTACGACTGGTAGTTTAGGCGTGTATGGAAACAGAAATTACATCTACTGAAAAGTTTAGCTCAAAGTTTAGCTTACTTTCACATATTTGCCAACTTTCCCTTTTTTGTCCCCTAGGACTGACCCGAGTTTAAAAACGTCTACAAACTGGGACGTCCCGATTTTCAGGGGGAGGACTTTATGTCTATTTAGCTTGTTTATCACAACAGACACACACAATAAACAGCAGTGATTCAGACACCATCTGAAATAGAGGGCGGTGTAACAAGAGGGCGCTGTTTTACAAGTCGGAGGTCGCGGTCAGCTGCTGCAGGTCTAAATGGACCCTACCAGGGACCTGGGCAGCTCCACCCTAGACACTGCCGTTGGATAATCTGCTTGGGGCCCTTGGACCGCTGTGTGTCCCTTTTTCCAGATTTCAAATGTTGGCATTCCACTGGTTAGTTTCGTAAACAATAAAAGGCATGTATAGTAAAGCCGTTGAATTGAGCCAAGAATATTTGCGCATGCTTAAAGAACGTACCTCTCTCTTGTTGACGCCAGATTCATAAAACCATACGTGAAGTGGAGCGGAACTGGCTAGAGGATGACATCAATCCCAGCGAGGACGATGTGATGACGCAGTTCAAGTCCATCCGTAGGATGGTAGACTCCCTGTCCACGCCAGACCTCAACCGCGCCCCCTCAATGAAGAGACAGCGTATCCTCAAACAGGAGACTGAGATGTACTATCTGGAGGTGGGTTTGGCCAGTTTTTTTTTTGTAGACCAGTTCACTTGAAGATTGACCACAGGCGGGTGCGATGTGAGGGTACAGTTTTGCAGACTTTTTATTCTCGTGGAGTGTTGTGGCGGAGTGGTCTAGTATGCTGGACTCAAAGTCTGGGTCCAATTTCATGGCTCTGCTTACCGCGAAATTCTTCGCTTACGGCACCCTGTAGAGCACATAGTTCTATGGGCTCTAAGCGCAGATTTCTGCGGTAAGCAGAGCTTCGAAATGGTGCCCCGGTGTTTAGTAATAGATTAACCCTAGCAGTGTACCAGGCCAATCAAATCAGCCCAGTTTTCACTGTGTACTGGCACTGTGTATTTCGGACTGTGTACTGTATTATAACGCATTTGTATTGGTTACAACACACCACGACCTCGTGACCTTAAAATGACCTTTGTGAAAGTTCAGGTTGTTGCCAAAGTAAAGTTTGAGAAGTCAGCTTTGAACTTGTGTATGCCTTGACTAAAGTTATTGTTTGTAGGATTTTAATTTGCAATTCATGAAAAAAGAAGCAATTTACAATGTTGAAATGCATGGCATTACTAAGGGGATAAAAGAGTGGCGACGAGGTCTTAATCGGCCGTTTAAAACTTGAGTGTCGTAAAACCGTCAGTGTTGCGGCCCGCACGGCGCAACACCAGGGTTTTAGACAACTGATTGGGTGTTTAGTTGTGAGTGTGATTGGTTTTATTCGACCGCTTTAAGGAAAAATGGCCTCTCCTGGGTAAACTGGGTAGAGGGCGCACTTTAGTGTGAATGGCATCTTCAAGGGATGGAGAATTCTAAGCTAGGGTACCGTCCACTGATGTGTTGTCCTCCAGTGTTGACGATTTGTGTGTTTTGATTGGCAGAAATATAAGGAATATCTTCAGAAGAGTAACAGACTGACTCGCATGCAAGCAAGACATGACCTAATACAAAAAGGTCTTGGAATAAGTAAGTGCACTTTATTAGACTCAAATGGCTTAGAATGGTTCAAATGTTACCGAATAAATGATAAATCATTCATCAGTGGCATGTCGTGGCCAGGCGGTCTAGTGCACCGGACCAGGGGCCAATTTCATAGCGTTGCTTAAAGGTTAGCCAATTTTCATGCTAACTAAAGCAGAAAAATGTGCTTGAGCGTAGACATATTTCACAGGTTAGCATGAAAATTAGGTGGCCATTTTGTGCGTTCACCATTGATTTGAAAAATTTGCTCCAGAGTAAGCGTATTTCACAGGTTAGTAAGAAAATGAGGCGATCAGCTTGTGCGACACCAATGATTTGTAATGCTGCGCCATTCATTTTCCTACAGTAAGCACCGGAAGGTTAGCATGCCTTTTCCTGTGCTTACAGTTAGCAGCACTATGAAAAGGAAATTGCACAGTAAGCAAAAAATCGGCCGTTAAGCTGCCCTAGGAAATTTGGCACTTGTGTTTCTTAGCAGCAGCGTGTGGGTTCAGGTCCCAGTCTTGGCGCTTGTGACCTTAAGCAAGACACCTAACCATTGTTGCTTCGTCCTTCGGATGGGAAGTAAAGCTGTTGGCTCTGTGTGTTGTGTAATGCACGCTAAAGAACCCAGTTCACTTAAGAAAACGGGGTCTGCCACTGTGTTCCAGGTACGGTTGGCTGTAGATTACACTGAAGCACCTAGTAAACCCTTAGTATGAATATGCATTTAATGAGTGTTTTTTTTTAAGGTTTTGAGAGAAAAGTCAACATTATGCAATGATAGGGTCAGGTAAAGATTAACAAGCATCCTGGCTCAGAAATTTGGTTCTTGCCCAAAAATCCAATGGTGTATCAAATTTAATGACCTGTTTGACTTGCCTGTAAGGGTAGTGGTGGGGTAGGAGCAACTGTTGCGGTAAATGCTTTTGGTCCTCCTAACTGGACCAGTACTGTTTGATCAGCATAAAGATGGAAGTATGATTCGTTTCTTCTACTCTTGTTATTTGTTTATAGGTGAAGCCAATTCCTCAGAGAGGCAGAGGTAAGAGTTGGTGGGGGGGAGGTTGTTACGGTAGTTGTTTGACACATTGTGATTGTTTGTCTTGTACGTGTAGGTTATTCCATCCCCGCCTGACTGGTCTCTGTACATGTAGCGCTAATTGCTGCATTATGATAAACATTCAGTATTTACTGCCTTACAAATAAACATACCCCAACCAAACTGTATACTTCTGGAAAGAGCTCATCATTCTCTTCAACTCTTTCACTAGGGAATATAATGTACAGCTGTTTACGGAATTGTTTAATATTTTGTTTATTTGGAGGCGCTGGCTGCAGCTCCCCGGTGTATGAAGTAATTCACGGAGCCACTGTGAGCGGTGCGCTGTAGTGAAAGGGCCATGTCACACGAGGCAATGTACAGGCAATCTCCAAGAAGAAAAGGCATTCACAGTGGAATGTTCACCTGATTTTCTTGAGGATTGTAAGACACTGTCAGAAAAATAACCCCTGTGCTACCCAAGTGTTTCCTTGTGCATGCGATGCAGTTGGTTGCCTCCAAGTTGTCCAGTAAAAATTGCCCTGTGCGACATGGCCCTAAGAGTTAATGTGATGTATATTGTGCTGTGTTCTCCATCTGACACCAACAGTAACAAGAGTGTGAAGTAAGAAATAACTTACTGGTTACATTTATATACAGGTTCTCCATAGACAGGCATTTATAGCATTTATTTGTCCAAAGGGAAATCCTGTAGTTAGGCAGATAAGGATTTCAGATGATGTCCCCAGAACATCAACAAGAAATCTGATGTGTGGTTGTGAGTTAAAAGTTTCACGGGATATTATTAGTTCTGTTGTCATAAAAAAAAAAAAAAATAAATAAATAGTGGGAACTTCCATGTGGTTAGTTGATTTACTGTGTGGGTTTGAATGCATTTGAACACTTCGTTGACGATATAATGCAAGAGGCTATAGTAAGTATCCCATGCTGTTTGTTGTATTTTCCATGGTTCTTATGGACTATGGAGTTGCATTATTGGTCTTTACGAGGGGATTTGATTTGAAATAAATTGGATTTCGTTATAATTCTGCTACAACTTACAAGAGTCGAAAATATGAAAAGGAAGCAAGAACTGATAAAATAAATACCTAGTATGGATAATGGCTAGCTGATCACAGATACAAGGAGGGTCCACTTTCTTCAGATGGGATGTAGAGCTTTCCATATCCTCTTCATGAAGTTGTCTGACGGCGGAGGTTTGAGGACTGTAGGCCCAAATAACAACTGTGAATCACTACGGCCAGGCATACCAATCTTATCCAAGTCTTATTGTGTTGGTGTTGAGTGACCTTAGAGTGTAGGAAAGTGGAGGACTGAGGTTGCCTGTGGGCAAGTGGGCCAAGTATTTATGCATGTAAAAAACACTTCTTGTGATGTGAAAAGAGGAAGGGGCTTTAGACTTGAGACTGGAGACTGGATAAACTACATTTTGCTGTACAGTTCTCTGTTATAAATGTGATATTTAACGTTTAAAATGTGCGCATTTTCTTGAATTTCTGTTTCGCCTTTTTGTTTGTGTAACAGGCAGAACTTGCAGACCTTACCCAGAAAAACAAAGCCACGCCCCAAGTCGGTTCACCATGCACGCCTCTTCGGAGGAAACCTCCAGGAGTATCTTGAAGTAAGACTTCAAAAATATTTTGCAGTCAGTCAATGTAATCTTGTTAACTGGGTTTATTTAATTTAAAAATATGTCATTTTTCCTTAGCGACCTGAGGCTTAATTGCGGATAAAATGCACAAATTTTGAGAAATGCATACAGAAATGTCACAAAGTCACGACAAAAAGGGGTGTGAGATTACAAACACTTGACAAAGAAAAGGATGACAATTTTAGAGCAATACAGCCCAAAAGCGAAAATGTTAACTGGAAAAGAAACAAAATTATGGGAACAGGCATGAAAACAGACAGACAGACAGACGGACTTCTTTAGTAGAGTGACATTGTGGGCTGTTCCCGTTTGGCTTTCTGCTGTCCCTTTTCTTTGATGGTTCTTGTTAAAAAACTTTGTTGGGTTTATTCCACAGTTGGAAACAAAACAAAAACAAAAAGACAAGTACATTTCCTCTCCCCAAAACACCCCACAATGTAGCTCTTGAACACTCAGATCGACAGACATACAGACATTATGATTCCCTTAGTTATTGTACTCTTTAATCCTGAGTGATAATCCCGCCAAAAAGTATTTAAAAATGTATGTTGTGCGTTCAGTAAATAACTTTGCATAATCTTCATTTTGCAATGTTTTTAGTATTGTACTCATTTTACCTTCATGTTTATTGTACAATTTTTTTAAAAGTTCTCACTTAAAATAAGAGTAAAAAATTTCATTGTAAATTGCCTTTTACAAGCTTTGTTAATTTGAATTTGTTTGGGCCTTTCAGCTGCTGTCATTTGAATGTTTTTATATTAAACCAACAATAAATAATTTGTATGTGCACTCATAAGTTCCTCCATTCCTCCAAGATCCTTATTTTGGGGTTAGCTGGACTTTACTGACTTTATCTAAACCAACCAAGCTTGGCATGGGACCAGATGTACCAATGTTTGAGTGGAAAGAGTTGCGCGTTCATTTTACACACTGTAATATTTAGATGCATGTGGGATGGTTCTCGAGTAGAACTGCCTTTGGCTCATATTCGGTTTAACTTTTCAAAAGGCATGATTCATTTTGTCCCCCGCCCCTTTCATAGGGAAGTCTGTTATGAAACACTGAAAAATCCCCTGGTATTAAATTTCTAGGAATGAAACTGCGAGTGGAAACTCTGACGTGGTTGCTAGTTTAGGATTCAGTCGGCCGTTTTGAAATGTTGTGCACTTCAGAGGGCCTTGTCAAACGGGGCAATTTTTACTGGCAGTTTTGAGGCAACCAACTACACTGCATCCAAGAGGAACTCTTTCGTAGCGCTGGAGTTACTTTCTCAACAATGACTTAACAATCCCCTGGAAATCTCCTGGAAAATTGTTTGAAAATTCAAATGTGAATGCTTTTTGTTCTTGGGGGATTGCCTGGGACTGGTTGCCTGTAAATTGCCTCGTGTGTCACGCCCTTAGGGCCATGTCACACCAGACAACTTACAGGGTACCTGTTATCATGGTTTCTGTCAATTTCATAGACAAATGATGAGACGTTTCTGGCAATTTCATGGACAGGGATGAGACATTTCAGACTTTTTGTCTGAATTCAGATTTTTTATGTCTGCCTGTTGAAACAAATAGCTCTTCATTTCTTCAGATATAAAGAAAACAAGCTCGCTGATCTACTTCTCTTGTGCTAAAAATACTGTTCCCAAAAGCTTGAAATCTTGAACTGCAGGGGTTACTAAAAGGTGGAAAAACAATCATTTTAACATCTCTCTAAAAAATTTGGATCCTCATTTTAGACTTTTTTGCCAGCAGTGAGTCTCATCCCAGCAATTTGCAAATAATTTGATGTGGGACGGTAAAGACATAAAAAATGCATCTTGTGGAGGTGAAGTGTTCATTTTGAATGCAGTGGAGTTGGTTGCCTCCGAGTTGCCGGACAAAAATGTGATGCGTGTGACGAGGGCCTTTAGTTTTCAAACCACTCATTAGTATTTGAATCATGATCTCGTTGCAGGTTACCAAGCGTGACATTCCTACAGTTGTACAGAGTTGCGTGGAGTGTATTTCCTTGTACGGTGAGTGTTGACTATCGGGGTGTTTTCTGTTTGGGAAGACCTTTTGTTTTATTAAGTTGATCTGGCTGAGCTTAGTAGATTGCCATCAAAGGGAAGTAAACCAGCGGGTAATTAAGTATTGACACTGGTTAATGGTCAATTAAAGGTGTTGCCCTCCATTGATAAAGTCCTGAAGTGGTTGTTGGCAAGGCTGTTGAAATGTGCATCATAGAAACTATACAAAAATAGTCAATTAATACTTATGCTGTTTATGCAAAACCGTACATGTAACCATCTTTTCAAATGGAACTGTATAATTTATAGATGTAATAATTGCATCAGGGATGAAGAATATTAAGTAGGTTTTTACCTAACATCGATGTGTGATAAGCACTGTTTACTTGGTGCTATCCAGAGTTTTGTGAAAAAAAAGAAAAAGAACCACAGGCAAACTTCTTAGGTGGGACTCGAACCCACGACCCCCCGCCATTCTAGAGCAGATGTCTTAACCACTAGACCGGTGAGCATGCCCGGTGACAAGAGGCCAGTTCCAATCCTGTAATTAGCACTGGGTACCCCGCAACAGTTTACGCGATAGATTATTTCCATCGGGGATAACAAATAATATTTTGACCGATTAGTAAGCGCTGTATACTCGGTGCTTTTCCTGAGTCCCTGCAGAAAAGAAAAAAAAAATCCACAGGCAAACAACTGGGGTGGGATTGGAACCCACGACCCCCCTGACATTCTAGAGGCCAGTTTGAACTTGTTGCAGTACCCGCTGATAATAACAGCTGATAATAATTCCCTTGCGAGTAGTGCTGTGGATTTTTTTCTTGCCCGCAGGACTCAAGAAAGCACTGAGTATTCAGTGCTTATCACACAACAGTGTAGAATAAAAACCAAAATAGTACTCTTTATCCTTGATATCAAATGACTTTTGCTATGGATATGGCTATGTCCATTGGCCGCAGCAACCAGCCCTAGCCAATGGTGAAGCCATTAAATCAGACACAGCTTTCATTTTTTAATTTTAGGTTTTTTTTTTCAAACCTTGTTTTATCCCTCACCCCTTCACGACTTCACTCTTTTAAAAATAATGAAAGGCATGTCCATCCCTTCCTCAGGTTTACACCATCTCGGTATATTCAGGATGCCAGGTGCTCATCAAGAGATCTCCACCATGAAAGACTCATTCGAGAAAGGTAAAAAAATTGCTTTTTTAAATCTCAGGGCAGGTCTGACTTGATTCCAAACTCATCCTAGCTCAGTCACTTCAGACCATGTCATCTTCTGTACCAAAAAAGAGTGACCCTTGAGCATTCCAGTGCATTTTCTGGCAGGCAAGATGCTGCAGTGTTCATGTGGGAAGTTCGACATTTGTGACGCTGTATGCCAAAACCAGGCACTTTATGCCAAAGCTCAAAACTGGGTTTTTTGCTCATCAAATGGATGTGAATGAGAGCTTCACAAATAAACCCTAATTAGGCTCCAAATTAAAGAACATATAAGACATTTTATCACGCTGATGTTGCAGACATGTCTTTACTTTTATCACTATTGTGGGGGTGTCAGAATTCAGCTTTTAAGCCGATTTCTTTTTTTTTGTTCGTTTAGATTTTTACTCCGAATTTCAGCTCTTTGGTACACCTGCTGTGTACAAAACTTTTTAAATTTCAGCTTTTTGCTTGCTGTTTTCAGCATTTTTGTTTGTGGCCACTCACATCCCTGATATTGCTGAGTGCTTCCTGATTTTGCCAAGGGGTATTCCATTTTTATAAAAACATTTCCACATTTTAAAGTATATATCATTTTTGAAATAAGGGCTGCATTGGTTGTTAAAGGTTTGGCGAATTACGAGGTATAGATTTTTTTATTTTACACCTTATAATTATTATACAATAATTCAGTTGGAAAAAATCATTTTTGTGCCTTCCTGAATATTTTAACATGATTTATTTTCTGTAAAAACAGTAGTCTTCAGGAATGCCCACAAAAATACATAGATCACTTGCTGACATGGCTGGATTCCTTCTGTGACTTCATCATTGCATAATATATTATTAAGATATTCTGGAGGACAGTTGTTCTTGGATGGGATCCACCAAAGGAATGACAAATATGTGTTCTTTCTGTTCTATTCTATTCACTCATGGATATTTATTATGCAATGGGTCTGACATCACAGAAGGAATCCAGCCAAGTCTGTAATTTATTTTTTCCAACTGAATTATTGTATAATAATTAAAAGGTATACAACGAAAACATTGGTACTTAGTAACTCACCAAACCTTTAAAAGGTTTTCCTTTCTTCATATCCGATGTCTCACACCGCCATCTTCTTTTTTGTTCCACTGGTCTGTGTACACTTTGTGCCTGCAGGAAGTTCAGGCTCTGTGGCACTTGAGTAAACATGTGACATCATGAGTCAAATCATGTAGCATCAGAGTTCAATAGTTAGGTCATTAAACCCTCCTAATGTTGGTAACATTTTCCGGCCACCTGACCAATCATCTGAAACTGATAACCTGCACTGGTTGTGTGTTGTGGCACAACTTCCCGGAACTGTGTACATGTGTGTACTGTCTAGATGCATTCACCACAGGATATCATGTTGCAGGATGATATTGAATGGTCAGAGAGTGGGAGGGTTGAATGTGTACTGTGTTAAGGCCTCGTCACTCGGGCAATTTTTCACAGGCAACTTGGAGGCAACCAACTGCACTGCATGCAAAAGGAACACTTCAGTAGTACAACATACGTTTTTCTTTTAGTATCTCACTGTCCCCGAGACAATTATGTGGGAGTTGACATGTGAATGTTGTTTCTTCATGGAGACTGCCTGGACCTGGTTGCCTGTAAATTGCCCTGTGTGACACGGCCCTTAGGATTTCACCAAATGGTACCATATTGCAGGCTGGCATAGTTTATCTATGATTCAAAACCGCAGTGGATGATATTGCACGGTCATGCAGTAGGAGGGTTGACTGTGTACTGTGTAGATCCACTCACCACATGATATCAAAGTGCAGGCTAATTATAGTTTATCTATGATTCAAAACCGCAGTGGATGATATTGCACGGTCGTGCAGTAGGAGGGTTGACTGTGTACTGTGTAGATCCACTCACCACATGATATCAAAGTGCAGGCTAATTATAGTTTATCTATGATTCAAAACCGCAGTGGATGATATTGCACGGTCGTGCAGTAGGAGGGTTGACTGTGTACTGTGTAGATCCATTCACCACATGATATCAAAGTGCAGGCTAATCATAGTTTATCTATGATTCAAAACCGCAGTAGATGATATTGCACGGTCATGCAGGAGGGTTGACTGTGTACTGTGTAGATCCATTCACAACATGATATCAAAGTGCAGGCTAATCTTATACAATTTTGCCACATGGTCTTGTTATCGGTCTTACTTTTACTGAACTGAAACTTCTTTGTAATTTCATCTCATAAAGAGTTTTTTTTTCTTTTTTTTTTACTAGGGGAGGATCCATTTGAGAATCTAGACGATAAAGCTGATATCAATTTGGTTGCTAGTGTACTCAAGCTGTACTTCAGAGAGCTCCCTGAGCCGTTGTTTCCTACAACATTGTTCCCACAGTTCATGGAATGTGCCAGTAAGTAACAATAATAATCTCAATACCAGAGTCTTATACAGCGGATGTATCTACCAACAATTAGGTACTCAAGATGCCTATTGTTGTTTTTAAGACAGGCTTTTGAAGGTTTTTTTTGTTTTTTTAAATTATGAGACCCATTTATGTAGCACCTTATATAACGGTTCACAAGGTGATGCGACGCATTCAGCAGCCACTGTCAGAAACACCGGGGTAAACCCCTTCTCTTAGCGATAAGTGTAACTGGGTTCTTTTACATGCATTACACAATGCACAGAACCTACGGCTTTACGACCCATCTGAAGGACGAAGCAATAATGGTCAAGTGTCTTGCTTGAGGACACAATCACAATGCCATGAAAATTCACTGATCAGTAAATGTGGTGGACTGTTATTGTAGAAAAGTTTCGAAGTCAGCTCCAAGACAGTATGACACAAAGGCCACATCCAAATCCAGCAACTTCAGCTACGGCTATGGTAGTTGGTAGCAGCCACAATGTTTAAGAATAGGACTTTCAGTGACTCAGCCACAGCCACTGCCGAAGTCGTTAATCCGGACACGGCCCTTAGTCGTTTAATATTAACTTGACTGTTGAACTGTTATTTGCCCGACTCAGAAAATTACCGCGATGCAGACAGGATACCTGAGCTGAACAACCTCGTCAGGCAGCTACCGACCAGCGTCATGATAGTCATGAGATACCTCTTTGCATTCCTGAAAAGGTAGGCTTTGGAAAACTAGGTTTGTCATGAGGGTTAAGACCGGTTGCACTATGCCTCAGGTTTTAGCTAGAATTTGTGAAATGGGGTCTAACCCTAACTCCCTAGGTGTTTTTGCTAGAAACCATACCAAATCCGCCAAAATCAGTCAATTGTTGGACAGCCAATATGCACCTGTTCTGAATCAACCATAATCAAGCAGTGCACTTAACACTAAAAATCCTTTCAGAATGTTCGAAAAGGGGTGGAAGACCAACTCTATCAAAATCAACCAGTGGTTCAACAGGGCTGAAAGACCAACCCCATCAAAATCAACCAGGATATCATATGCTTAAAGACCAACTCCACTTCAACCAAATATTTCAATCTGGTGGTGTACTGGATCAATTGAAATCAAGCAAAACCAGTCGATTGATTTTGATGGATTTGGTACCGTTAGGGTTAATTAATTTCTCTTCCAAAACTGCTAGATATGGTTATGTGTTTACCTACTTTCTCTTAGCAGAGTGTAGTTCTGATATGATAAGAACTTTCAAACTCATCAAGTCTCTTCCATGTGTGTTAACTGTTACTTGAAATCGTAGGCTTGCACAGTACAGCGACGAGAACATGATGGACTCCCACAACCTTGCTGTTTGCTTCGGGCCGACACTGATCCAGCAGCCGGACTCGGACGAAGACATCATGATGTGGCAGAGTCACATTAACGATCTCATCCAGACGATGATCGTCTTTCAGGAGGACATCTTTCCCCAGGACTCAGGAATGCTCTATGAAGACCCCTCCATCACCGATCTCAGGTGAGCTCATGCCAAAAAGGACAAATTGAAAAGAAAAAAATTTGAAGTTGATCGCATCACGAACGGGAAAACCTCACGGTATGCTTTGGTTTTCGCCTTCATGGGTGTGTCATAAGCATTGTATACTCGATGCGTTCCAAGCCCTTAGAAAAAAAAAAAATCCTCTCACAGTACAGAGTATTGACCCAATTCACCTGACGTCATCATCACAATAATCTTGGTTGCGCCATTTTGGTGGTCAATGTCACTGAGTTATTCAGTGAAGAGCGCCAAAATGGTGAGCATGGCACAGTCGACGTGTGTGACGTGCGTGCTAGGGGTCAATACACTGGTTATCACACATTGGTGTAGGGCTAAGCCAAATCATCGTCTTCTTTATTCTTGATGTGATAAATAAAATAGTCAAGACTTAAAACTGCCCGGGCTCGAATCCTCAAAGAGCTAAGATTGATCTTAAGTGCGAATCAATCTTAACTGCTAAGCAAAGTGTGATCTTACACTACAAATCACTATGGTGATACTGACAACTCATTTTCAGACGAAACTTAATGCTTAGTGAAATCAAGCCCTGGAGACCTTGGCAAGAGACTCTCCCGATGTACCCCAAAGTCCTCAACTATGTGGTAGATTGAATAAATATAGAGAAATATTTCCAGACCCAGGAGGCAGGGCGATACTAATACTTTATAGTAGCCATTGGTTACATATCTTAATTATTTGTTTGATTTTCTTCATCCAGTTCTAGTCCAACTGGTAGCCTGGAGACCATACCTGAAGCAAGTGCAGATGATGACTCTAGTAATGGTAAGAGAAGCTTGTCCTTTAACAAGTTGGCACCGGATGTCCTGTGTGGAACGTGCACAGACCACACACACGCCGTCTAACGCTTTTCGTTTCACCAATACAAGGACAAAAAAGGTCCTGAATATTTTGGCATTTTGTGGCTATTGTGAGGTGAACGGCCTTAATATTATTGGATCCACATCTTTGGTGATCATTATACTGTATACCTTTCAGTGTGATATATTATGGTTGCTTCGTCTCATAAAATCATTTGTAACAATCTCCACCAGATTTGATAATTCGGCGCCAGGAGTGTCATTTATGACAGTGCACATTAAGTGCAGATACTGGTCTTTGACAATTCTACCTCATAACCACATAGCACTCCGGCCTTACGTGAGATTGCATCTGCCACTAGCATTTGGTCGTCACTATATAAAGTGATGTCGTCCGTGTGCTTTAAGTCTGTTCTTTTTTACTTTCTCATTTACAACTTGATTTTGTTTGGATTGTTCCTCGCTCCAGGTTTACTAGTGGTTGCCAAGGCAGATTACCTCGGCAAGACGGGAAACGATTTGTCCTTCAGTAAAGGAGACCAAATTCATTTATTCAGTAAAGTGGATGAATACTGGTGGCGGGGAGCGGTTGGGGACCAACAAGGTTACATACCCATCCAGTATGTCAACTTACCAGACAAGTAAGTAGTTGCTGATTTGTTGCATGTTGTGATGAGTGCAAGTTATTTTTTGGAAGTGAAGTCTGTTCAGTGGCTCCTTTGATGTTTTTTTTTTTTGGGGGGGGGGGCAGGGTGGGGGTTAAATGACATGAGATATGCCGACCTCCCAACATTTCTGGCATACTTTTTACGATTTTGTCACCTACGTTACGTTTTTACAAATTTGTTTTTCGTTTTTTTACGAGTTTTGATGATTTTTAGCAAAAAAAAGTGCGCCATAGGTCTTGCAAGTCTCGTGTGTCTTCGTCCCAACGTGTACAGTTCAACGTGTGCAAAAACAAAAATCTTGATTACAAGTCGTGATTACTTGCGGTATTTGCACGGTCTATTCCCACATGGTCTGTAGCTCCCAATGTGCATCATCGCATTCTCTAATATATCTAAATTCGGAAGGACAATGGAGGGACTGGCAACCAGTCTATTAATCAAAGTGTTTTTACAGTGAAAATCTGTGCAAGCACAGTAAAATCTGTTCAAGCATGGCTTCTGGATAGTGCACTGAATTTCATACGTGACTAACACTACCCGGCCATCTGGGTTAGCAACACTTCTTTTCATCGAGTTTTGTGCCTGGAAGTTTGAAATAATGTCTACAATACATGCTAAAACTGGGATTAGAGCTGTTGTGACAGAATTTGACTGTGCCCATCTTTGTGTGCATGGTGACACGATGCTCGTTGAATTGTTGGCTTGATGAAAAGTACTTTTTTTTTTTTTTAATCTGAATGTTGGGAGCTTTTGTTATGGTGTGTTTTGTATTTGTTTTAACCACGCATGTGCAGAAGGAATGATATATTCACACAGTAATGTTACATTACCGCCAACAAACAAATCAATAATCAAAATATAATTATAACTAAAATGGATCGGTCTTTATGGCCAGCAGGGTTTTGAAATAGACCTTTGAAATGATTTTTTGTCTCACTTCGTACAAAGTTGTCTGTGCTTGGCTGTTTCCTCTTCTTTGCAAATTTTGCATGTCCGATTGTCTTTCCAAAATTGGGAATTGTTGGGGTCATTTTTGCCATCATAAAGAAATACATGTAGGCTTCTGGATATCTGGACAATTTTAATGTAAAAAAAAATGACAAACTTGATGTTGAGTTATGATTTGGCTCTGGAATCTCGAATTTCAACACAAACAGTACTTTTTCTGTCGCACATGTATTACTGAGCGTTTTGGCATTTTCACATTAATTAATATTTTGATTTTACCCTACCTTTATGTGTGCTAAGCATTGTATACTCGGTGCTTTCCCCCGAGTCCTGGAGGAATAAAACAGGAAACCTACTTGGGTGGGATTCGAACCCACAAATGGTAAATACAGGAATCAAACTGGCCTCTCGTCACGCCGTGCATGCTTGATTATCGATCTGCTCTAGAATGGCGGGGGTTGTCGGTTCGAATCCCACCTGAGTGATACGCCTGTGGATTCTTTCCGTAGAACTCTGGGAAAGCACCGAGTATACAGTGCTTGACCCACATCTGTGTAGGGTATGAACCAAAATAATGTTAGTTATCCCGAATGCACATTATTACATCTATTAAATAACACTAATTTTTTTTACTAATAAGTCCAATCCCATGTTGCGAGTCTCAAGAAGCCAGTATTTGGGCGTTATTTCTGGGGTTATTTGCATTTGATCATTTTATTAGGAAAAAAAAAACAGCTGTGACAATTCTTATTGTTATTGTGATTTCCATATCCTTACCTAGCTGGAACTCCCCCAATTCCTCCACAGACCTAACATCTGACATTCTGTCCTACTTGGTTGACCACTATGGGTGGGAGAAAGGCACAGTCCTTACACCAAAATGAACAGAGATAGATGCACCAACAGTCATCTTGATAGGTCAAGAAAAGTTGTTTGGAACAACTGTATATAACCAGAGTAGGGAGTAAAAACTTGAGTCGATTAATTGTAGAACTGTAGTGGCTAAAAAAGACAATCTTGCCAGTTGTGGTTAACATAGACGCTTGTGCAATGTAAGCATTTTTGAACTATGTTATAGTTTGGCATGCTGTAGCTAGTAAAATGATGAAATTAACATTGAGCGTTACACAGTTGCCAATGATAACAACTGTGAAACATTTAGCTTTTGTTTTGATGGAAGGTAGCGAAGGAAAGGTTTTCTTTTTGGCTTGCTCTCAGTAGATTTCTGCCTAGCTCTGTTTGCTGCATGTTCCATGAATGCGCTCTTCTTCTCTCTTCTCATCCAACTTGTGCTTTTCTTAGTTGTATTTAGTTTCCTTTGCCAAGGCCTTGTTACGATGCTTGCTTTCCCCTCCCCCCCCTACAGTGAGAACGGTGTCTTAAGCCTTCCCAAACGGCAAGTCAGCAGGACCGAGAGCACAGAGATGATGGTCCGGGATATAACGGAGAAGATGGCTGATGCTTTATTGGACATCAGCAACCTGGACGCCCCCTCCCCTACCCCCGATCTAGTGCGAGACATCTGCACCCCTAGCTCACCATCCCCTGGGTCAGGCACACAGCATAATAGACCTAAGAATCCACCCCCTGCCGTTAAACCCAGACCATCAAACAGACCCACCAGGCCCATGCCCTCGTCCTCCTCACGAAAGTCTCAACCGACAGTGAGTACAACGCAGACATTATGAGACAAAAGAAGTCATTGACAAAAGTTTTTGTGTTACAATTTTGTTTTCAATTTATTTGTTATTTCCATTCATACCAAAAATTGCCTCAGCGTTTTAAAAAAATTACAATCAAACGAAGATTTTGTTAATCATGTTGTTTGTGTTTGTATATTTGTCGTCAACAGGAACCATACAACAGTCTTTTAAAACGAAAATGGCATAATATCTTAACTTGTTAGAACGAAGACATTTCATTTGGTGGTGCAGCAGCTTTTAGTTTCAACTTTTTTTTCCTGTCTTGAAAATACAGGGTTAGGTAGTAGTTGCCTGCATTGTTTTTTTTCTATTGTCCTGCTGTGACCAAAAAGTTGCGTCTAATATGTGGACAGTGAATGTCCTTCCTGATAACATCGGGCGCTTTGTAAAATTAGAAGTACTCAGAAGAAAAAAAAAAGTCGGCCGACGTACAAGGCTGGTGAACGGGAAAACGCCACGATTTTTGCAACGACTTGTACTTGACCGACGTAATGGATATCTTAAAAAATGTAAAAACATGCAAATACCGAAAGGTGCTTTCACGAATTCCACCCGAGGTTCAGTTTGTCGTAGATAGAAAAAAACATAATTGCCACACCCTTTTTCAAGTTAACCCTTGGTTGGGCAATTCTTAACTTTCAGAAGAATGGAAGTGTGCTTCGACAACAGGGGTTGATAAAAACCAAAGAAAAAAACATCTTCTCAAAAGTCATTAAGGAGTGGAGTGGGAAATTTAGCTTTTGGTTGAACAACCAATTTTCTACCAAATTAAAATGTCATCATCTTATAACTATTTGGATCATCAGGCCTGGAACTACACAGAGGCCGGTGGTCTCTGTTGCCCTGATTTTGGCTTTGTTGCCCCTTCAAAAGTTTGCCATAGACTTTCCAATTTTCCAATGGAAATGCCCTTTGCAAACGGAGAATGGCATTGCCCTGGCATTGCCCTGGCATTGCCCTCCCGTAGATGAAATTCCAGGCCTGGCGTATTTGTGTACAATCTGCTGTCAAATTACTGTAAAAAAAAAAAAAAACATACAGCAACAATCTACTAGATTTCCAAGAGTTGAATTGCTTAAGCCTGGCTTTTAGTAACAGTGGACTCCTGCTTTTTCGGCTGGTTTGCACTATGCCTGCCCGGTCTTTGTATTCAAGTTAGATACAAATGTCTTAGACGTAAACGCCAATTTTCAGTTAACCTAACGCTAACATACATGGCATTCACAATAGAGTTCAATCATTTATTTTGTTTATTTGAAAGAAATAAGTAAACGTTCTTTTGCTCGACCGAACTTGTACTTATAAAATGTGGTAGAATTGTATCTGCAGGTGCTGATTTTTTTTTTTAGTGCTTAAAATGGTGCAAACAAATGTAGACTTCCACAATTTCCATTGTTTTGTATTTACTTCTACAGATACGTACAGCAGTACTCTTATTTTTGTGTTAAAAAAAACCCAACAAGTCCTTTGATCAAAATCTTCCATGGACTTTTTGGTGGGTTCCAAATGCTTTTTGTTTTTTATGTTCATTAGATGTAGTAGATATTGTATGGCATAGGTCAACCAATGTACTTGTGCAGTGAAGGCAAACTTGATGACAGTACACAGTATCTTCTACTGTTTGTACTCAATCTGTCTGCCCAAATGGCCGGACCCAACGCTTGCAACGGGATTGATTGATGGGCTCAGCTCAGACTATGAGTCCCTTAGTGGTGTGGATACCAGAAAGCTAAAAACTGTGTTGGTACATCGTCATTTGTCATGCATCCTGCATGGGGATGGGGACTGCTGAAATAACCGCACTACTATATTTTGCCCCCCCCCCAATGGTGTAGGTGGTAGCTATGTGACACATGCAAGTTTACAGATCAGTATTTTGAAGCTGTCTTTTGTTCCAAACAACACCATGTTGAGTGACTGCTTGGTATTTAAGTAATTTATAATCCTTGGGGAAAATTTCAATGGCCGTGACATTTTTGAACATTGCCCAAGACACACGTTGGGATCTGGATGGGTTCTAATGATTGGACTACATTCTGTGTGGAGAGTAATTTTCTTCAATCCAAGACACCAATGACGGTGTGCATGAGAGCATGCCAACTTTAAGCACCCAATTTAATGTATTGCGGGGATCGAGACAGTGGTCCTTAAAGAAGCGGATTTTTTTCATTTTTTAAAACTAAATCTTTTTACCTATAAATGCTTATCATCTGCCTTAGATTAATGATATAGTACTCTGCTGGGTGGTTTGAGTAATTCTTACTGGTGCCTCAAGTGGTGAATAGATATTGTAAATAAAATTGCAACGGGAAAAGAAAATGTACTTGCTCTTCAAATGGTAAGTTGGGATGATAATGGATGAAGCCTATTGTATAATGTAAGAGTTAATTTTAGCGTTAATTGATTATTCTAAACGGATGGATAAATTGAGATGGTCTATGCATTTGAATAAAGGATTCTAGGTTTACTGTACCATCTTTTTTCTTTTGCCTGTTCAGAATCGATAATCCTAGTCTGTCGGTTTTGAATTGATTTCTTGTACACTGGTAATTGATGGAATTTCTGCAAAGCTGTCAACATTTTCAAGGTTGTGCAGAGAACTACTCCTCTTGACCCTCAACCTCCCCTGAATTTTAGTACTTCTAAAAATTAATTATGATTTTTTTTTTGTGTCGGCATTCTTCACCACAAGTGAACACTTCAAAAAATCTGTCCGACCTCCCTGTAGTGGTCTTGATTGGCGACGCTAGGATTTGTGTTAGTCGCCCGTTGAGGGCGCATCATCGACTGCCTGTACGAATCTCGTTCAAAACAGATGTTTGTTTGATACACGTATAGCTCTTCTCCAGTAATTCAGGTTGCCTATGTTAGCAACATCGCCAATCAAGACTATTCCTGTAGTAGAACTGACCTGTTTGAAAATGTTGCCAGCTCATGAAGCCATTCATTAATTTGTGACATGCTCATACTGTCATGGTGAGCGACATTCTTGATATGATCAATTACCCACCTTTACCAAAAACATTGGTGCAGTTTGGTCATACCCTTTTAATGGTCTTCTTTCAAAACTTTCAACAATAGATGTTTATATATTTCCGTTCACTGTATTATTCCTGGTTTAATTTTTACTTCAGTATTCGATGTTATGCAAGAATCATTTGTAAGGCAATCAGTTTTATGTTAGGATGTTGATTTTGTTGGGCAATATGAAGCTGAGAGGTTATTTTGTTAGATTGTCGTTGAACCATACATATATTCAAATCTTATTATTTTGTGAGAGCGACGGCATTAATAGTAAACAATCGTACGTGTCGCAGAAATATAAAACAGTATATGAAGCGTAAAGGGGAGTGTACAAGTAACAAATATTGATTGTGTGTGATTTCCAAGAATAATTTTTTTTAAATTGGAGTCATTGACATAACAAGCCTGTCATGTTTACGAAAGATTTTTTGTATGATGTTTTTTTTTTCTATATAATGTAAGAGGCGCTGTACATTGGGTGAGCATTTTTTTTTATTCAATTTAACATAAAGTGGGCCTATGGGAAGGGAAATTGCTGGAGGAGGGGTTTCCCCTCAAGAAAGGATGACTACAGCCTGACGATGGGTCTTGTTACAAAGGTAACCGCCTTATGGGGTTGCCCCTTTAAAATGTCTGAATCTTGGACAATATCTTTATTAAATTTAAACCGTACATTTGAGACTTGGGGGTTTAACAGGTCGATGGTTAACTTGCTTAATACGTTTATAAGCAGTTTACAGATATTTTTGAAGCAAAGTTCAGAGAATTGGAATCACAAAAGGTGATCCAAATATAATACAACTCAACACAACTTTCAGAAACATCTATTTCAAAATGGGCATCAAATTGATGGTAAAGAGAATAAGACCGATCCACGAAGCTCTCAAGTTGATGGTAAAGAGAAGGAGACCGATCCACGAAGCTCTCCTTCTTACTGCATTATTGACTAATCCCACTTGTGACTGAGCCCCTAAGAGTCAAACAGAAGTCTGATACGTTTAGTTTATAGTATTTCAACTTCTGCACCATGCCTTGTGTGTGTCCTGGTGCTGAGCAAGATGCATGTCAGGGGCTACCCATGTGGGCACCATCCTGGTCCGCATCTGCTCAAAGTTTTCGCTACTCCCGTCTCTCTAAAGCTGGCATATGTTTGTGTGTATTTTACCATTTTACCAAAAATCACCCATGTCATTGGTCAGAGGCATCTCTTATGACAGGAACTTTTAAATTCTGATAAGACGTTAGTCTTTGAAGAACGTATGTAAAAGCCAACTCCAATGATTAAATTAGCTCAGTGAAGTTCCTTTGGGCTTCTGGTAATCATTGGAAGCCAGTTGGTGTGAACTGGGCATGGCTTACATTGGAATTACATCACACCAGCCAAAGAATTGAGAGCCAGTTGCAGTTGGAGGGCGAGCTCAAATGGATCAGTCTTTTATTATTATGGATAAATTTTACCGTATTTAAACCATACAACAATTTTCAGGGGGGTTTAGGGTTGCACCCTGCGTGAGGCCGTTTCTGAGTTAGCGGCTACGGCTTGATCACCCTGTCAACATGCATTGAAGCATATGATATGCATAGCAACGGCCGTAGCCGTGATGCGGACACGGCCTACTAGTTCAAAGGTCATATCATTTTGAAAGTAAGTTTGCTTTTTCGTTGTTACAGATTGTGCACTGCAAAGGTGTAGAAAGGTAATGGGTAATCTATATCGATGGTGTCGATATTGTACAGGACAGTTACACATTGCATATCATGGTATCACTGCATAAGCACTGGTTGTATACCCATCTGCTATGCAAGGTGGGGATGTTCAGTGTTGATTAACATTCAAGTTAAGTTGCATATAAAATAAATGAACACCATATGGATATATATTATGTGCACGCCTTAAAAGAAGCATCCTATTTGTACAAAAAAACATATCTTGGTTGTCCGTGTGGTTATCACATAGTTATGATGTGGTCGACTGGATTAAATTATGTGTACCAAGACATGTAATAAATACCTTCAGAACTGTACAGATTAAAAACTAAGCGAGTGTCCATCTCATTTTTCTTGTCATTTGATGTTACTGGAATGTTGTGTACTCAGAGTTATCAAGCAGTGGGCATCTTAACCGGGATCCCAGTTTAATGAGATTACTTGTATTATGAGACGCCCCATGACAAAATCAGGCACTTTTTGGCAAAAAAAAAAAAGGGAAATGGCATTACAAAAATGAATACAACCCAAACATCACATGACATCAATGTGGCGTGGTGTCTTAAACATTTTATATGTTGAGAAATACTTAACTTATTAACCCAAATCATCTGATGTCATCATCACGTTAATCTTGCTTACACCATTTTAGAAGTCAATGTCCCAGTGTGTTGTACGATGCGTTATTTACACGCTTACCATCATTTTTACACACAGTTTGACTCCCAAAATGGCGAGCTTGGCAGACATTAGCTGCATTTAGGGTCAATAGGCCTGAAGTAGGTGTTATTTGAAAGCTCTTTTACTCATCTATTTCATGAGCAAAGAAACCCAGTTTAGAACTTTTTGCCAGCAAACGCCTGGTTTTAGCATGGAGCGTCACATATGCACCGATCTACATGAGTAGTGCCAGGTTCGTTTTGTTTCCAGTCTCCCACATCAACCGTGTACCCTCCCCTCAAGACATTGCACTGAAAAAATGAAAACACGTCAGTGTCTTCTTCACCTAAAATTGCATGGGTATGGTTGAAGGTGAGGTCTTTACAAACGTTTTCGCTGGAAACTATCTGTTGAAGCTCGTGGGCTTGTGAAGAGGCATATCTCCATGATGCCGACCCATCCATTAAGAGTCTTGCATGGAGAATCTGGGCGTCACTCTTCAGGGACTTCTTTGACTTCCTTCAGGTACTGCATCTTGAGGCTGCCGAGGTACAGCCGTAGACTTGGTTCATCCAGCCTAGAGTTACGAGCTGCTTGTATCAGCCGGTTAGCCAGCCTGTACACAGCCCTGTGGTCCTTGTCTTGGTGAGTGTTTGAATGTAGTTGCTGTAATAATAACACAAGTAATGCGATTAGCCTTTTTGAGATATGGAGGACACTATATGAGTGCGCTGTTTGGTTTGGGTGTATACAGACAGATTTACCCGGACCAAATAGTGCACTTGTAATTTGTCCACTGTATCTCAATAAGGCTAATTTATACAGTGGCTTAAATAGCATGGACGACCTCAAAGCATGGAACAAAATGTATCACCACTTCGCACTGGACGTCTCACAGTGTAAAGTCTGCCATCTTTACGGGCAATGATACATCATTTTTGAATGCACAACTATGCTTTATGTGTGTAAATACCGCATACGGCATGCAGGAGTTTTGTTAAATTCCTTGCATGATTGGTCGGTGAGCCACTCGGCTGCGTAGAGAAATTAAAACGCTTGACGCGGCTCAGAGCCAGAACCCAAGTTGCCCGTAAAGATGGCGTCTATCAGGACCTATCTATAGCTAAACTAAACAAGATAAGAGTACATAACCATGGTAAAACAACTGTAGCCAGTTTGCTGTATGGGATCAAAGGACACTATCAATGAGTTTTAGGGCCATGTCACACAAGGCAATTTACAGGCAACCAGTTCCAGGCAATCTCCAAGAAGGAAAGGTATTCACATTTGAATTTTATCATCATCTTCTTGAGGATACGAGAAAAACTGAGACAAAGATACACTCATTATGGTTGTATCTTTTGAGTTTTTTGTTTTAAGTTACTTTGGGGAAAGTACTTCCTGTGCTACCAAAGTGTTCCTTCTGCATGCGGTGCAGTTGGTTGCCTCCAAGTTGCCTGTAAAAATTGCCCTGCTTGGCAAGGACCTTAGAAGGAAATATCTTTTTCTTTTATCAACAGCGTCCTTTTCAAGAACTGTTTGAACAATTTGTCTCTCCTCTTGGTTGATTGTTAACAACTTAATTTGTAAAGTAAAACATAAATTCAAATAATGATAACCCTCGGCTCTTAGTAAAACAAAACAAACAAACAAATAAACAAATAAACAGACAAACAAACGAGCTTTGAGGTTTTTCCCAAACCTAATTACTTGCCTTTCTCTGATCCGACCATTTTTCCGACAGTCTTTTGGCCTCAGCTAACACGGATTCAGGAAGGGTGCACAGCTCAGCTAGCTTGATCCCTGAAGTCAACAATCAGACAGAGAAACATTTAAACCAGAACATTAGGAATTTTCAAACGGTTACGAACCAGCAAATATGTACCTAATTTGTGTCTTGCCCTTCTTGCAATTTTTTTTTTTTTTACTTTTTTTTTTAATGGAAGTCACCAGACACACAAGGCCAGTAAGCCACTCGAGGTGTGGGCTACAAATCAACTGTTTTTTTGAGGGGCCAATCCCACCTACTCCTGGGGCTGAAACAGGGTAACCCCCTTTACATTCGGTAAGGATGTAGGCTTGGGTATCATCCATCACAAGCCTGGCTGGTAGAGTGGAAGGCTCTACCTCCCCAACTTTTATGGAGCAATTATGGTTAAGTGCCTTGCTCAAGGACACAAATGTCATGACCGGGACTCGAACCCACACTCCGATGACTCAGCCACCAGAGCTTGAGTCCTACGCAATAACCACTCGGCCACGACACGCAAATGGTTTCCCTTGGTGAAATATAAAGCCCCCCAAAACATTTTTGGGATTTTGTAATTAATTTTGGAAGATACCGAATGCAATCGCCCGTTTTATTCTTCATGTCCAAAACTGGTATATTATTCACCCAAAAAGTTCTTGGTCATAACGAGTTTAAAAGGTGGTGGTCGGAATTGGATACAGCACCTTCCCTTAATAAATTATCTTGATTGTTTTATTTGAATAAACATAAATGTATTAAAAAGAGACAACTTATTTACGATTTGCAACAGATTTGTTATTAAATGAAAGAGAAAAGTCTAGAAAATCAAACTTTACCAAAATCTCACTTTTGAAAAATTGGGTCAAAGTTAAGGGATTTGCCAGAGTCAGTCATAAATAATTCAATAATGAAAACCTTATTTAAAAAAAAATATTTTTCAAAATTGTCACAAAGCAATAAGCAATGATAAGGTTACCATAATGCTGTTCTTCAGTTCGTCCTTTGGATAAAACATGGGAGTATGCAAGTTTCCTCTTTGTGGCAGAAGTTGATCCAACATGCTCCACCTCAAAATGATAACTACAATATAAAAAAACTCATCAACACATGAAAATACCGGTACTTCAGTTACTAATCAAAATCACTCAATCTACACTGAAACCTCTGAATACCTATAAAGAGACCAGCATCTCAAACATTCTTCAGTCTCCTGATGATGACTAGAGCAGGCTAGTCGAAACGTTGAGAACAAACTCACTCCGCTGTAGTGAAGTTATCCGAGAAGCCCCACCAATCCACTAAGCGAAAAAAGTAGTAGTAGTTCTGGCCAATTTCCTACCTCACAGGTAGTACTTAAAAGCAGGACAGTTCTTTTCAGAACTAAGTTGTCTCCCGAAATCCGAAATCTACTCCGCAGTAGTAGAATAATAGTAAGACAAGTTCTCACAAGAACAATCTACTGTATACAGCAAAGTAGATACAATCACGTGGTGTTACCGCAAACCAAATATACATTGATATCACCTCACCATGCAATGCCTCAAATACTATATAGGATTAAGAGTGATACTACTGTATGCACGACACCTCACAAATGAAAGGCAGACAATTTTTCCTGGCTTACTTTTCCACATTTGGGTAGAGTACATCCAGATTAGTAATTTCCATGAAGTGAGTGGCGAAGATGGTGAATGCTTTCAAACTCTGTAGATATTCACAGATTGAGTGACATATACCAATGCCTTCCTCACTGCTTGTCCCTATTGAAATAATCACAACACATCAATAAAAGTCAGAAGAATAGAGGACAACAGATCGATCCATTAAGCCCTGCCCCCATACTTGTTGACCAATCACAGCCTTGGGTACGCCACCGAAAGTCTGACAAAAGTCCGACACGATAAAATTCCTATTTGAAAATGTAAACATATGTGTGCGTACTTATAGCGCGCGTTCATGTTGTGCAGTGTGGCATTGAAGAGACGCACATTGTGCTGCCCACGTGTACAGTGGTGATTTAGCCAATGCTGTGATTGGTCAATATGTTTAGGGGTGGGGCTTAATGGATCGGTCTATTGTTTTTAGAATAAGACTAGCGAAAGTTGAAAAAGGTTTTCCTTGAAAGAGAAGCTGTTGGAACACATTTTCAATTTTACGGATAATGAGGACTTCCTGTAATCGTTGGCAACATTTATACCACACTAAAGGGAGTTATACATTCTTTCCAACAGTACAGTTTGTTGGGATATGCTTAATTGCAAGGCAGTAATTCATGAATGTTTATTATTGTAATGCAGCAAGAAGCACTACATGGGCTTCAGCAGGAACTGTGTTTACATACTGTGACCAGTAAGGCGGATTATGGGTTAAAAAAAAAAGTGGACACATTTCATGTGCCGGAGATATAACCATTTTTGATTTTTGAAACACATCATTAAAAACTTTGCTGTTTATTACTTGTCATCCTACCAGTACTGGAGTACTTATTTTATTGTGGAATCAGGGATTACACAATAACGCCTGCACAATTCAATAGCCAAAATATTGAGCACCATGATCCGTCCTGTTTGTGTGGGTGAAAGGAAGTGTTACACAGCGTGTGCATACTCTGTGCACGCTCAGCGGTGAAATATTCGGGCAACCTTTTTTTTTTGGTATTCCGATTTTACACATTTATATTTTTCAACGTCATCCGTTTGCTGGCCCAAACAATATTTTTGCAGATACACGTCAGCCAGCGCCAACTGCTTAATACCAGTAAACAACGTAACGAAAATGGGTTCAAATAGTTAACTGATACAAACCTCTTCCTAGTTCATCAATTATCACCATGGACTTGTTGGTACAATTCTGTACAATGTAATTCATCTCCCTCATCTAAAAAAATCAAACCCAGACAGATTTTAAACACTTTTTTTCCCTGATGCATAAAATTTAACCAATGTAGTTCAGTTTTTGAAAACTTCTTTCGTGCTCTTTAATTGACTTGTCTGAAGACCTCAAATCTTACCAGATCCGGGACTCAACTTGACAAGAACTAGTCCTAGTAGGAGGACTCTTCCTCTACGCTGTGCACAGATACAGAGTTCTTTATTGAAGTGATCTAGTGCGGAGTGGACATTTTTGTCCGCTCTGTAACTTAAACCTCACCTGTGACTAGCTACTAATTTAACCTCATGAACATTTCATGGTCAAATATATATCTGGATGACAGAATATTTCTTCGTTAATCTGTCATTTTTATGAGATAATCAATCACTCAATGTAAAACAAAAATCAGTAAATTTTAAAAACCTTTGGTCACTTAAGGCATGTTTCTGGCGTGGTAACACAATACATGCTCAACATATTTTGTAAACATCGTGCGCTGGATTACTTGAAGAAAATGGTGGGGTAAATGTGACATTTTGATGTTCAAACTTCAGCACCTGAGAATGATATCAGACACAAGACTGTCGATGAGGTGAAATCGGTAACTTTTGAAAAGAAAAGATCCAAGTTGTAGATGAAATAGGTTGTCAGTTGAAATATTTATATAAAAGTCTGAAAGTCTTTATATTAAGGGCTTCAGTGGAGTCCTACCTCAAGCATGAATGTAGATGCGTTAGTCTCAATATCGTCATCACAGCCAATACGAGAGAAGATCTGATCACATACTCGGAATGAGGCATACTCAGCTGGTACAAAGCTACCAATCTGAGCCATGACTTGCAAGATGGCCAACTGCTTCAAATAGGTTGATTTGCCACTCTGGAGAAAAAAACAGAGGTAGATATAAATGACTTCAGATGTTGATTTGCCACTCTGGAGAAAAAAACGGAGGTAGATATGAGGGCTTGTAATTGAAAAGCATAACAATTATTTGTTATCCTATTAGCAGCGGGTACCCCAACCACTGTGATAGATGTTAATTTTTGCATCGGGGATCAAGAATATTATTTGTGTTTTCGCCCATACACCGATGTGTGTTAAGCGCTGTATCCTCAGTACTTTCCCTAGTTCTGTGAAAAAAACATCCACAGGCATATTCCTCTCATTTTTCTTCAAAGAACTCGGGAAAGTACTGAGTATACAGTGCTTAACACACATCGGTGCATGGGCAAAAACACAAATAATATTCTTTATCCCCAATGCAATTATTAGTATTTATCATTATTATTTATTAGTAGTTACTCTTAAGTATGTGTTAAAAAAAGTAGGACTTGTTCGGTTGTGGGATTACCGGCCCAATGCTAAGACTACTGGACTTGTGGTCCAGTGGGAATTTCAAGCCCTGGCCATTCCAAATGATCCTGGAATGTAACAAGTTATTTTTGTCTTGATGGGATAACAAGAAATATTGGGTTGGGGAAGACTTTCCAACAGTTGTCTCAGATTCTGAAACTATACATGCATGTGTGTTGAAAACCTACCATGTTAGGACCTGTGATGATGATGAAGTTACTTTCTTCACTAGCATACTGCAATACAGAGAAAACGATGTCATCAATTCTGAATTGTATTTGATGGATAAAACCAGGGGCCCGATTTTATACAACTGCTTTAGCCAAAAATATTGCTAAACAGTTTCTGATTAGCAAAAATATGCAGGGTACCTCACAGATGGTAAAATGTGACATGGTATTTTGGCTGGTAACCTTATTCTGGTAAGCATAATTTTGCTGTGCTTACTTTTTGTGCTTAAGCAGCTCGATGAAGCTGGGCAAAGATCATCAAGCATCTTAAGTGTCAAACAAATTTTGATGCAGCTAAGCTCCTAGGTGGAGTGAAGTAATGATGAAAATATTCAGTGAAGCATGACGCCACCACCAGCAGATTTCCATCTCAGCGACCACATCCTAGCTATTGCTGTTCAGTCATGCAAGGACCGTTTTTTCAAGTATTTTCAAATTTTAACTTGTCACAAGATGTTCAAAAGTTATTCCCTGCAAGGGATACAAACGTTTAGTTTTGTTGTGTCCAGAGCAATGAAAATGAATATGGACTGGGGAAAAATACAACACAAGCAACTCGAGCAGGAATCAAACCAAAAGTACTTTCCATCCTTCAAGATCTTCTGATGCGACAATCCAGCTTGCCCAAAGAGAGACCAGCTTGATTCCTTGAGGCCACAAATTGAAAATGAAGTGTCCAGTCACTGTATGGATTGCCTGACACTCATATTGGTAAAGTGCAACGTTAACAAAATTCTGCTGCTACACAACTGTCAAGAGGGGTGGATTTCACAAAACTAGCCCTTACTTAAGACTAGTCCTAACTTATGACTAGTCCTGTAAGTTAGGATTAGTTACTCGTCCTAACTCGAGATAAGACTAGTCCTAGTGCTTTGTGAATTCCACACCAGGGATGCATTTTACAAAACTTGTCCCAACTCAGGACTAGACCTAACTTACGACTAGTCCTATAAGTTAGGGCTAGTTACTCTACCTAACTCGAAATAGGACTAGTCCTAGCACTTTGTGAAATCCACAACAGGGGTGCATTTTACAAAACTTGTCCCAACTCAGGACTAGACCTAACTTACGACTAGTCCTATAAGTTAGGACTAGTTACTCATCCTAACTCGAGATAGGACTAGTTACTCGTCCTAACTCGAGATAGGACTAGTCCTAGCACTTTGTGAAATCCACACAAGGGGTGCATTTTACAAAACTAGTCCTAACTCACGACTAGACCTAACTTACGACTACCCTATAAGTTAGGGCTAGTTACTCGTCCTAACTCGAGATAAGACTAGTCCTAGCACTTTGTGAATTCCACACCAGGACACGCACACGTGAATCCATAACACCTATTCTCCATGATTTGCTCTGGTTGCCGATAGGAGCGAGAGTAGATTTTGAAGTTCTGGTTATTACATATCAATGTATCCTTGGTACAGCCCCTGTTGGTCTTCAAAGTTTAATTCAGGAGTACACACCAGTTAGAAATCTGCGTTCTACCCATGAATCTCTTTTGACACCCCCAGTTACTGAAACTAAAGTCCTATGGTTCCCGCTCTTTCCAATCTGCTGCTGTTCAGTTATGGAACAAATTACCAGATGTTGTCAAACAGGCCGAAACACCAGAACAATTCAAAACTTGCGTTAAAACAATTTGTATAACTGTTGAACTCTTGTATATTTGGTTTGCGGTAACACCATGTGATTATATCTACTTTGCTAAATACAGTAGATTGTTCTTGTAATAACTTGTCTTGCTATTATTCTACTACCGTGGAGTAGATTTTGGAATTCGGGAGACAACTTAGTTCTGAAAAGAACTGTCCTGCTTATTAAGTACTACCTGGGAAGGTTGGAAATCAGCTGGGACTACTACTTTCGCTTAGTGGATCGAGGGGACTTCTTGGATAACTTCACTGCCGCGGAGTGAGTTTATTATTTGGTCGTCATTGTTTCGACTAGCTTGCTCTAATCATCGTCAGGAGACAGAATTCTTAACAGCAGGGACCTCATGGTGATATGCGCTACATAAATATGGCTTTGTTATTAATAGTATCCTGTACCAATGATGTCAAAGGTGATAATAAAATAAAGTTAACTTACTGTATTATTTGGGATCGGCTGCTCATATGATATTCTATCCAGAATAGGGTGTTTTCCATTTTTGATAGCAAGTGTGTCTGTGAAATCTGGTCTCACTGTAAAAAAAAAGGGGACAACATTAATAAAAACCTAGGATCTCTTTACTATTCAGGATAAGTACATTTACAAGTACTTAATATAAAACAAGCTGGTATCTAAATTTATCAAAATATACTGGGAAAAAACATTGAAGAAAATTCACTTTAAAGCCATATGTTGAATATATATTGATGATATTTGGCCCTTGGAAAAAACGTAGAAAAATTGTATTGGGTACATGTGCACATGGTATAGGCTTTTATTGACTTTTCAGGCTACTTAATGACAAATTTGCTGATTTTTCTGAGAGAACAAAATCAGAAATCAGAATAAAGTAGGAAGAAAATCATGCTTGTTATTAGTACTTTTATTCAATAATATTTTTGGGTAAGAAAAGCTATGGATGCCCATGAATGACTAGCACTGTAATTAGTAGACCTAAAGAACTTTGTGAAGAGAAGACAGTGAAGATATACTCAGCTTTAGATGTGGGAGGTAAACCCTCAATCAAGGAGACCAACTTGATCAGGGACTGAAAACCCAATCCACATGCAAGGCTCTGGGATTCGAAACAGGGTCCACAGAGGTGAAAGGCGGGGTTTGATACCACTAAGCCAACCAGGGGGTGGATTTCACAAAGCGCTAGGACCAGTCTTATCTCGAGTTAGGATGACTAACTAGTCTTAACTTATATGATTTGTCATAAGTTAAGACTAGTCACAAGTTAGGACTAGTTTTGTGAAATCCACCCTAAAAAGGGATGCCATTGATCAATGTAGAATGATTGTGTGACCAGAGATGGATTTCACAAAACTAGTCATAACTTAGCACTAGTCCTAACTTATGACTTTTCCTATAAATTAAGACTAGCTACTCATCCTAACTCAAGATAAGACTGGTCCTAGTGCTTTGTGAAATTCACACCTGCCATCGTACGCTCATATTAGGAAAGTCACTTACATTTACAGTTCAATCTTTAAAGAACATTTGTTTGCGAGAAGTGTTAAAAACTGTAAATCTTTCTTTAAAATATCTCACCATACTCTGCCAATGTGCAGGCGTGTGCAAAGGCCACCAGCATGTCAAGGGTGGAGACACACTCAGCCAACTTGTAGAGGCAGCCGACATGTTCACGAATTTCATTCAAGAGCTCACTCACTACACTGGAAATGACAACATTGAAATTTGTCTCTCCAGTAACAACAAAATTCTAAAAAACAGGAACTGCCGGTTAAATGGTCTGCCATTTGAGGAGTCAAATTGCATGTGAAGTAATTGTGAGTGTGTAAATGTGTGAACATCGGCTAAAATGCGCACCACACAGTATAACACAGTGGGAACTGACTCAGAAAATGAAAATGGCACAACTGGATTTATTGTCGTGATCACATCAAGTGAATTGGGTCACAATAGAAACACATCGCCATACATAAAGGTACAGTACACGTGCATAATATTGGAAGAGTACATTTTTACCAGAATCTTTTTATTTTCCAACAAATACATCATAGAATTGCCCCAAGACAATTTCCTGGCCGGGAGATTTTTTTAACAGGTTTATAAAAAAGTGACTATTATATTTCTCAGCAGCAAAACCAACTTTATATATCAAGTAAACATTTGTACTAAAGTTGGGGGTGGTTCTGAAAAGAACCGCTTACAACTCGGCGTTTCGATCAGTATGTCTTCAGGAGATCGTCTTCAAGAGATATGAGCTAGCTACATGGTGTCTACCGCAAACCTTACTGTATATTGTATCTCCACCATGCAAAGTTTCAAATCCTACTTATTTATACTAAGATTATAATTTTTTTTCTAATGATAATTACCAATGCTAAACACTTTAAGAGGGGCTCTGGGGTCAAATTCAGTCTTGTGATGTACACATTTACAAACAGATGAAGTCCTTAAGAAATGTGAGGTCATTGGATGTTTGTGGACATTAACAAATTTCGCACTGGAAGGGTATCTAATACAATGGCATTTTACACCATTTTAATGTGAGGTTAGAGACTTGTTATTTTTTTTCCCCACTTTCATAAGGACTCTATCTAATAGACCGATTGCACGACCCGCGACACGTGACCCCTTTTGGTTATAAAATGTAAACACACACGTACTCCTCCATAGGAAAGGGTGGTACGGTACACGATGATTAATGCATTTAGTTTATTCGATAGAGGCTTTTTTTTGCTGTGAAAGATATTCCAGAGTTACCAAAGACCTTCAAGTGGCTGAATAAAGCCAGTAAGGCCAGTTCCAGCAAGTCTTGAAAATTGTAAAAGTACCGTATAAATGTGCACGATGTGTACAGCGCGCGACGGAACGTTAGGCCAGACAACCATGATCAACACACACTTTTCAACACAAAAATTTCAAAGTTTTGAAGCTGAATTCCTCAAAAGAAATTGCTTTCCAAAACTGTGTGATTCCTTTGCTTATTTGAAATTCTGCAAGGCTAGGTAGTAATGTTCACTTTTGCAACATTCTTTACCCTTTTTTTTACAGTGATTTAGGCCAACATTACAAACAAAATAACACACGGGTGGCTACATAATAGTCGTTTGACACCGGTAGTGCATGGCTAAAAAAAGCTCTTTTTAGTAGAATTCTGTTAAATTATGAAACAGAGATGTGATTTAAATTAATGCCACAACATTCTACTTTAAATAAAGGGGCTGATTAACTAATTCATCACTTAACGAAAGTAAAATCGACTGTTTTCGAACTCACTCTCTTTACACGTATTTTTTCACCAGCTGTATGACGTCATACCCGATAGGGGGTCACGTGACCGCATGTAAACATTGTCGCGCAATCGGTCTATTGGAAAATGATTGCATCACAAAACTGAACTTGACCTCTTTAAGCAAGTCACTTCTAACTAACTGTTTGTTCAAGTTTTGCTTGACTTGTCACTTACATATTTGTCATCAGGTAGATCTCATTCAGCGATTCCCGTACTCGATCTAAAAACACAAGGAAAATCAAATGCTTCTTGTTGAATGCATTTCTAACTGATGTGGGCCCAATTTCATAGAGCTGCTAAGCACAACAAAAGTATGTTTACCACTTTAAGGTTACCAGCCAAGAAAACATGTAACATGTTCAAAGTGTGACTGGTATCCTGCTTACTTTTGCTTAGCAAAACAATATTTAAGCAATATTTTCTGTGAAATTGGGCCCTGGTCCCAATTTCATAGAGCTGCTTAAGCAGACAATATCGCTGAACAAATTTCTGCTGAGCAAACATTAGCAGGAAACCAGTCAGAAAAGGTCTATGTAAAATGGTATTTTGGCTGGTATACCTACTTCTGGTAAGCATAATTGGTTTGTACTTTGCTAATCTTTCTGCCTTTCTGCTCTATGAAATTAGTCCAAGGTATAAAAAGAAACTAGGTATCTCTTTTTAAAAGAGAGATGTTGATTGGAAATGGCCATCATTTACCAATGCCTTTATATTTTAAAGATATCATACAATGGCAAAGTTTATACTTAAAAGCTTAATACAAATTTTGTAGGCCTTGAAGCATTTAGCAAAGAAAATAAGCATACATTGTCTCTTTCGTTTGAAAAATTTAATTAAAAACCTTACAAAACTGCACCATCTTGAACTTACTGTTCAACTTGATCTGTAATGTAAGACAGAATAAACAGCAAGGTTTGAATATTTGCATGAAGGACTGTATGATAAAATCAAACATTGAAGCAATACACTCATATCAATACTGGTTATTCATTATACTGAAGACTGACAAATAATCTGCCAAACATGTTTTTCTTGTTTTCTGAGAGTATAATGATAAATAAATAGCAGTTATACCACATGATGCCAGAGGAACTACCACCACAGTATGCATTTCTCAAGCCAGCAATGAAAATAAAGTTTGATTGCTTTTGTAAATTTCACAAATTCCATTCTCAATTTCCTACAAACTGAGAACACTTTTGACAAAGTAACATATAGAAAACGTAAGGAAAATAATCTTGGTGGTCTGGTTGGTAAGACATTGCTCTAGAATGGCAAGAATGGTGGGTTCCAATCCCACCCAAGTAATAAGCCTGTGGATTTGTTTTCAAAGAACTCGGGAAAGTACAGAGTATACAGTGCTTAACACACATTGGTGTATGGGTAAAAAACAAATAATATTAAGTTTACCTACTAAGGTTAAATATGAATTTTTTAAGAGATATTTTAATAGAGCAAAAAATAAAATAACAATAAAAACAAAATGCAGAAACTGCAAGCACTAGACTCCTGTTGCCAGGGATGAGAGTTATCGCTCACAAAAAGCTCTGAAACTAGAGTCCAAGTTTTAGGAGGCATGTTGAAATGACGGCATTTCCACCTTTTGGTAACCCCTGGAGTTATAGATCTCGAGGAGCTTTTAAGAACAGTATCCTCAGGACTAGAGACGTGAACCGATGAGCAGGGTTTATTTATATCTGAAGAAAATAACATTGGTTTTCACCAAGCAGTCATAACAACGGGGCTTGAGTTGACACTTTGAGAGAGGGACTCACCAGATCAGATGAAGTGAAGCTGAGTGAATTCCTGGCCCTGATGACTTTGGTGAATATCGGTGGGAGAGACTCTGGCTGGACGGGGTTCTTCGTACCACAGTGCATCTGGATGAAGAAACCTCGACTGCTGCTGTAGCTGGTCCTTAACGGAAGGCCATACTGCTCACCAAGTTGAACTATCAAGTCTAATACAACAAGACATTGCAAGAATTAAGGTAAAAATTGATGGGCTGTTAAGTGTATCAAACCATTCATTTGCAAATTTTGTAAAATCTCATTTGGGAGGGCTGGGGGCAATGGATTTGAGCAGGGTGGGCTTCAACCCCCACCCCGGTTAGGCTACTGGTCATACTTAAGATGAAGAGCAGGGGGGAGGGAGGGGGTTTTGAAGCCAGTTTGCCAGCCCGCTGTCGACCAATATTAACCACTACTTCAAAAAAGCCTGGTGCTTCCAGTATGGAACCCTGTTTTCAATAATGCCAATGTAACACTTTTTTTGCAAATAAGTATGCTTAACCTTGTTCTACTTGATTAATTAGTGCTTCGTTTTGTCAACTGAGGCTCAAAATGTGGACTGAGAGAGATTATTGGCGATTGCAGCCCCTGGTCGCTTCACCCCTGTCTCAAGACACCATACTGAGACACAGAGCTGATGAGACACTGTATTAAATCAGTAAATGCAAAACAGACATGTTTATCTTTGTAACAATAATATGTATAGCGCCCTCTGAGGCTGTGTTGTAAATGACATGTGTGTGCGAGGCCATCATCTTATACAATCTATCTAGACTTCGTTATCAAACAAACGAGTTTGGCAAATAAACAAGTTTGTCTATACAACTAGACTAAGATGAGTTCAGGAGACTATATTAACAATCTTGAATTTCACATACCTGCAATATCGTCAACAATTTCTGTATAGGTACGCCTGGCAACATCCAGCAAGCCTACAAGCAGATACAAAAACGACTGTGCAAAATAACCAAGGAAGATCATGCATCTGGATATGTTGTTATTATACTATTTTAAAGGACAAATTCTTTACTCAAGTTACTGAATGTTTGGCAAGAAAAGGAAAAGTCTGTAGGCCCTTCCAATGCTCAACACAAGAATGATCGAATGTTAACAGGTGTTAAATTTACATCGGGGATAAAGACAAGTATTTGTGTTTTACCCACACCAATGTGTGTTTGCAGTATTCCTATACTCAGTCCTGGGTAAAACATAAATACTAATGAATGAGCGGTCATCAGTTTCATCTTGAAAGTTAAAGATCTTATTCCTTGTTTTCTGTGAACACAAACGAGAAAAGATATATATTTGGAATAAAACTTAAACTCCATTAATGTTTATTAACTTTTTTACGCCATCAAGTTTACATAATTGTTAAAACCTTGTGGGACATTGTTCCCCTTAATCTATTATTATAAGAGCGAAAACTTCAAATGTTTGTCGCACATAGGGTCCGGAACGACTGGGTCCCGCAGCTCGGGAGGGGTACCCACGTATCGGGAAAAATCCAGAGGGTGTGGTCGTTGCCCTTCCGGCCTTGCCGAAGATGTCAATTTTGCATCACTTGCCCCCCCCGTGCCCCCCCCCCTTAGTTACGCCACTGCCCTTCACCCCCTTCATTTCACCCAACACCGACCGCTCCAAGCCCGATCTTCAGATCGGGCAACTTGGCTTGTGGTCTTATAATGGTGATAATATATATATTTTTTCTCTCATTTACAATCCATGGAGGGGAGAAAGTCCTGCTGGCAGGACGGGGGAATCGCTTTTACACTCCTTTTATCTATTTTCGTAATGTTTTATATTTTACCAAGTTGTGTGTTTTTCTGTTTTTTAAATTTCTGTTTATTATTTTATTGTAAAATCGTTATAATTCAGCCCACGGCTGCCAAAACATTTTTATGAATAAACCATTCAATCAATCAATCATATGAAAGACCAAGAGGTAACAATGCAGGCCTGATCGTTTGCTCTGGTGAGGGCAAAGCAGTTTTTCTTTAGTAAAGGGCACCTCTACGAGGGATGTTTAAATTTCCACTGGAACATTTCAGGGGGCACCATGGCAATGACAAGGGGGCATGGAGCCAATTGTCTCTGTTGCCTCAGGCCTGAGTGGCTATATGTAGTCATGGAACCTACCGTTGATATTTGGCTTGACTGCAAAGCATTTCTGTGTCCGCATGTTGAGGGTGCCTTTCTGATAGCGGGTTCCATCATTTATAACTGTGTGAATCTTTTCCAGCATTGCACTGAATCTATCATCACCGAGGGACTAAAGAAAATCCAAAGATTACAAATCTATTACATTTAGATTGTTTTTGTCACAGATCAGATGTGTTATCACTACTATCACAGCTCTGATACAAGTATATCCACCCAATTCCGGTAGCCACCGTAGCTTATTAGCTTTCGTACAAAAACGCATTGCTTATAAAACGCTCATGACACTATCATGCCGTCACATGAGAGAGTATCCACTCTTTTAAACGAGAAAGAATTAGAAGTAAAAATAAAGGCTAGTCGGTGCATGTGTGTGGTATATCATAATTATACAGTGGCGGCGCCAGACTCTAAAATATTTGGGGGCAAATAAGGGCGACAAAGAATGGTGTGGAGAAGGCAATTAAATACCTAATTTCCAATCTACCAAGATTGTTGACCACTACAAAACAGGGGGGGGGGGGGAGAGGGCAACGAAAGTTTGTTTAATTTGATTTATCGTTTGTAAACAAATAAAAAAAGGTTTTATGGTATGCAATAAAAATAACACCGCCCTCCCCCAATAAAGAAAAAAACAGATAAAGGAATGGATTTTGAGGCTTGCCACTATCATGAAGGAAATGTTTTTTTGCTGATTTGTGGAAGTGGTGGCCCTGTGAAACTAAAGCATTTGGAATACTCTCTTGGAATACTTGATTTCAATCTTTGTGATTAGGTTGGCTGATGGTCAGCTGTTGACTAAAACATCAGCTGAGTAATTGTTTTCTTCACTTGGTCAAGCAAGCAACTATAACCAACGAATTGAACGAACAAGTTTAGGTTCATGTATGTGAACACCTAGCGACCATGCACTCCATTGTAGGGGTTACATCACTCAAGAGTATGATAGAAAAGCCTGATGAGGATAAAAAAAACAATAACAATTTTGATCTCAGTGAGCAAATGATGACCATTACAAGTGGTCTACTATAGTCCCACAGAAGTTTTAAACCTCCCTCGGTCATTCACCTTGCAGTAAGCTTGCAGGAGTTTGTTTTTGGAGCCTTGTAGAGCCATCATCAGTGGAGGCACCAGCTCCAGGGTATGCTTGAGGTAAATGATGTTGGTGATTTTAGACTCTGCCGTCTTGACCGTCTCCTGTTTGGGAATCTGGACACACAGTGAAAGCAGGTGATCCACGTCCAAGAAACGAGCAAGAACTGGGAACGATTAAAGAAAACAACTAACAATTGGAATTTTGAGAAGTTAGAAAATCACATGTGGCTGTCGGCCAATTATGGTCTGCCATTTTGGGAGTCCAATTGTATGTAAAGATATGGTGATTGTGGCCCACGTGCGCGTTGTATAAAAAATTGACACTAACGCATGACTCCCAAAATGAAGCTACCAAGACTTTTGGTGTGGTGATGACGTCAAAGGTGAATTGGGCCTATCGGACTGACAAATATTGAACCGGGGAGGGGGCAGGGTTGGGACTGGAGCACTGCAAGCACATAGCATTTTTAATCCTACAAAAGATAGGTCAGAGAAAGAAGAAGTTATCTTGTCACTTCTACAAGCATCCATCTATAGAACGATCTGTTAAGCCCCGCCCCCTAAACATATTGGCCAATCACATCATTGGCTAAAGGCTGGCTTACAGTCGGGTCGCCTGACAGTTGCACGGCAGTAAAATGACGTGCGACACAGTTTATAGTCGACGCCGACGCCTCATCGACCGTAGACTCAAAGAAACAGACTCAGCGTCCAGTGTTCACAGCGTCCTGGGATTATCATTGCGCGACCAACTATAAACCGGCCTTAAATCACCACTGTTTACTTGAGCAGCACAATGTGCATCTCTTAAATGCCATACTGCCTGAACTGAACATGAGCACTTTAAGTATGCAATAGGATTTTATCGTGTTGGACTTTTGTCGGCCTTCGGTGGTGTAGCCAAGGCTGTGATTGGTCAACATGTAAGAGGGCTGGACTTAATGGATCAGTCTATTGTTACACAAGTGATGGCTCTCAGAACTTAACCTAGGTCGACTACACTGTTTCTAGTTTTCTACACTGCCCAGCTGTCTCACCTCCCACAGCACTGATTTATTTATCAATATGCATTTTGAATGTCACTTTTTAATCAAATTTACCTGACTGTAGATTGTAGAACAGTTCTTCTTGTTCAGTCAGCTCTGTAACAACATCAAGTCGTAGTGAAATTGTATCCAAAGCTGTGAGCAAAATGTTTACTGTTACTTTACAAACAATTATTGACATACACTCATTGAATGCAATTAAAATTGAACAACACCAGGAGAAATTTGAGCTTTTACAAATAATCTGCCAAAATCTGTCAGTGAGGTTGTAATAATAAAAACCATAAGCAGAAACAAATTACTTGTAGTGATTTTTAATCAATTTAATTTTAATATGTTTCTACACACCTACTACTGGATAGTTCAGTATTTTTCGAAAATCAAGTCAAGTTAAATTCTTACCACAAGGAGGTTGCAGGATGTTAGCTCTCAGTAAACGTGCTACAAAAACAAAACATTGCTGTTAATTGGAATTAAAGCATAGGTAATTAATTTTCAACAAAATGAGAGTAAAGTTGGGCATGACTTCAATTATAGCATTTCTAAAGTAGTACAACCATCAGTGCCTAATTTCACAGCTGGCTCAGCGCACAAGATAGCTGAGCACAAAACAACTTTTTCTTGGGGCAACTGCACCAACTCCCATCAAGAAAGTTTTTGAACAAGGGGATTATGTTTGATTAGGTTGCAGCAAGCCTGTGTTGCATCCTTTTTTTTTTTTTTACTTGAACCCAATTATTAAATTTGATTTTAAGGAGGGCTGAAATACAGAGTTGGAGCTCTGAGTGGTGGATTTGTCTATAGTGTACCTCCAGCCAGTGTTTTGGTGTAGTTCAACACACCATACAGTGTATGTCCACTCTTAGGGTCCTTCATGTTCTGCACCAACTCCAGATTTCTGGCAGTTGTTGCATCTGTAAAGAAAACAAAAATGTTTTTTTAGATCCATGTACTGATGACACACGTGGCTACAGTCTGCTCCATGGTCTTCCATTTGGGGGGTCAAACTGCTTGTTAAGATATGGTGTGGCTCTACAACCTCGCCGCCTAAAATGCACACTGCAAAAATCAACACACAGGGAATCTGACTCCCAAAATGGCATTTGAAATTAATCTCCACAAGGAATAAATGTTGGTTCTGAGATTTTTTATAAAACATACATTTTGTTCCCAGGGTGGAATTTGAATTGTTTGAGCATATAAAATGTATAGACCAATCCATTTTTGTTCAATTTCATATGTTCTGTACCCGTGTTTTCCATCATGGGATGCTTTTATGCTCGAGTACGCAATAGACCGTTCCGGCCCCGCCCCCACACCTCATGTGTACGTTTACGCTGCACGTGTGACCGAGTTTGACCGAGTTCACATGACCAAATGGCCTGATCCAATTGGTCAATGCGCACAGTTTGATTGACAGGCCGGAAAGGTCTATAGTGGCAGGCTTAAATTTTCTCGCGTCATACTTGCATATTGAAAAGTTGCATCAATATCATCAATATTATCAGCGTTATAAAATTCAGTGTTGGACATATTCATGTCCCAATAATGGCAGAGAACACAGGTAGGATATTCCCAACAGATTTGTCTATAGTAAGGCTGTAGTCAATGAGTAAAGTTGGATGATGATTTCAAGCAATCTCCTGAGAGTACACTATTCCTACCAATCATTGTAGACTGCTCACTGCCTCGGAATACCACCTTGAGGGAATTCGGAGCGTACACAATATTCTGAATGAACTCGACATACTTCAGCAACGCTGCGGCTGCAGCTAGACAGTAGTACCTACAAACAAACACACCAATATCTCAACACCTCCACTTTATTTCAAAGTAATGGCAAAAGAATGGCAACCAAGGACGGGCAGCAGAAGAAGAGGAAGACAAAAAAGGAGGAGAGATGAAATCGCCACATGAACATGGCAACATGGAGTAGAAGGACAAGTTACATGAGTGGCAGAAGAGAATGGAAATTGCTGGAGGAGGACTTTATCCAACAAGGGATGAATACAGCCTCATGATGACGAAGATGACAATTTAATCAGCAGAGATCCTTCAAGCAAAATTCTTTTAATTTAAATATAGGATGATGAAAGGGTGGATGAAAATATCTTCACAAAAAAAACCTTCAACTTGAAGTGTTTTCAGACAGAAAATTATGATTTTATGCCTTTAACAATTAGTTAGAAAATGTACACATGTATTTCCCGATCCATACTAAATTCATCCACATGTGAGAAAAAATCCCCACACAAATCAACACAACTTAAGATTTGTGACTTTTGATGAAGCCGACTTAATATCCATGACTGATATACAAGTTTGCAGAAGCCCCACAAATTAACATGAGCGATTAATCAAATTGTTCATACAGACTAAATACAAACTACATACATAACACTAATGATTAGATGATAACATTAATGAATTTCACTCAACTCACTTTGAAGTGATTTCCATCTCCACAGAACTGAAGTCAGAGACACACAAGTGTTTTATGTACTGCAGGCCTAAAAAAAGAAAGGGAGGGAGGGGGAAAATATTAAACAAAAGATCATGTATGATACATGTCAACAAAATTCCCTCAACAAAAACTCCCCAATTTGAAATCTTGGCCTTGTTACATTTTCAAGCTTATAATGACGTAGTATTTTTTAATGCTTAATTAAATCTGTTTTTCTATTTACACGAAGACAATGTTTTAATTTTTATGATGCAGGACCCAACCAGTTCGTACCAATTTAGCTCACCCTGGGTATATACAGGAAATAAATAAGTAAATGAATTTATTTTCAATTTCATGTCAGATTCTTATAAAAATAGTAATTTGCATAACACAAGCGCTGAAATAGGAATTGTTTAAGAAGAATGCAAAAGCAAACAGCAGTTTAAATTGGCCAGAAGTGTCCCCCTAGAAATTAATGGTGCACCCCCTTGTGCCCCCCCCCAAAAAAAGTCGAACTTATTTTCATCACTGCTGTAAGAACATTTTTAGGTCAGGGAGGTATAGTATCCTTAAAAAATAACTTTACATGGAGGGTTTGCGCTTACTTTCTTTATCTTACCGCAGTAGGCTTGACATACCTTTGGTCTCATTGAAGTATTTCCGTTGGACAGTTGCAATGCTAGTGTTATGGAAGTTGTCACTGATAAGTTTGAATAACTTGGTCATGCTTCCTCCTTCACAAGCAGTGATTGGCATCACAATCTTTTATTTTGATGATAAATGAATAGTATAGGAAACTTTAAAGCAAAACAAAAAATCCCAAACTATAACACACCTCTTGCTGGTTCTGTATTCTGGGCCCATCTTCATAGAGCTTAAAAGTTTTCTGCTAAGCAAAAATAAGCAGAATACCAGTCACAGATTTCACATGTGACATGCTATTTTGGCTGGTAACCTTATTCTGGTAAGCATAATATTGTTTGTGCTTAGCAACTTTTGTGCTTATGCAGCTCTATGAAATTGGACCCTGGCTTGCAGAAACATGTTTACGTGGGGTTAACTAATATAGATTATAACACCTCTTCCTTTGATTCTATCTGTTGATTGGCTGAACGTGCGTCACGTGGTGTTGCGTATTTTTACTATCACACTGCACACCGACCAAAAGAACTATTAAATGGTACTATCCAACAACAACCTCGAACCCGGTGAAACGATCAAATAATACGTGCATTTGAAATACGATATGAGAACGAAGGTAGTGTGGTACCCCCTCTTTCTTTTTGTCAAGATTTCCTGTCAGATTTTATAGAGTTGTTTGAAGACTGATATACGCACAGTTGTTTAACGAATATTACCACAAAATGGATAAAATTGAGGTGTTATAAAACAAATATTGACTGCTTTATCTCTGGTGATCCCCGGAGCCACCTATCTTCCCGAGGCTCCGCCTCGGGAAGATAGGCTGCTCCGGGGATCACCTCGAGTGACTAGTTTTACTACGCCACTTGAAGCAGTCAATATTTGTATACTAGTGCATGAGATTTGCACCATGGTGAACTAGACACACGTCAAGACATCCCGCCTGCGTAATTTACGGGAAATAGTTCCTGGACTGGGCACTATACTCAATTTTTGACGGGAATCTTGAACTGTAACTATAACACTGAATCTAGGGAAACTTAAAGCGGTCCTTCAAATGTTAAACTGCTTATGAATTAATAGTTGATTTAAAACAGTTACAAAACCCTAAAAATATTCTTTTCTTTTTTCACGTTTCGGACTGAAGTGTGTTATAAAACACATATGGACTGGCATAATTCGGTCACTAGTGCACGTCTATCTCCCCTCAGGCCTGGGCCTGTGAATGACCAGAAGAGGCCTTGGGAAATAGGACCCTCGTCTGGTCACTCACAGTCCCTTAAGGTGCATAGATGTGCAGTAGTAACCTCATTGCCAGGCCATAATTAGATCCCCTCCCTGTCAAAGAAAGGTAAATAAACACATAGAAGAAAACTTCCAGATATGTAGACTCTGATTGGCACTGAATGTCAACAATACCTTTGCAGGCTGTGCAGCCTGTATTTTTTTAAAACCTAAATGATTCTACAGATGGTTAACGCGCCCTTAATGAACCCCATATCTGCCCAACTACACAAGATTTCCTGTAAAATGCACAATGCCCTTGTTTTACCAATACAGAAGTTAGATGCAAAAATCTACCTCAACTGGTTGATATATTTGTAGTTTTGTAGTAATCTTCACATAGCTTTGACTGTCTGAAAACTGTAAAAATATAAAAATATAAAAATCTCATTAATCAATCTCATTTCCAGAGATGTTAAATATTTCATCAATCTCATAAGTTCTAATTACAACACAGCAAGAAGAATAACATTTGTACTTGTCAAACTGTTTTTTAAAATACATTTTTGCAATTGTTGAAATGGGCTGTTTGGCCGATCAAACGTGCTTAGGCAAAAATTGTCCCTTGCTCAGAGTGATATTCTATTGGCTTATCTTGTTCATGGGTCAGTTGGTTGTGTCATCTAGTTTATTAGCCTAAACTTAATAATAAGAAACACTTGCTAAAAACTAGGCACTTCCTGCCCAAACTAAAAAACTGGGATTGTTATTTGCTCATCAGATATTATTAACAGCTTTTAAAAAGCACCTAATCTGTGGAATTCCATTACTGCCATTTGAACGTCCCATGAATGACGTTAATAGTCGAGTCCCTAGCGGTTTGTGCTGTCAACAGTGCATGGCCGCGTCATGCCGTTGCATTATCGTGCCGTGCGGTCCCATTCTTGCACTGTGTCACTGCATTGTTGGACTGTTGACTTTTGGTCTTAGCTGTTTGCGCCGTCAACGGTCCATAGTCGACGATGCAATGGCACGATGCGACAATACGACAACACAATCCAACAATGCGACGGCCCTATACCAGAAGTACAAAACTATGCGACGGCAGGACGCAAACAGCATGATGCGACGGAACAAAGCGACAATGCGACAGCACGGCCTGACTATGCACAGTTGATGGCACAACCAACAAGGGACTCGACCGTTAACAAAACACATGCGACGTTCAGATGGCAGTACATACAACTCCAAACCTAATTATAAGGGCATATATTTAAAGTATTGTCAAAAGTTTGAGAAATCGCATCACATTGATGTCGTGGCTGATGTTTTACTTGCCTCAACTTTCAAAGCCAACTCACTATTTCCGAGAGAAGTGCCTGATTTGGGCATGAGCATTCGTATTAATTACCTGTGACAGAATGAGTTCTGGCTGCTTCAAATCAATGCTTGCCAGTCCAATCTCCCCTTGTGCTAAGCCTCTACCTTCAACTATTGCTGTAATAAATTCAATCCACATTTACAAATAAGAATAATGTTTCATTCAATATTCAGAAAATCTTGAAATATTCATAACTTTTCATTTTTATATGCCTTTCTCTTTCCCTAATCAAACAGTTCTTGAACCCGACATAGATGGCACTCATTTTAGCAGGGTACATGCCCAGTGCGAAGACCAGTTCACTTCACAAATGCAACAGAATCCTCTGTTGCATTTTGCTGCATTTAGAAGGGTTTTCATTTCAACTGTGTTGCATTTTGTTTAAGCACGGTGCCTAGAAAAGACCTGATGGTGGTTAGGGACTTTGAATTGGGTCCCACTTTTCATTCACCCCTTCATAGATTTGTCTCTTTTCTCAAGGGACTCCAGCTGAGAGCGTTCCACTCAAACATTTGAACTTAGAAGACATCTACGGCTGGTTTGGCTCTATGACTTGGTTACGAAGCTCTTTGATAATAAAAACCACATTTTGAGGAATTTTGTGATGTTAGGTAAGGGTTTTAAACTGTTTCTCAAGGTACATATAAGAAGGAGGTACCTACCCACTAAGACTGATGACTGATGAGACACACTGCCTGGTGTGTTGGAACTGTAACCTCTGTGCGGGGTTTGTCTTGAACTTCTCGATCCTGGTGTTTGACCATATCTGCTGCTTGCTGTACGAGGAGTAGAAAACCTGAAACAGTGTGTTTTACAAAGATTCATTTGACAGATTTAAACAAAATATTTTTACCGTTAAGTTTGAAAACTTACTCGTAAACTTTTTTTACTTGAATTTTACCAGTTGCCTACCGGAAACCATTTTGTTTGATCAGCTTATTTTCAGTGTCAACCTAATTCCTTTGTTATGCAATGAATATGAATGACAAGCTGCCAAAGATAGGTTAATGAAGGACCACAGCCTCTTTCTGAATAAGCTCAACCCTAATTTGGTCATTGATAACAGACGAGGTCCCTTTGCTTACACATAGCACAAAAACTTCCTACACCTTTCAGTTTTACCCAAATCCTTCAAAATTCTCCTGGTTTCGCTCAATATGGATAATGGCCCAAATCCTTCAAGATCCTTTTTATGACAAAAAGGTTTTAAACTAATAATTTAACCAAAAGCCAAGATCCTTCAGATTCCCATTATAGCAAGCTGCATAGGACCCAAATCCTTCTCTTTCTTCTTATGTTAAAAAACAACCTGACTGCCCAATTACTTCAAAATCCTGCCATAGCAGAAATCCACTTTGGCCCATGCCCTTTGAGATCCTCCTCCATTGCAAAGTCCTAATAGCCCAGTTCATTTGGATTCCTTCACTTTGGCAATGATAGATTGAATGATTTGAGCTAGATACCTGATTATTACACAAAATCACTCAGTAAGGGGGTTGGGAGGTTGGAGGTTATAGCAGGGGAATTACATTTATGATAGTATAAGGAAAAGTGATACAGCAATAAGTTTTGGGTGGAAAGATTAAGAAGTAATGCAAAATAAGATAACGGGTAAATATAAATAAAAAACTTAATTCGATTGATCAAGAAAACCTTTACACTAAGTAAATGAAGGACTACATTGAAAGCAACCCTTACCTGTTGGAAGATGAAGCAGTGAATGGCTCAGATGTTCCACCTGTCTGTAAACCATGAGTGGAGGATTCAGTGAAGTTGGAATACGTGCGAGAGGGTATCTTTTCACTCCATTGATTATCTCTGAGATAGTTTGAGCTCCATGGGCCACTGGAGAGGCTGTTTGACGACAAGTCAGATAATTCAAAATCTGAAAATAAAAGACAAGACAACTGCTTGTCAGTTGTACAACTTACAAGATCCTAGACATTAACCACCAGCATGTGGCACTGACTGCCGAATGCATTATAGAGCAGTTGATTCTTGTTAAATTAACCTTCAATTTCAATGTCACCACTTGTTTCCTTAGCATTACTGTCATTACTTTTAGAAGTGTACGAAAATTTAAAGCAGAAAATTCTTAGGTGTATCACCATTTTGAGTTATAGGCAATCTAATGTAACAAAACATGCATCAAATTTAGTTAGGGAGTATAGATGGCTCAAAATATCCATTAGACGACTGGCCAGAGTCTGGTACTTTTAGCAATAGGCCAGTAACTGCACAATTGAACTAGTCATGCATACTTTGGTATCTAAACCCATACTTCATGTCCAAACCTCCTCCTAAAATTAAGCAAAGGATTCTATCTGGTCTTGTAAAAATATTTATGGTCCAGACAAATTTCTGAGCTATAAGACATGTAGTCTAGTGAAGATTTTCTTTAAATTCTTTTTCTTTAAATTCTTATACACTACTTTAACAAAAGTGTTGTACCATACTTTCTTGAGCATTCTTAAATTATAAAGAATGTATCTTAAAGATATTTTTAAAGATTTTTAATAAATACAAAGTTTCTGAAATTATAGGTTTATTTACAAAAATCTTTTGCATAATACTCCTTCGACCCAAAACCCTAAAATAGATTACCATATTTTGGATTGTTGAACTTTTTGGAGGATGAGGCCATTGCCACTTTCAGAAGGTTTTCTATCCCTTCTGATCCTTGTCCAGCAAAGCAACCTAAAGAACAACGATAAGAACTTGAACCCGAGTGAATGATTAATTAGTCAGTAACAATAAAAGACACAATAGGTTGGAAATAGCATAAAAGAGACTAGAAATAGAGTGGTTTAATAACATTTTTGTGACAGTTTGTCTTCTTTTTTTTTGGGGGGGGGTAAAAGTTATTTTAGGGCTAATTTCACGTAAAAATACCATGCAGATTTATTTTCTTTATTAAAAAAAACAAAAACAAATTGATACAATGTACATGTTAATCGCTCTCTGCTTATTTTGACAACTTTACTTTTATGTAGGTCTGATTATTTTTCTGCTGAGCCTCCAAGGATCCCAAACAGGGGGTGGGGGGGGGGGGGGGGCGAAAAAGATCTTCTAATCTGGTCTCCTGTCCTAGTAAGTATAGAGTTCAAAATTTATACAGGCATTATATTTGGCCTGCGGAAGTAAGAACATTTCCACAAATTGTACAATAGTCTCATGTACATCTTGACAATGGCAATCTTTGTAAATTGTAATCACATTTGCGAGTCCTACAGGGGTGGATTCTACAAAATTGTTCAAACTTAGGACTAGTCCTAAAGAACTTAGTAATCCTGTAAGTTAGGACTAGTTTATTTACTCATCCAAACTCGGGATAAGACTAGTCCTATAGCGCTATGTGAAATCCACCATAGGTCTCACAAGTATTCTAACTTCAAGAACCTTTTTTATAAGATAGTACTTCTGCAAACCATCCAACATGGTCAAATACGCACAAGACTTGCACAGTCTGTCACCAGAGAGTCAAGTACCAGACAGAGCAAAACAGTTCTTTAGGGTCCACATGCTAATGCTATCAACAATTTGAAAATAAATTCAGTCCCTTCTTAAACATCAGCTTTAGTTAGCTGACAACAATCCACTTTAAATAGGGCCTAAATGTTTTTGAGTTTACGTTCCATTTTGTGTATAAAGCCATATTAAATAGCTGCATAAAATGGAACGTTTGAGATCCTAAGCCAGGCCATTCATAAACAAGGTCAGGATCGGTAGAAGTTTTGGGTTCTAAGCCAGGCCAGTCATAAACTAGGATTGGAAGAAGTTTGAGGTCCTATGCCAGGCCAGTCATAAACTAGGATCAGGAGAAGTTTGAGGTCTTATGCCAGGCCAGTCATAAACTAGGATCAGGAGAAGTTTGAGGTCTTATGCCAGGCCAGTCATAAACTAGGATCAGGAGAAGTTTGAGGTCCTAAGCCAGGCCATTCATAAACAAGGATCTAGAGAAGTTTGAGGTCCTAAGCCAGGCCATTCATAAACTAGGCTTGGGAGAAATTTAAGGTCCTAAGCCAGGCCATTCATAAACTAGGATGGGTAGAAGTTTGAAGTGCTAAGCCAGGCCACTCATATTACATAAACTAGGATTGGGAGAAGTTTGAGGTCCTTTGTAATAAAAGGCTTAAGCCAGGCCATTCACAAACTAGGCTTGGGAGAAATTTGACATCCTAAGCCAGGCCATTCATAAACTAGGATCGGTGAGTTTGAGGTCCTAAGCCAGGCCATTCATAGACTAGGATTGGGAGTGAGAAGTTTGAAGTCCTAAGCCAGGCTAGACCCAGTAACTGGGGCGCTGTACTCCTTTTTTTTTTAAATTTTGACATTGTCGGTCGTACTAGTAGTACGACCGACAATGTCAAAATTTTAAAAAAGGAGTAAAGCGCCCCAGTTACTGGGTCTAAAGCCAGGCCATTCATAAACTAGGAAGGATGTTGTGGGCTAGGCCTACCAGTACCAGTACCACCAATGCCACAACACTGGTGGTGGTGGTTGTATCTATTCTTAATCTTAGTTAGTGTTAACACAAGCATGACAAGAAACAAAAACTACATGTATTTTTGGCAATAAAATGTACAGGCCATGTGCCTTTTTTGTATTGCCTAACTTAAAATGGTTAAAACATGTAAATGTAACTCACTTCAACGACACCCCCGCTCAGTACGTACACACCGACCGACTAGACTCTGTTGATTAACAAATGCGTCGTGTTTTGCGCGCACCACGTCCGCGGGGCGACGCGCACGACGTACGTCCGCGGGGCGGCGCGCACGACGTACGTCCGCGGCGCGCGCCGCCCCATAAAAAAAATATGCAGGAGCTCTTGTCTGGTTCCTCGACTTTAGGGTCCGGTATCCGGTATCACCCCATGGGTATCACCATAGAGTTATATCACCCAAATGTCACGTGACAAAGAAATAGGAATTCCTCCTTTTCCGAAAATATCCGAAATGCTCCGAACTCGTTTTCGTCAACATTCGGACAGTGCCGTTGATGGTCGGACATTTCTTTTGTTGATAAAATTAAAAATAAAAAAAAATTTTGCGGACACAACAAATTCAACACTATTTGAATACATTTGTACATTTTTAAAAACTGATTATCCGAGGCTTTTTCAGTTTGAATCGATTCCAAAAAGGGAATCCCGAGGATGGCAATTCTAGACAGTAGAAAAAATTGCCGTATCACCTGAGGGTCCAGTGACAAAAAAGGAAGAATTTATTCTTTTCCGAAAAAATCCGAAATGTTCCGAACTTGTTGTCGTCAACTTTCGGACAGTGTTGTTGATGGTCGGACATTTCCGGACGTGTGTAGACCTTGCTTTGCTGATGAACTGAAACAATCTTGTTGAGACGTTGTGACGAAATTCAAAACTTTGCAGACTATTTCAGAAAACACATCCCACCATTGTTTTTTTTTTATTCCAACAAATTCAACACTATTTTCGAATATTTGTGTATCATTTTTACACAATGTGAATATCCCAGGCTTTTTGAAAAGCACAAAGTCAGTCAGTTTTGGGAGCTAATCAGCATTGTTTTTCGGTCCTTCCCATCCATCCTGGGGGCTAGAGACGATTACAGCGCGCTGCCCGTGGGCATTTTTTTCCTGCCATCCTCGAAAAAAAATCAATTTTCTTTTTAAGTATTCCCTTTTTTGAATCGATTAAGAGAAGAAAAAAATTCCCAATGAAAATCATTATGACAGTGGCAATTTCGGACTGCAGAGAAAAATAAAACTGCCCGTGGTGGCGAGGTTGCTCGTGTTTATGGGCTTATTGCAGGCAGCAGGACGCGCGCGTACAAAAGCGCGGTCAAATTTCATGCAAAAACAAGAAGAACCACTGTATACAGAAACTTTAACAATCATAACACTTTTTATAATATTTTGTAAGTAATTTGAAAAAAAAATTGTAGAGGTTAATTTTATATTAATTAATTATATTATGTCTTGAGTTTCAGAAAATTAATTAACAACATTTTCTGTAAAAACAATGTTTTTTATTTTTCTATTACTGAGCGAGGATAACATTCTCAGTTCGTACGATCTTTGGTTCGTATTGTCGTCTGCTATATGATGATCTGCTGTGTGTGCTTCGTGGTCGGCTAGCCAGCCCATCCCATGCCGCCCAGCAAAGCAGTTTAATTTTAGTATAAAAAGAGCATATTTTTGGCAAAATTATTCCTGCCTCTGCTGCATGCTGTGTGCGTTGTAAACTGGACTGACATCTTGCGAAAAGTTTTGAAATGGTTTAAACAAGGTTCAAGGTTGAACTAGCATTAGCAAAATGATTTTTACTTGACTTCAAAAGCATGGATGTACAATGTGGACTTGGCATGCTTGGGACTGTTTTAAAATCACAGAATGATCGTGAAAAAACCCACAATGGTAAGACTGCATAATTAATAAGACTAGAGAGAAAGACTAAGAGTAAGACTTTAAAATCTTTGTAACGTTGTTGAATCGTAAATTAAATGTACTCAGATTAAGACTAACTAACATTAACAAAACATTACTAAGATAAGATTAAGAATAAGTGGTCAGGTGGTACTGTAGCTGGTCAGGTGATAGCTGAATATCATAAAATGCAGTATTTTAGGCTACTAACTTTAACTAACGTAAGGCCTAAAAATAGTGAAAAATATATAAGGCCCTACTACTATTCGGTCTACTGGTATAACAAACACATTTTGATACCGAGTGTCACTCGGTTTTTCATAAAGACCAATAAAAGTTAACTTAACGATAAGCATGATATTGATAAGCCTGTTATGTTGTTATAATGTTAGTGTTACTGCTGGTGTTAATGTTAGTATTACTGTAAAGTGTAATAGTAATACCGTACTATACTCTAATCTATACTATAGTGTAACTGTTAGTGTCAGTGTTTGCAACTGTTGCTGCACTCCTGCAGTCTATTCCAATTTATTAAGATCAATCAACAAGGAAAGGTCGGATTTAGGCCTGGCAAAAAAAAAAATATTTTTTCATTTTTTAAGATTGTTACAGAGATTAAAATGTCGCAAAGAGTCTTCACCAATTAAAGTCTATCAATCAAAAAAGATATCATAATTATTTTCTGCACTGTGCTGTGTGTAGGCTTGTGTCACATAACTTGTTTATGTGGTTAATGCATTGTCAGAATTTTCCTAGTCTTTCAATTTTCTAATACAAAAAGTACATTTTTACATGTGCATTGTACCCTACTCCATGGATAGCTCTACATTATAGTACTTGTACCGATTAGATCTAAATAAAGGGGAAAATCAAAGATCTAATTGAACTTTATTTTCAGTTTTAATAAACAAGAAACACAAGACCTAAAAAAAGACCATATTTGACACAAACACTGAATTTTGAATTTCTAACTCACTTTATTTGTGTATAATACACTTTTGTTGGAAGTCACAGCAGCTGAAACCAGGACTGACCTGAAACTCCTCTTAGAGTGTCTCAAGTGTCATATGAATGATGCTACAGTACAGAGGGACAGTCTGCTCACCATTGCTGCTATGTGTTCTGGGTCTGGTAAGGAATTTCTGAGTTAAAATTTACATCCCCTGATAAACAGTTTACTCTAGGGCTGATATGACAGTAGGTTCAATGGCAGTTTCCAGTGAGTGTAAGTTGGGGGGTGGGGGCGGGGATCACTGTCACTCCTCCAAAATGATTTTCAGCCTACATATTTTTGTGTCAACATTTCAAAAGTACAAGTCACCAAACTGCATCAGAAATTAGTGAAATTCACAAATTTCTAAGGGAAAATGTTCTAGGTTCTTGGCTTCGCCTTTGCACCAAAAAATTGAAATAATGCACGAGCACAAAATACAAGGGGGAGTTCTTTTCCAGATTTTGGAGATACTGACCACTCCAATGATTGGAAGGAATTGCTGGTTGTTTTTCGCATTAATGGAATAAAACAACTGATATTTAAAGTGACAGTTTCCTATTAAACTTTTTATAATTTTTTTTTAAATTTTAAATAACTGTGGGTGAGGTATTAGTGGACAATCTTTGTCGTAGGACAGCCTTGTAGAGGTGCTGGTCACCTGTTCCTCCTTGCCACGCACTTGCTTGGTATTTTTTTTAAATTATATTTTTGGGTATATTTTGCTTTCTTTTTTCGTTTATTTGTGTCCTGTACTGAGGAAAAAAGACCCTGCCCTTACAAGAAGTATCTGGCCTTTGGATAACTTAAAATATTTAGAGTGATCTTTGTTAAACCCAAACTCTTCTGGGAACACTATTTTTCTTTCACCAAACTTGGAAGAACGACCAACAACATGAACGACTTTTGCGAAAGATTGATGCGATCATCAATAACTTAAGATGAATTTTAACTGAATGAATTTATCTAGTCTTGATATTCGGACACCCGACATCCTCTTATGACAATTGATATTTATGTAAATTCCTTTGGTTTTGTCAGAGGAGGCACAGGATATTTTTAGAGAAAGTGGTGGTATCAACTTTGTGCTGAACCTTCTTACGTCAGTAGAGGATGCAGTGAGGATTGCTGTTCTGTATATGCTGGGATGTGCCTGTGAGAAAAATGGTAATTTTAAAACACTTTCTAGTCCATTGAATGCAGGACTTGATAAGACTTTGGTAAAGGAAAACCAAAAGTTTCCAAGGGCAGATTTCTGCTCATAAGCCATCTACTAGCCCTCCTACATTCTGTAGGGGAAAAAAGTCAAGCTCTTAAAAAAGGTAGATGTTATTCCTTAAAAATGGTTTATTTTTTTCTATTTTGGATTGAAGTGTTTTCCCAAAAGAGGCTCTGTACGAAGGCAGTATTCAAGTTCCTCTACTGCCAGTTAACAGCCAGTGACACAGATAACAGTTTGAAGAGAGTATCAGCTTTTCTCATTCTCTGTCTTGTTACAAACAACGGTAAGTTCATAGATGTTATAATTTGAGTTATGTTGGGATATAACTGATGGAAGTGTAATGTTTGGGGCCAATCAATCAATCAATCAAATATCGGGCGTTTGTAGAGCGGCATCACTCGTTTCCTATTCCGAGGCAATTAGTTGAGAGAAATTAAAAGACAATATAGTTCAGAGAATTTCATGTGGAGATGACAAGTGCTATGGACTAAATGTAAGCAGATTCAAAGAGATGAGTCTTGAGCTGGCTTTTGAAAGTCTGTAAGGAGTCGAATGTACATTGTTGATAGGGGAGATCATTCCATGGCTTTGGTGCAGATGGGCCAAATATTTCTTAGTGAGGAGTAAAATTTAAAAATATTTTAGCAATTTCAGCTTTAATTTTTTATTTTTTTATTTTTTAACTTGGATTCAGAGACCTGATGAAAATTCGACCATAGCATGCAAAAGCTAGAATCAACTTGCAATAAAAGAATTACAAAAAAGGAGGAACAATAGAATATTTCATGAATTATTTATTTTAAGAACAGTTGTTCATTTGCATTGCACAGTTCTTCAAGGGTATATTTTTTAAAACGATTGGTCTCAATACTGAAAATGTGTTTGGCCTCCTGGCATTGGAGCCAATATGCTAATGGTACTAATATCAATGTCATACAATCCATGAATTATAGTGTACCAACCTTTTCTATGAAGAGGACACAAAATCTATTCACTTCAATTAATGACTACTATGTAGGAATGATCAAAATAATTGTTAATAAAGTGAAAATACTGCTTTGATTTAGATTTTCCATTCAAGGTTAAATCAATGATGTTAACTTTGAATGAAATTGTTACCATTTTTGTATTTAAGGTGAAGGACAGAATCTTGCAAGGACATCGAAGTGCCTGGACGCAATCCTGAATCTGTTTCGGTAGGCATATGTGTATTTAAAGGAATTTAACCCTTTAGAAACCAGAGTGGCTGCAAGCGGCTTGCAACAAACTGTCCATAGCGGCCGCTAACTGCTGCAAGATGCTAAACTGCTGACCTGCTGGCCGCTAAACTGCTGACCTACTTCCGCTCGACCAAAAAGGTCAAAGTAAAGGTTATGTCCTGAATTGACCTTTCCCAATGTTTCCCATCTTAACATAACTAACTACTAAAACATAACCAAAGTTTTGTTCACATATGTTTTTTCAGACATTTTGACTGGAAAAATTGTGTTTCCAAATATCAGCAAAATGTCTGGGCGTAAGGTGATGATTATACAGACATAAATGAACTCTAGAGGGTTAGAGTAAGATTCTTCTGGTTCTTTGTATGTTTAGATTTGTCTGTATGTTTTGGATTTGAGATATATTTCACTTTTGGAAGAAATTTAATCTGCCATTTTTCTTGGGTTGTAATTATTTTGGAAATTACCGACTTGATGTGTAATTTTTACATACAGGATTTCTCATCCCTTTGCTGAAAGTTCAAGATTACCCGGTCAGATGTGGCTAGAGACTCACACCAACAATGATCAGCTTGAATTGTGGACCAGTATCACAAGCACTCTGTGCGGTTGTGTCAATAACCCTCAAAATGGTAAGAATTGTATGGTGGTCTATGTTATATTATATAGTCTTCCAATCATTGTTGTCTATTATCTGTTCGGTTTTAGGCTAACATGATTGCCTCTTTGTTAATTAGGCTGTGTGTTTTTTCTTGGCATGGTTAAAATCATTCACCGTGTTCACAGTTGACTACCCTAGAAGTAATCCCCCTGTGTAGCTAATTTGCTACCGTACTTAAATCGATAACGATAGTAAATCATCATCTTTTCATTCTTGACATATAAGAATAGAGAACTGAATGGTAGTTTGTCATTTCATTTGGCAAAATATTTAATATTTTGAAAGCAAGGTTACCTTTGAAAACCTGCCTCATGCACCAACATGATTCTGCACAGATAGAACCTTTGTATAATGGGAAGAAGACTTAAGATGGCAAACTATTGAATAAGGCCTGTGGGCACAGACCTATCTGTATCTCTTGCTCGCCACCTGTTCACCTCTAATCTTTATCAGTTTTAAATGACCAAAAATGATTTACATGAACATATCCAACCCAAAAATAAACTAAGACAATAAAGTTAGAAGCCCTAGATAGGCTTGGCTGGGCTTGAATTTGGTGGAAAAATCCACAAGAGCACAAGGCTTGTAGCTCTTAATTTTTACTGGACCAGAATAATGTTTAATACAAGACCAGAATCAAAATGAGAACACTGTTTTAACATATAAACTGTTTTTGTTTAAAGATTAATATTTATCTCTTTTGTCTTATGGGTAAGTAAACTTTGATACTCAGCAGAATTGAAAGATATTAATCAGACTTGAACTCAACACTTGAACATCATTTTTTTAACACAAAAATATTGAATTGAAAAACACAACACCGCCAGACTTTTCCCGGCTTGAGTTTACTGGCCCCAAAAACTGCAATCTAATGTAAATTTTGAGCCTTGATTTGATTTGATTTTGTTTGGATAAAAAACAGCAAGATACATGGCAGAGATCAACACAAAAGTAAAAATTCAAAAATGCTAGACGGAACGGTAGATAATCCTTGCATGGGATATCTTCTACAATTACACAAATCAAAGGTGATATGATGAATGTGATGCCACAGTTACATGCTCATCATTTGCTTCTTTTCAGAGGAAAATCAGCAGCTTTGTGCATCAACATTTCCAACAACTATCACCATTCTAAGCAAGACAAAGAGCCCAAAGATCATTCGGCTGCTGTCCTCGTTCCTGTCATTAACTGCTGCAAACAGTAGTAAGAACTATCAAAGTCATGAGCTTTCTTCCAACAAAATTTTTAAATAAAACTTCTGTTTTCTTTTACATTAATTGTTTAATATAAATTGATTGGGCATTCAGTTTGGCTAAGTGTGTTTTCCCTGCCTTCCAACTCTGTCCGTGGACCCAGTTTTAGTTTGCTTTGGGACAGGAGTCTTGCATGTGGATTGGGTTTTCAGTCCCCACTTGATTGCATGGGTTTTCCCCAGTCAGATTTTTTCCCCCCACAATTTAAACTGAGATTTCTTCAACAGCTTTTCTTCAAAAATGTCTTCAGGCCTACGTGTTACAGTGCAAGGCACTTTTGAGGATTTCCTGGTTTTTTATTAGAAAGACGTAATGACAGCAGGACATTTTAATGTAACTAGAGTTGTGAATGTTTTGAGAAGGTAAACAGGTGATACGATTAGCTTGACTACTGATCCAACACGGAGGGTTTGGTTGACATCATCATCAATCGAGTACAACTGAGGATTGTGTTGGGGTATGATGATGGATGCGCCACATTTCCTGTTCCATCATCAGATGAGTTGGTGCTGTTTGATTATTCTCTGTCTTTCCCTGTATATTTATCACCCCTAGTGTGTAACCAGGACAGGTTTGGCATTCTTGGAGGCCTTGAAGTACTTGTTAGTCTTCTGCAAGGCATCATAGAGAGTCTCCTGAGGGAGCCAGAACATGACTATGTACAGGCAGCTTTACAATTAGCAAACCTGTTTGTTTCCTGTATCACAGACAGTGGTAACTATACAGACTTTATTTTCATTATCCCATTCCTGTATGTCCTCCATAAAATTGTAAAGAATTATATATCGAGGGGGGTACCTCATGGAAATATGTTGACCTATCTGTGCCATTTCAAGGGGCACTAAGGCAATGACCAAGGGCGAGGGGGCAATTTCCTCCATTGCCTCCTTGAAGTATCAGGCCTGCTACAATCAAAACATGAATAACCTGTTGAAAAAGTGTTTATACTGGTATTTGTTTGGAGAGCTACGGTATCTCAAAGATGCCACTTGCGTAATTGTTCACAGCTTGATCTGTTATTCATCTCTTCTTTTACCTCTCTGTTTTTGTTTACAGTTTAGACATGTAGCCTTTTTGTTGGTTTGTAAAACTTTTATCTTTCTGCAGTTGGACCAATCTGTACAAAATTATTTAAACTCAGATGTTGTTGTTCCCTTTGTCCAAGAACAAAACCATGCAAGGCTTGTGAACCTTAATCTTGTACCTCTCCTGGTGCAACTTTTGGCAATGGACTTCATGGATCTTGATGTCAGACTGAAAATCATCGTAACCTTGGGTCACCTCACAGGAAAATGTGGTAAGAAACCTGCAAAACCCATTTCAGTTCTTCACATTCTCCAGAAGACGATCAGAGCATACTGATCGAAACGTCAAGACTAATTTCATCCCTGGTTCCTTTCAGAACTGCCATAACTTCTAAAAGAGTTTATGTGCATGGTGTCTCTGCAAACCTCACTGGATTATATAGAACATAAGGTGTGACCCAGTCTTGAACCATGTGTATGCTTTTTGCCTTAAAAATGGTTTGTTTTCTTCTCAATACTAAGGTTTAAAGGATTTATGTTTTCCATTCTTAATAGATGACAATAACATGTTCAGAAAGAAGTCAACGCTTCAATTTTATTTTGTTTTTGAAATAAAATGTTTCTTCTTTGAGGATTAGTAACTATAATCACCACCTATATGCATGAATTACAGTTGTTTAAGATCAGGTTTGCTACCTGACCATTGTAAGCCTATCAATGCTGTTTAGACTAGAATCCCAAATCGCTGTTCCAAGAGTGTCGTCGACTGTTTCGATGGACAGATGCATTTTTTTATAGACTTTGTGATTTCTGTGTTAATTAACCAGTGGCGAATTGTGTTGATTTACAGAGAGGAGCCAGAGACAGTTGTTGGAGAGTGATGGCCTGGGTTTACTCATTCACATTATGACTGAGAATCAGGATGAAGAGTTCAACAAAGCAGCTATGTATCTTCTCAGTACCTGTGCAAACATTGGTAAGATAGATGATTCCATACTATAAAACTATGAGGGGGTGATGGCCTTAGCTTTCAGTCCAAGCCAGACCTTCGTCAGAGGCATTAAACAAGCACAGACATAAAAACATGTTTCATACTATAATGTAATAATTATACAACTCTAGCCATTTTAGTATCAGCTCATAAATTTGTATTCCTGCCGAAAATAAAGAGTTTCAGCTGGCAAGCAAATTTTTTCAATCAAGGAAAGACACCCACCATGGGATTTTTGCATAGGCTAACTTACTGGTATCAATTGAATTGATATATTTTTTCTGTAAAAAAAGCAAACAGTTCATGCATAAAATCCTGATGTATTGGGTCCACAGCCCAAAGGTCCGATAGTGATAGAATCAAACCACACCTGTCTGTGATTGCACATAATTATGTGTACTCTATGCTGGGGTCATGTGGTGTTGCCACCAAATGAGTTATGAAGTTACTGTGGTGGACGACTGTCAGGGCTTACTGACAGCAGTCTGTTCAGTGTTATATAAAAAAAAACTTTTAAGAAAGTTTTGGAGTCTCTTTCCTTTATGAATGTCCAGTGTGTACTGGCATATAGAGATGGGTGGGTGCAGACATGGTGCAAAGCCAGTGAGGCATAAAGTGACTATAACTGTCAAACTGCTTGTGAGTTAATCTGATAATTGCCTTTCTGCAACTGGCCAATTACAAGCCCCATTAACTGTTATCCTAAACTGTGGTCATAAACTTAATCTGGTGACCTCAATGGGGACAACTGCAGGCTATGGGTAGGCAGCTGGTTAGGCTCACTTTGGTGTTACAGGCAATAATATTTCTAAAGTACCTACTTGTACCTTTCAAAAAAGCAAAATGCCTGTCATGTCTAAAAAAACAAGTCATAGGTCTGTCCTATACACCATGTCACTCATAAAATTACATGTTTGCAAGGAAAGCCAAAGCATGGACTTCCTGCAGGCAGCTCATTGAAGAATTTTACATTTAACAAATGTTATGGAAACTTTTAAATTCTTAAAATAATTCTCATACTTCTTGGACACAATGGAGGCAACTGCCTCCATGCCCCTGATGCAACTGCCTTCATGCCCATAACACAAATGCCTCCCTGGCCCTTGCCTTGGCCCCCCTTGAAAAGTTCCAATACAAATGAAAAATTCCCAAATAGTCATTTTTTTTTATTGAAGTCGCCAGACACACAAGGCCTGTAAGCCACTCGAGGTGTGGGCTACAAATCAGCTGTTTTCCCAGGGGCCATTGCCACCTACTCCTGGGGCTGAAACAGAGTTACACCCTTTACAGTCTGTAAGGATGTAGGCTTGGGTATCATCCATCAGAAGCCTGGCTGGTAGAGCAGATAGCTCTACCTCCCCAACTTTTACGAAGCAGTTATGGTTAAGTGCCAAGCTCAAGGACACAAGCGTCATGACTCTGATGACTCAGCCACCAGAGCTTGAGTCCGACGCACTAACCACTAACACACAAAGGTGCCTGTTGCTAAAGAAAAACTACAACAAAGAATCAAGCCTAAACTTTAGAAGAAAGGGGTCATATCTCAAAACTTGTTCAGCTGTGATTTTACAATACATGAATTTATGTTGAATTACAAGTCGAAATGTAAAGCTTCCTATATCAATAGTAAAGTATTTTGCCTGCCACAATATGCCCTGGAATGCAAAACTAGGTGTGATATGGTCAATTAGAAATGAGTTATCTTGATGAGGACAATGCACTGAGTAATAAAGTCAAGTGTAGAAGTGAGTTGCAATTCATATGAGTATAGTTTTACACATGCGAAAAATATTTCCACTTATTATGCTTTCCTATCTGAAATAATGACACTAAAGCTCAACTCTTGAAAGCTGATTTAAAAGAAAACAAATAAAAGTATTTTAAAGTGAGGCTTAGATATTTTGATAAAGTAGACAAGCATTATGAAAATTTTGTGGAAAAAAAACAAAACACATGAACTACCAGCCTGCATTTATAGTTTTCCTATCCTTTCTTCTAGTTTCATGTTTGGAAGGAGAATGCAACACCACAAATGAAAAGGTGTTGACCCCAAGGAAACAGATGACTGCTGAGAGAAGAGACAGTGCAAGAGTAGACAGGGCTTCGTTGTATGATGCAATGCACAGTAAAGGGCAAAGTACATGGACACAACAAGACCTGAATGTTGGTATCCGAAACCTAGATAGAAACAAGGTACGTGTGTTTGCAATAATTATGTTAAATTCTTCCAGGTTACCTTAGATAAGGGGCATCTCCAGCCAGGAGTCAACTTTCAAGACGTATAATTAGGTTGTAGCAATTATTAAAAGTTAGAAGTTGGGTTAAAATGGAAAGGCAAGACAGTCCAGTTTCTCCATTTTATAAAATAAAGAACATTAAGTACTCTAAATGTAGTGATTGAAAACCATAGGCCTAGGCCTATAGTTTTTCTTTTAGAGTACAGTGATTCCGGGCTTAAATTTTTGTGGAAAATCCACAAGACCGCAAGGATTGTAGCTCAACATTTTTTACTGGACCATAATCAAAATGAGAAAAAATGTCTAAACAAGTTATTTAGTAAATAAACTGTTTTTGTTTGAAAAAGCACTCGGAGAAGACTTATCTAATTTACACTATGGCTGCGTATACTTTGATACTCAACAGAATTGAAAGACATTTATCAAATTTGCACATAAGGTTTTTAAAATGAAAATAATACTCACTAATAATCAATTAAAAATCACAAAGCTGGCGGACTTGTCCAATAACAAGTTTACTGGCCCGACAGTAAATTTACTGGCCTCTCTGCAATGTAAATATGCTTTATAACAGAAGCTAATTCATAGGCAAATAAAGCTAACTCTTATGTCTTGATATCATTATAGAATGGTACACTTTCTGATGGAGTTCACCCAGCAAACAAGATAACTACAACTTCCAATGACAAGCCTAGTTCGCCTTCCCACTCGCAGCTTTCAGAAGCTGAGGTTATTAGCGATTTACAAAGGCAGCTTCAAGAGGTGAAACTAAAATCTTTCAGTTAAATTTTGGACAGATTCGCCACTTTGTGAAAATACCATAATTGTGTTTGCCATTCTGTCACTTTTGCTTTTATTTGCTGATTTCATCCAACTATTGGGCTGCGGGCAATTAGAATGTACAACATAAAAACATAAAAAAATACACCACAATAGAGTCAAAACATGAAAAAAAAAAAAATAATAATTATAGTCCTGCCAAAGAAACACCGTGTTTATAAAACATGTCATGTGTATTTTTCTTTTTAGGGGCAACATAGTAAAGTACGCCTAAGATTCTTGACAGTTGTAAAAGAAAAAAGGGAAATTGCAAAAAGGGCAGTGTATTTACTTCAATAAATAGCGGAGATGGACTTTGAGTTATCATGATCTTGACTACCTCTCTGTCTCTGTAGGAAAGAAGCAAAAGAGAACAACTTGAGATTAAAAAAAAGGAAATAGAGAGACAAGCAAAGATCAAGGAGAACACACAGAATGTCATCAATGAGAAGGCAGAGGCAATCACACGGGAATTGGAGAGACAGTATAAAGAGCAACAACATAAGGAACATGAGGACAAACAGGTATAGACAGTTCCCAATAGACGCCATCTTTAGGGGCAAATTGCATTTTGGCTTGCAGGTGCCTCAAGCACTCAAATTATTAGTGCAGCCGCGTTGTTCACTAACCAATCAAGCAATGAGTTTTGTGAAATGCGTGCGTTCTGCACGCCGTTCTTACGCAAAACGCAAGACCGTTTGTTCCAAATTGCCCGTAAAGATGGCTGATTTACGTCATATTGGGAACTATATATTAAATACAGCTTCTGTAATGCCACATTGTCAGTTTGTAAAACATTCCAAAAAATGTATAATGGCCTGATGTTTCAACCCATGCAGAGACTCTTGTATGAAGGCTCCTCCTGACTATTCAAACCCTTGGTCTTTTAACATCAAAGAAGGAAATAATTAATAATGTTTGTCTTTGCCTTCTCCTTTTCCCCACACTCGTTCCCCATAAAAGTTCATTCATTAAACAATTACTTGTTCTCCTTCTTCCCAACTTGTCTCTCTCCTATGCAGCCAAGCTTTTGTTAGTGCAGCCAAGCTTTTGTTAGTCTGTTGTCCCCTAATTTGTTTTCTTTTGTTTCCGTGTGTTTTTCCTGTTTGGTTTTTATCTGTCGTTTATCTGTGTCATTTTTCTGAGTAATTGTTATTGTAAATTTGCCTTTCTTGATGTTAATTGTGGGTGGGGGTATTTATAATTTTTTAGTTATACACATATCACTTTATAGGCCTATAGTGTATTTTTGTATGTATCGTGGTTGCCTGAATAAAGTACCAGTATTACTAAAGTATTATTTAATATTAACTTTTTTTTGTCTTAAACTATCCCCTTCCCTTCACCCCTATCCCGTTTTGTCTCCCTTTTCATTGTTCATAATCCCCTCTTCTTTTCTGAATGCAATTAGCTCCTCTCTTTTCACTTCTTTCCACCCGACTTCTTCTGTTAGTACAGGCCTATTTGTGTGTGTGTGTGTGTGTGTGTGTTGTGTTGTAATTTTTTTCTCTTAATTTTTACCACAGGTCACTTTGTTTGCTAAGCAGTTTGCAACAGCTTATCTATGCTTTTTTTCTCAAACATTGCTTACCTGTTAAGTTTCCATCTTTGTTGTATGTGCATTTTTGTGAAATACTTTGCTTTTTTGTGAAATAATTTGAAACAATTCTCGTTACAATTACAGGAACATGTATGTGTGGTGCAGACTCCTGAGAAGCTCTCCGAACATTGTAGCATGAGTGATTTGGAACAAAAATTAGCTGCATTGGAAAAGAGAATCCATTGCATTAGCAAGATAGGTGACCACTCTATCTCAGCTGACCAAGCAAAGAAACAAATCAACAGCCAGCAGTCCATTCCTCAAACAGTAAACAAGTTCTCAAGAAAACCTGACTCGTTCAAAATGGTTCCAGATGTTCTGCCAAGAGGAGTCTTTGATGGTATGTGTGAGGGTAGCAAAGATTCACACAATAAGTTGGCCACTATGATTTCAGACCACTTGCAGAAGAGTACGATCAACAAGCATGCGAGTGACCCAAATAGTGGTTTGGTCAGATCAGCAGAGGCACACGACAAGGAGAGCCAGAATAAAGGTCTCAAGTCCGCATCGACTTGGAAAGACAATGTGTTCAGAGTCCCTACAGCACGTGCACCACGATTTAGACAGGTTAAAAGGGCATCTACGACAGACGAGACACCACCCAGCCTAAATGACATGAAGCAACAGAGTTACCTCATGCCATCCCATGAATACACCCACGATGAGTCAGATATGGAGAGTCATACATCTGATACAACATACCAGTCCACAGAAATGAGTTTCACTGCCTCAGATATGGCTCTTTTACAGCCAAGAGTCCAACTCGTTGATATTATGCACAGTGGAAATCCTACTCATCAACGTCAGGTTTTGTCAGCTCAAAGGGGCAGTTGTATTTTCAAAACGAAGCTTGCAGTTCATAATGTGTCTTCTCTTTCAAGACCAGTTTCGGAGTTGACCCAGGGAAAGAATAGACAAAATAGAGCCAGTGAAGATAATCAGAGTTCGTTAAAGAATGTGTTTACAAGCAGTAGCTCTCAGAGTGATTTTTCAGGTAATTCCAGCAATTGCTTTCAAAGACGATTAAACCATAGATTAAACCATGTGTAAACTGTCTAGTTGGCAATGTTGTTCCAATGAAACATGAAGTTTGTTTTGTACGGGTGAATGATTTTGAATTCACCTCAGGCCTGGAATTTCAATTGGAGGAACTCAACAAAAGCGAGTACATTTATCCAATGTTGCACCGCAGTCTTAAAATCAGAATATCTATGAATAAAATAACAAAACAATGCAGAATTATTGAACTGTACTGACATGGGCCCAAATTCATAGCACTACTTACCGTGGAATTTTGCACTTAAAAAGCCCATAGATTCACATGCTATGTACATGGTGTAGCAGCTGTACGCACATAATTCTGTGGCAAGCCTAACTTGTACCTTGAAACTGGGCCATGATAAGTCGAACGCCTAATGAACACCTTGTAATTTGATCATTTTATCATCCTTCAGGTAAAAGTTCGTCTGGACGTTCAAATCAAATGGCTCATCACCGCTTACCTAAATGCCCAGGTTTGTACAGCGTACAACAATAGACTGATCCATTAAGCCCCGCCCACTGTGCACGCGCGCCATATGCACTAACGTGTTGGTTGAACTTTCGGTTGCGCAATCACATCTGTGATTGGTCAATACAGCAAGAGCAGGGCTTAATGGATCGGTCTATTGCTCAACTGTGATTTGTTCAACTGTTAACACCTATCATTAACATTATCCTCCCGAGCACTGAGTATACAGGGCGTAATACACACTGGTATAAGAGTAACACCAAAATAACATTCTTTAGCTCCGATGCAATTACATCTATTAAATTGTTTGTGGTGCCCACTACTAGTTACAGAATTTTTTATCTGTCCTCTGGGCACTAGGCGCACTCGATGATCTGGTGGTTAAGACATCTTTTCTAGATGGGTTTCGTTGTTTTGAATCAATCCCAACCTAGCGCCTGTAGTTTTTTTGTAATCCTTTCCCGCTGCTAGACTCGGAAAGCACTGACCATACAGTGCTTATCAGGCATTGGTTTTGGAGTAAAACCAAAATAATCTTTATCCCAATGCAGTTCTAATCCTGCAGTTTAGGTGGTTATTCCATTGATCACATCAAAGAAAAGCACACCAGTATGATAAATAATGTGAATATAATACCAGTTAGGAGAAACAATTTATTATCACTTCAAATGTATTCCAGAATTAAGGCTAAATTATAAATTCAGCATATATTATGTGGTAAATTAAGAAAAATTACTGGAGGCGTGTATCTGTGGTAAAATGATCTTCACTACATCTACTATCTTGCATCATGTGCTCGTTGATTGTAAAAGTGCAGCCAGCACTGCACAAGTCTCAAATATGTGTCAGGCATCACTGAATCATTGTATGTCAGCAGCACAAAAGTTGGCCAAAACATAGAGCAGGGCCCATTTTCATAGAGCTGCTTAAGTTGGAAATACTGCTTACAAATGTACTGCTTAGCAAAAATAAGCAGGAAACCAGTCAATGATAATACGTGGTTGGTCACCGTATTCTGGTACACAAATTTATTTTGTACCGAGCTACTTTTTGTTCTTAAAGTACTATAAAAGATTGGTATTCATTCAACATATTTTTTTAGTGTTTACTGATTATGAAGTTTATACCAGTACCAATCTTCCATAGAAATATTTCTGCCTGAAGTACTTACAAAGTTGAGAAAATATAATTTGAAGACCCTAATTTAATTTTGGTTGTAACAATCGAAATTAAGGACAATGTGTTTCCATGCTTAAAAGTGTGCACGGGGTTTAACTATTTTCTCCTGACTCGGACGACGGATTGACACTAAATTTTCACTGGTTTGTTTTTTCATGTATATATTGAGTCACATAGAGTTAATCCTATATTTTACCTTTTTAACAGAATTTCATGGAGCTGCTTAACGGCCGATTTTGTGCTTACTGTGCGATTTCCATTTCATAGCGCTGCTAACCGTAAGCACAGGAAAAGGCATGCTAACCTTCCGGTGCTTACTGTAGGAAAATGAATGACGTAACAATGTAAATCCTTGGTGAACGCGCAAGCTGGCCGCCTAATATCCGTGCTAACCTGTGAAATACGCTTAAGCTTAAGCAATTTTTTCTGCTATAGTTAGCACGAAAATTTGCTTACCGTAAAGCAGTGCTATGAAATTGGGCCCTGGTCTTTGCTCGATTACCAAATTAAACATTTCCAAGGGAACTAAAGCTGTGTGTTCCTTTTTAGCAGGCTGTGCCCCGCCTGTCAACCGACCATTGTTGAACAGCCGCAACTTTCTATACACTCTGGAGAGGAGTAGACACACCTGCTCTGAACATCGAGATCTTCAGAGAATGGTGAAGCAAGACATACAGCAACGGATGATTCAGAAACACAGTGAGTATACATTTTAGGACACAAGGAAGACAACAAAAATCAAATCAGTCGTCTCTGTGAATAAAATCATCGTTTCATCCCCTTAGTTTTTTTTCATTTTAACGTGGATTTGATTCGCAAACTATGCAGTTGTAATGAATATCACATGATAAACATTAGTATTTTTCTGAAAACTACTCCTGCTTTTCGTGCTTTGTATCAGCTTTAAAGGCATTGTCACTCTAACAAACGTCTACTGCCTAGAGTGAAATATTGTTAGTTTAGTTGCTGTTAACTTGACCAAAATGCTACTTGCGGATCGTAATTAAAACCTGCAAAGATTTTCTAATATTGTATATTGTACACTACTGTAGATACTATGCACATCAGCATTACTCAAAACAGGTTATTTCACTATCACTCAATGAGTAACTTTATAGCTATTAAAACCCTATTACAACTGGTGCACTCTCTTGCCCAACTGGCTCTTTCCACAAAAAACCACAGAAGACTGTAGAGACTTAAGTCCATAGTACACAAGCCATGGGGTTTCCACATGATTCCACCTGTACGTAATGAATCCATGCACCCAATGCTGGCTTAGAAGGTACGGTACTTTGTGGATGTCTGTGGTACCTGTGTGTGGGAGAGATTTTAACCAGTAGTCATGACGGAGTGTGCACAGAGCATGCACTCACCGGTTAACGATATGTTTCACCCTCACAAAGAGGACAGATGGTTGTGGAAAGAATGTTAATTTTCCACTTTATGTGGGGGCTGTTGTGTGTAATCCCTGATTCCAGACCTTTTCCCTCTTGTTCCAAGAGGAGGATTATGAGATATTGGGAGGCTTCCATCATTGTTTATTCATTGTATTTCGGATCGTTAGAGGTAAGTCCGAATGAACCGAGTATCCAGCCTTGTTTCTGGATTAAGGAACAATCCTCGGCGGTAGCTTACGGTCGAGGTTTTGCAATTCATGGTGTTTGAATTTTACATTTTATCGATAGAAAAATGAAAAAACCTGGTGCATCAATGAGAATCTTTGTTCTCTTGGCTTTGTCAAGTCAAGGTTTCTTCGTGCCAGAGGTACTCTCAAAGAAAATAATCCCGTCAGGCTGGACGGGAAAAATGGAAGAATCCCAATGGCAACTGGTTAAACAAGACATTCATTTTGAAGGGCCCGTCTGACAATTTCCTCCTTACTTGTTGATAATCAGATTCATCTCCTGAAAGTGTGAAAGACACAAGTTCCACCTTGTCCAGAAATGTTCGAAGTGCTCTGAGAACTAAACGATTCCCACATGCCATCTCTTCTACTAGGTCCAAGAACTTGGACAGGCAATTCAGGCAAGAAGCTGTAAGAACAATTTGTCATTTTTTTTTTTTTTTGGGGGGGGGGGTTCAAACCTTTTGAAATGATTGTGTGTTGAAGACTTTAGTTTGCTTATCGAGTAAAAAATGTTGGGTATACATGTACACGCTCTATTACTTCAGCACATCAATTCACCTGATAATGTTGTTTGTGTTTTACTCTACACTGGTGTGAGTTAAGCACTGTATGCTCATGTGGAAAATAATCCACAGGCACTATCTGATAATATTTGTTGATTGAGATTCTTAAGATTTAAAAAGTTTTCAAAATATTAAAAATGTTTGCATCTCCTATAACTCCGAAGAGCTTTGGGTACATCACTTATTCTTAACATTCTCAGTATGTCAAGTGACACGATTAGAGGACCAAAATTGAAGGCCTATTTATAAAAATGAAACATTCCTGGTAGGGAGATTATTGGAAATGATCAATGATTTATTTTTAATACAATTTTTTTTAACAGGCAAAATATTCGTCACCCTCATCATCATCCAAAAGTAATTTGAAAAGAAGAAGGCGTCAAAACTTCACAGAACAAGAAATGGAGAATCTCATTAAGGGTGTTGCTAACAAAGGCAAGCATTGGAACACCATTCTCTGGGGCTATGAGTTTCAACCTGGGCGGACCTCTGTGGATCTTAAAGACAAGTACAAAAGGATGCAGGTATGCAGATACTCACATAATTTATTCTGCCCCCTAAAATGAGATTGAAAAAGTGCACGATACAATAAATAGCCCCCACCCCAATCATGTATTCCCCCCCGCATGCCCCCCCCCCCCCCGCCCCACCCCAAATGGAAATGTTTGGTTATAAATGTCACTGGACTGTAGCCTAATCTTGGTCCAAGACATGTGTATCATGTAGTCCACGATCCACCTTTACTGCGAATTGCCGCCGATAGAGGGCACTATATATACACAAACCGCTTTTACTCCTCGAACAATCATGGGGTAATAGCGGTTCTTGTAGATGTAGCATCCTACCGGCGGTGATTCGTGATAATGGATTACAGTATAAAAAATGTCTTGGACCAAGACTAACTGTAGCCAGAAGTGACGTCAATTCAAGGGGTCGATATAACAAATGCTATCAGAGGCCAGATCATTTTTCCTTCTAGCTCTAGTTGATGATTTGCAGCAATTTTTTTTATTGCAATCTTCACAAGTGTGAGGGACACTTTTCTCAATTCTTGATCAACGTTACTTGTTAGGGATCCTCTCTGGTGAACTTGTGTCTCACCCGAGTTTATTTATTTATTTGTTATAAGGCTAAGTCTGACTCTGTTGGAGTGATCAAATCAAGCAGGCAGCCTCCATCAGTATCAGGCAAAAGTGTCAGAAGTCATAGAGGACAGCAGAATACTGATCCTACATGGCATCGTTGACAGGCATCTCTTCAGGAAGTTCAGAAATCAGAATAACCCAAGGTGGGTGGGTGTTGTGGGGGGGGGGGGGAACAAGCTGTCCAAAAGACATCTAGACACCTCTCTAGTTTACACTATGGTGCTGCCACCAAGCGTCTTCTTTAGATTATCAATCTAATTATAGGGAGTTCCAATGATCTATCCATAACCAAAGACATGGTTCTGGTCATGATCATATGTTATTCCGACCCCTTGCATTTCATCACCATTTTCACGAAGGTACAAAAATAACAAGGATCTGGAATTTTTTTCTACACATATTGGATGTTTTCATTGACTTTGACATTTTTCTCAAGTTTTATGCGATAGTTTTATAATTACACTAATAAGCACACTGACAATGTACTTAGATTTACAGATTTGGGTGTTCACGAAGAGACACTCTTTGACATGCTACTTTTTTACATTGAAGTGCATACTGACACAGTGCTTTGGCTTCTCAATATTCACAAAGAAACACTTTGTGTAAACTGAATAAGATTGTTTTTCACGAAGTGCCTCTTTCATTCATGAATTGATTTGTGCATGAGGCTGTACACACAGACCTCGTTTATTCAGTTCCACATAGACAATCTTGCTAACCAGTTAGCAAATCCTTAACAAAATATGTTGTATGATAAACATAACAACAAATTTGGTTGGTTTCAGATTATCTGCTTTTATGGTTTGTACAATGTCAAAGATTAACTGACTAAAAATCTCCTCAACAATGATTTCAAATTTTTTTTCATTTTATGCCCAAAATTCATTTCTGCCTTTATAACGAATAAGTTATGAACTTATATTTAAAAAACAAAATGTACGTAGTATCAAGGCTTAGATAACTTTATAAAAGTTTGTCTTTTTGAAATATGGGCCCCAATAGTTTCCTGCTAGGCATGAAGGGCACAAGTTGTCAGGTCCAGTATTGGGCACCAAGCAGCCACGAAATCATCACAAACTTCCATAATAAAACACGAAAAATATTGGAACAGACTTGTTATTTTTTTGTATCACATCTAAAGGGAGTTATCATATTCACAAAAACAAACCCTCAATTGGGCAAAAGTATTAAAAATTGAATTGAAAGCAAAGCAGCAAATTGTTTGTTATATCAGCCAACTTTTCAGGCTATGTTTCTTTGGTAGAAGTTTGTTTTTAAATATAAAGAGGTAGACTATATTCAAGATGAATTAAACCAAAAACCATATTTATAGATGACAGTTTAGTACGAATTGAATTGTTTGTAAAGTGAATATATGCTAAAAAGTTTGATTAATTTATATGTATTAATTAATCTGATAAACTTGAATTTCTTCTAAGCAAAGATCTATTTATATTGTAAAGAAAATTGTCTAAAAATACACCATTTCTTTATGTTTTTTTGAAAAAAATGAATTTATCTTTGCCATTAGTAAATTTTCATGAAATACTATAAATGTAAAGCTGCATCACATTTGAATTGATTGAAATTATATTATTTGAAATGTTTCTTTAATGGTTTCATAGAAATGTGAAAAATGTTAAAGTTTACGTTGGCCTTTTCCCCTCACAAACACTACAAAGAAGAAAACAAAACTAAATTTAATTGAATTTTGAACATAAATTATATACATTATACATGACTTAACAAAGGCCTTTATTTTCAGCAACTTAAAAACTTTCCGGAATGTCCAAAGTGTTGATACTACTTATTGAATAACAATAAAGTTAAACAAAAAGGAAAATTAAAATCTAATCACATTTCTGTTATTCTCTAATTCTCTAAAAGAATCTTCACTATACAACCCTAAACAGAATAATATCACACAAGATATTGGAGAATCCACACATTACTAAGAACCGTTAATGTTCAGAAATTAGTTTTGAGACAACAACATTTTGTATAATGACACAAATGCACTTGAACAACGCCGAGTCCATTTTAAAGCATTCATATTTTATTTTGTTAATTTTGATATAACCTACATGTAACATTAGTACAAAAACAAAAATAATCCATACATAATTGCAATAAGCTGCATCAAAACTAGAGTTCTACACACATGTAAAATTGACAAGCATTTTGGCTTCAACCATTACTCCTTTCAGGCAAATCAAGACTTAACTAGCTTAAAGCTATGCCCAGTATCAATAAAAGGTGTCAGGGGCAACTGATTCATGTTGAAGCGGTTCAAAAAGGCACAGCGAAATGTTTGTTCTTTAAAATGGTCCGGTAACAACAGGATTTTGATCAGACTGTTCAGTATTTTGGGGAACTTGGTTGCATACCCTTCCAGATCGTCTTCATTAGGGATGTGGAAGTCATGGTCACTCCAAGATTGAGAAACTTGATAAGTTGGTTGAACGTTTATCGACCCTTGTTGCCAATAGATTCTGTTTTTCTTTGAGCTGTTAATCGCAATTCAGAAACGAGTAAAACCCCCAACCGTTGCCACCCCCCCCCCCTCCCCAAGTAGGATTACTTGATCTACCCAGTTTGTAAGTTTGCATTGCAATTTTGTTTTTGTTGTGTTTCGCGATCTTCTTCAAAGCCCTCAGTATTGCAGCTATCACATAGCCATACTGGTACATACTTTGAGTGAACCTTCTGTTTGTATGCACAATGTCTTCAAAAATAAAGCTCAGATATTTAACATTTAAAGGTAGAATACAGGATTCGTATTTATAAAACAAAAGTGTTTTTATTAGTATCAGTCTGAAAACTTACTGGTTATGAAGTTCATACCAGTACCAATCTTCCATAGAAATATAAAATATAATTTAAAGACCACAATTTTAATTTTGATTGTAACAATAAGAATAATGACAATGTGTTTACAGGCTGAAAAGTTTTCACGGTTTTCTCTATTTTTTTTTCCCATGTATTGAAATAAAGGGCTATTGAATTACACAAATTAAGAACACTGCACTATCAGCTTTACCAATCCTGTATTTTACCTTGAAGAAAAAAGGGAAATGTACCCGGGCAAAAAAAAAAAAAAAAATAATTAAATAAATAAATGAAGAAATAAATAACAAAACAAAAAAACATAAAAAATAAAAAAATATATATACATATAATATATATTGGCCAGAACCACAAAGAGGTATACAATATAGTATATACATAGTACTTTCAGGTTTAGGGCCCAATAAATTATATCAACCTCTAATCTAAATGAAAAAGGGAAATATCCCGGAACACCATAAGGAATTGGCCAGAACTAAGAGGTACAATATAATACTTGCAGGTATGGGGAACAATACATTAGCTCAGATATTTAACCTCTAAATAAAAAAAAAAGGAAATTTCCCCAAAACCTTGCCAGAACAACTAAGATGTTTTATACATGTATATACATAGTATATTTGCAGGTTTGGCGAATAATAAATTAGCTCTGATATTCAACCTCTAAATAAAAATATAAAAAAAAATTCCCCAAAACCTTGCCAGAACAACTAAGATGTTTAATATATACATAGTATATTTGCAGGTTTGGCGAATAATAAATTAGCTCTGTAATTCAACCTCTAAATACAAAATTTTAAAAAAAATTCCCCAAAACCTTGCCAGAACAACTTAGATGTTTAATATATACATAGTATATTTGCAGGTTTGGCGAATAATAAATTAGCTCTGATATTCAACTTCTAAATAAAAATTTAAAAAAAAATTCCCCAAAACCTTGCCAGAACCTTGCCAGAACAACTAAGATGTTTAATATATACATAGTATATTTGCAGGTTTGGCGAATAATAAATTAGCTCTGATATTCAACCTCTAAATAAAAAATTAAAAAAAAAATTCCCCAAAACCTTGCCAGATCAACTAAGATGTTTAATATATACATAGTATATTTGCAGGTTTGGCGAATAATAAATTAGCTCTTATATTCAACCTCTAAATAAAAAATGTAAAAAAAAATTCCCCAGAACCTTGCAAGAACAACTAAGATGTTTAATATATACATAGTATATTTGCAGGTTTGGCGAATAATAAATTAGCTCTTATATTCAACCTCTAAATAAAAAATTAAAAAAAAATTCCCCAAAACCTTGCCAGAACAACTAAGATGTTTAATATAATTATACATAGTATATTTGCAGGTTTGGCGAATAATAAATTAGCTCTGATATTCAACCTCTAAAATAAATAAAAAATTTAAAAAAAAAATTCCCCAAAACCTTGCCAGAACAACTAAGATGTTTAATATATACATAGTATATTTGCAGGTTTGGCGAATAATAAATTAGCTCTGATATTCAACCTCTAAATAAAAAATTTAAAAAAAATTCCCCAAAACCTTGCCAGATCAACTAAGATGTTTAATATATACATAGTATATTTGCAGGTTTGGCGAATAATAAATTAGCTCTTATATTCAACCTCTAAATAAAAAATGTAAAAAAAAATTCCCCAGAACCTTGCAAGAACAACTAAGATGTTTAATATATACATAGTATATTTGCAGGTTTGGCGAATAATAAATTAGCTCTTATATTCAACCTCTAAATAAAAAATTTAAAAAAAATTCCCCAAAACCTTGCCAGAACAACTAAGATGTTTAATATAATTATACATAGTATATTTGCAGGTTTGGCGAATAATAAATTAGCTCTGATATTCAACCTCTAAAATAAATAAAAAAATTTAAAAAAAATTCCCCAAAACCTTGCCAGAACAACCAAGATGTTTAATATATACATAGTATATTTGCAGGTTTGGCGAATAATAAATTAGCTCTTATATTCAACCTCTAAATAAAAAATTTAAAAAAAAATTCCCCAAAACCTTGCCAGAACAACTAAGATGTTTAATATGTACATGGTATATTTGCAGGTTTGGCGAATAATAAATTAGCTCTGATATTCAACCTCTAAATAAAAAATGTAAAAAAAAATTCCCCAAAACCTTGCCAGAACAACTAAGATGTTTAATATACACATAGTATATTTGCAGGTTTGGCGAATAATAAATTAGCTCTTATATTCAACCTCTAAATAAAAAATTTAAAAAAAAATTCCCCAAAACCTTGCCAGAACAACTAAGAGGCGCCCTCTTGCAGTCAAAAATAAGGCCAATTCCAAAGAGATGCCAAGACACAAAAAGTAGCTAAGCACAACAAACTAAATAAAGTTACCAGCAAAAATCACATGTACCATCTATGATTGGTATTTTGCTCCTTTTTGCTTAGAAGTAAATGTTTAAGCAATCTTTTCTGCTTTAAAGCACTCTATGAAATTGGGCCCAGCATTCCAAGTACTTGGAAGCCAACTTGAATCCTACATGTAAATGACACAGGACATAAATTAATGAATGTAATTTTAACATTGACAATGTCACTGTACGTTCCTCCGAATGTGTCATAAACTATTATCAAACTGTTCAGACTTCCACTGAAGAGATGTTGACGCATACATCTCTAGATAATAACCTCTACATTTATATTTTCATAAATATGCTTTTTTGACACGTTATTATAATAACCTACATGTTGCAATATTTACTGGCGCAAAATCAAAAATAATCCATGCATGATTGCATTAAGCTTCAAAAGTATACAGACACCCACAAATTAATAGACTATTAGTAATCGATTGAATCGCCACTTAACTTTTGATTTTTGGTTAGATTTTTTGGGGGCAAGCTGCAAGGAGAATGCATAATACGTAAAATATCTGAGGATTCCGAGGAGGGTCCTCTTAATGAAAACAAAAAGGGACACAGTCAAAACCTTGGTCGAAACAGTAACTCAGAGGACAGGAGCTAAAAACAAGCAACTACTGGGCGGGACCATAAAAGTAGCAATCTAAAGAAGCTCAAGATATTTTGAAGGCCTTAATTGAGCCCAGTTATAAGTACAAAGATATGAAAATTCATCTAACTTACATACATGCCCAGTATCAATAAAAGATGAGGCAACCAGATCATATCCTGAAGTTGAAGCGTTTCCAATAGCATAACGCTTGTTTTTTTTAACTTGGTCTCAAAACAGGATTTTGATCAGACTTTTCAACATTTTGGGAAACCTTGTAGCGTGCCGAAGTCTTCAGTATCTTCTTGTGTTTGACATGTGTAATTCATTGTTACTCCATGAAGGAGAAACTAGGTACTGCTTTAATTGTCCTTTCTCTCTCCTTCCAATTGTTAGTTTTTGTTTGAGTTCTTAAATTGACTCTATCCAATCACAGGTAAAATCCCAAACTCCTTTAGGGTTTTCTGAAGTGTATCTGATGTTGCATGAGAACAGAGCAATCTATATGAAGCAATATCAATTTGCTGCAAGTACATCCCTAAAGTTCTTATATTCCATGATCAATCACCAGAGTTAACTGTACCAAGTACAAGCCGCAAAGTGGTGTCAAAATAATGTATCAGCAATGAGAAAGTGGGCAAACTGAGCTTCCCTTTTATTGTCATCATCTTATCCATACTATTGTATTGTAATGGCATCATTTGTGGCATGGTCTGTGATTTTGTTGCAAAATCCCAGGCACAAATGGATTAAACATGAACTCAAGCAAATAAAACCCAAAATTGGAACAAAAGAGGGGGGATCCAGTATCATTTGTTATGGTCAAAGGAGAAAATGAGGGTTGATCACCTCAACAGTACCTATTTTATATCCATCTTATGATCTTTACTTCGATCATAGCGAAATAAATGTCCTTCGCGAGCCCATACTTTCAGTTTTAAATCAAAGACCGGATCAATGAATAGGCGGTTAGCGAAGCAAGTCATAGCAACATTATGCAAAGTCATATCCAAACTAGTGATGAAAGCTACCACTTGAAAGACCATGAACAATATCCAAATGAAAAAGACAACGAAATTCTTATAGTTAGCAATAAATCTGAGCGCAACAACAGTAAAAGCAAAGGAACAGCAAATCAAGACTAAAGCATTTTTGGAAAAAAACGCCTGGTCCCCGGGCAAAACAACTAATCCGGTCACTGTGAACGCAACAAGCTCAAACATCTCAACAACACCCACTGGCATGGAGGAGTATTTATTAAATCCAGAACATCGCTGCACAATCGACGAGATGGCCTTGGTGCCAATGCTAGTGAGTAGCATCCATGCCACAGCTTCATCATTATTGTGGATGGCATTGATATCTACAAAGGACACCAGACCAAGAAGACAGCCACACCATAAACGGATGCAGAAATCGATGATAATGAAGAGATACTTCGGAAAGTTATCGTCTCTACGTGTTGAGCTACAACAGGTACAACTGTACAGTACGAAGAAGACACAAATCAGCAATCCAATGGCAATCACAATACCAAAGACTGCTGGACTGATGCTGGTAGGAAACATTTGAACAAAACTGTACATCAAGGCAACTATGAGGACAACATAATTCAAAGCAGCCATTGTCAAGTTCAGGCAATACTCAACTGTGCAGCTAATTTTCGCCATGTTGCAAACCAGTTTCAAATTAAGGTTGCTCAAAACAAAACAATGGAGCTCACAAAATGATAGATTTTCCCCTTATAGAAGAACCTCCAACCTGAAATATAGAAAGAAAAAAGTTTTAGAGAGAATTTAAGTTTTTAGGGTTATCATTAAACGCAATTATGTTAAGATAGCTCAGTGCTCCTTTTCGTAAAGGTGTTACATGTATATAAAAATTTGCTCAGCACAGAAAATCCTGCTTACCAGAAACAGGTTGTGGTGAACTATTATTAACTGAACTGTCTAAAGCGCCCTCTCCTGTTTGCATATACATACAGGTCAAGGAAAGGATATAATGTTGCTTTGTTCTACTGGATTAGTGGTGCCTTTTTATACGTACACTACTATAGCCAGCGTGAACGTTACATTAAAATGTTGATTAGTTCATTAAGTCACTGACTACGTTTTAATGTTCTATAAGTGATCTGTTTTACATTTTTCCATTTTAGATGGGTAATATGTTTATATCAATTATCCTCAACGATAGTTTCTCCCAAGGTTACCAGCCAAAATGCCGTGTCATTCATTGTGACTGGTGCTCCAACTTAATTTTGATCAGCGAATACATTTGCCGGGCAACATTTTCAGCAATATTGTTTGCCTCCCCCCCCAAGCTCCTCCTCCTTCACCCCCCCCCCCCCCCCCACACTGACCAATAAAAAATTAATATGGCCATGCGTTGTTGATATTAAAAGGGTTGTGTCGTCATGGTTATATATGTAAGTAGAATAACCCACATCACGTCACTTGACAAAGACGGCCCTTTGTGGTTTGAATGCACGAGCTCGCTTGTGCAGTATCTGGGTTAGAGTTCATCTTTCCATGCACAGCCATAGGCCTGGTAATCATGACGACACAACCCCTTGTGTTGACTGGACTTACAGGATTACACAGGATTGTTTTTTTTTTAAAGAGTAAATTAATTCCCATTTCAAGTTTTTGTGAAAAATGTCATCAACATTTTGGTGGCGACTTTTCAGTGAATATAGACACACATACTGTCAGGGATTTTGTGCACATTCTTGTACACCTATTTTGAAAGCAGCATCTGAAAGTAGTAACAGTGATTTGGGGGATCGTACAAGTCTATTTTTGCAAGGCATTTTACGCGAGGAAGGGCACGTATACGAGGAAAATCTAAAAAATGTACAGGAACATTTCAAGAAGCATTAAGGCAATGACCAGGGGCATGGAGGCAATTGCGTATTCAACAAACACATCTATATTCAAACTCACAACTGTATACATCTTACCTTCATTAATGTAATCAACAACAGTTTAAAAATGTCAACGGCAGAACATTTCTCTTTCCCTTCATTGGCAGCGTTCCGTTTGACAGAGTACGGTATATATTGCAGTTGTACCAACTGACTCTAGGTCAGATCTATGGTGTGTGTAATTAGCCCTGACTGGTAATGACTTGTGATTTCTCATTGGGAATTCCCAAGCTACTCGCAAGATGTATTGCAAAATCAGACTCGGATTGGGGGGAAGTCCCTCTACTACCAACCTCAACAACACACCAGCCCACATCTCATTATCCTAGTACTATAGACTGGCTGTTCGGCCTACTTATAGGGTGCGTTGGATCATGGGTCTTCCTTCCTCCATGGTTGGATTAGCTTCCCCGTGTATACCAGGAAGTTACACTCGTGGTAGCTACGACACGAGGCTAATCGAACGCTGGGGTGTATTCATTCACTTGACATTCTGGGAAAATTAAGGTTGATGGTTGTTCCCCGCCGCGAGGCTGCAGCCGTACTACGTCATTACAACGGGCAGCAACCACAGACCCGCTCGCGAGCTGGGGCTGTGGTGGCATACACCGGGGGGGGGGGGGGGGGGGGCAGACACGAGTATCACGTGATGGCTAATCGAACGGTTTGGTGCAAGTTTTACCCCCAGCTCTATGGTTTTACTTACACGTGTAAGCTAATCGAACGCACCCATAGTGTTGGACTAGCTTTTCAGCTTAGCTAACACTAATAGTAATAGTATACCATCGTTTTCATACAATCTGCTTTTATAACCTATGTACACCCGGAGAGAGAATTTCATGCCTAAATTGCATGACGAATAAGTTGTTGAATCTTGAACAGGTCAAATGCAGCAAACTCACATGTTGAATTATAGCAAATAGTGTAGCAAACTCAGACTATAATTTGAAATTTTGCAAAATTAGAAAATGCTCGAAGACTGCATGTAAGCCTATACAATTCAGTCATACAGCTCAGTATTCACACAGCATATTTTCAATTTTAACCCTGCGTAGTGGAGAAAAACCAGCCATGTCATTATTCATGATATCCTCAGCTAGACCATTACACACATCCTTGAAGGGGTGTCAGTCAACTGGGGGTCGCCGACTTGGTCAGGGGGTTCAAAAACATCTGCTTGATACCATCGCTCCCATAGCTATGGTGGCCCTGAAGGGACATAGTATTCAAACGAGTAGTCGTATATTTATTCGCAACGTCGTATATTTATTCACGACGTCGTACATTATTCACGACGACGTATATTTATTCACTGTGAAATTCTTGGAAATTCTTGTGTTGAAAAGTGTTTAATCACGGTCGTCTGGCTCCATGTCTGGCCCAAACGTTCCGCTCGTGCAACTACTGCTACCACACCGTGAACATACTTTACGTTCCTTGTAGAATTTCGCGGTCTCAGGTTTCCGGCGAGCTCAGTTTTCCGGATGACGTAGCCGGGCATTTCAGCACGCGGGCATCATGGTCTCAGTATTCCGGCGTGCTTGGATTTCCGGGCGACAACATGGTACTAATCATACGATTATTACAGGCCTCATCATACCATAGTTCTTGGTTTGATAACGAACCAACCTCTTCTGCCCATCCGTCGATCCGTCTGAATACAGACCGCTGTCTAAGCAACGGATAATTTTAGCATTCTTCTCACGAAATTCGTTAAAACGATCCGCACGTCAATGCTCGAGGAGGCCGCCATGATAGTGTAACGAAATGGTACCCCGTGTTTGGCGCCCGCTAGCGTTAGGCACCGTTTAGCAGCAGGGCATGCGCAGTGGGAAGTTGGGATTGCGTGCTCGTCGGGGACGAGGCTTGGTATTCGGTTGGAGAGCGGGGAGAGAGACGGTTGTGTTGGATCGGAACGAGTTTTACTGGGAGTTGGGACTCCGATTAGCGGCAGAGAGGTATAGTAACTTATGCTAGTGCTTGGACTGCGTGGGCCACTCTTGTAGTAGTTAATTGAGCATTCTAACTGTGGATTTAGACTTCTTGACAATTATTTTGTGCACTGCATATTCAATCGTACAATTTAACGGGAGTCAACAGGGATGTTTGTTACATGTAGGGATATTTATTTACCTTAAGTGAGATTCGCTTACCTTAAGTGGTGATTACTTACCTTCAGTGACCCTTATTTGCCTCAAGTGACCATATTTTGCCTAAAGGAATGGGAATTCGCCTTCTACTACTTGCAACCAGTAATAATTGTATTTAATCAATTATAAATAATAAAAGGATCAGCCTAGCACTCAGGAAATTGTCTCTTCCTTTGCTCTTTGGAGTCAGTCTGTCAATAGGGTCCTAGAGCCCCTCCCCTATTTTATCACATGCGGCGACATATGGTCTCCAAACGACCTCACCCCTTAGTACCAGCTAGACTACCGCTCGCCTGTGCTGGTGTGACCCGGATTGTAGGGCCTACCGGGACGGGATTCGCCACAATAGCTTCAGCGTGAATCGTCACCCCGATCCGATGCATGCCATCCTGACACGTTCATACGACTCAGCACGGCACTGAAACGGACGATTTTCGTCTGCTGTACGCAGACATGGCATGACGTCCTTGTACCATATTTGGTCATCTGGAAAACTGAGCACGCCGGAAACCTGAGACCGCGAAACCGGAACTGTCCTTTACTGGCTTTATTCAGCCACTCGAAGGTCTCTTGTACAAACTCTGGAATATTTTACACAGAGTTCGAGAAAGAGAAGCCTCGATCGAATAAACAAATGCAACAATCATCATGTAGGCCTACCATATGTAGTGGGTATTAAACGTAAACAAAGACGACGTCGTCCTCAGGAAAGTGTGGTACGGTAACCGCCACCTCCCAATCTATCTCACAACCAATCTATTCAAGACGGTCAAAAAAGAGACATTCCTCTGGGTGAAATAGGTCATGCTCATTGCAGGGACAGACAAAATCTTTGTTGTTATAAACATTCTGAAAATGTTTTACCCCCATTTTTCAGTTACCAGTACTTAGTATTGGATTAGTTTATGTGTTGGCTCGAAGTTACTTGTAGGAACCTGTTGAGTTTAAAATGGTCCGCTTCAATAGGCGAATCAATATTCATTGCAGCATTATCTGTAACCAGTGTAACACCAAATCGTCTGTCCCTGTTATGAACATTGCAATCTTAAAGAATTTCAAAAAATAAAGGACATTTTTTCAATTTTTCTTCCAGGGGTCTTAAATGTACACATTAAAACTACATTGATTACAATAACTGAGCAAGTGTGGATTCGCTCAGGTGACCTTAGTGAGACCTGACCCTAAAACCTCCCAGGTTCTACAACAAAATCAGGGTCGAATAGGCCATATTTTTGACAGCAAGAGGGCGCAATACTCACTCCATTTTGGAAGTACAAAAATATTTCAAAACATTAAAAATACAAATTTTTCAAGCAAATATCTTACACTGATGACATTGTAAAACTGTCAATAAAAAAACCCTCACAAGTTGTATATTAACTGCTTCATTTGAAGTCTAATTGCATCTGGTTTACAACACTATTTCTATGGTTGGACCCCCGATCAACCCAAAGGGCGCCCTCTTGCAGTCAAAAATAAGGCCAATTCCAAAGAGATGCCAAGACACAAAAAGTAGCTAAGCACAACAGACTAAACAAGGTTACCAGCAAAAATCACATGTACCATCTATGATTGGTATTTTGCTCCTTTTTGCTTAGAAGTAAATGTTTAAGCAATCTTTTCTGATTTAAAGAACTCTATGAAATTGGGCCCAGCATTCCAAGTACTTGGAAGCCAACTTGAATCCTACATGTAAATGACACAGGACATAGTTTAATGAATGTAATTCTAACATTGACAATGTTACTGTGCGTTCCTCCGAATGTGTCATAAACTATTAACAAACTGTTCAGACTTCCACTGAAGAGATGTTGACACATACATCTCTAGATAATAACCTCTACATTTATATTTTCATAAATAGGGTTATCTTATTTGACACATGTTGCAATATTTACTGGCGCAAAATCACAAAATAATCAATACATAATTGCATTAAGCTTTAAAAGTATATTATAGACACCCACAAATTAATTTGTTATTTTGTTATTTTTTTAATTCCAAATAAGGAACATACCCCATACCCTGGGGAGGTTTACAACAATGAAATAATAACAAATGATTTACATCATGGCAAAAGGTTATCTAGAACATAAGCATCCTAATTAAAGCTGAGTTTCCTTTAACTTAAAGGCAAGAAAAATAAATTTGGCTATGCAGGTAATAATAGCTTTATCATGCGAGCTCATAAGAAAAATAAACTTGTCAATCTGAGGTAAGCTGCCAAATTCTGGGTTTTTTAGACTAACAATATCATGCATATTATTGTTTCTTAATACATTATAAAACGGACAAACACATACAAAATGAATTTCGGTCTCAACGTCTTCCATGCAGTGTAAACAAAAATGCGATTATTAAATTCAACAACAGTATATCTTCCAATTTCTATTTGTAATTTATGAGCGGAGCATCTTAACCTGGCTAAGTAATGTCAATGTTGAGGATTTTGTAAGTAACATAAATACGGTTCCATCTCATAATTCCTTTTAAACGTCCTGTATGTTTTAAGTTTTATTTTTGTGCGTAGAAGAACCTCTTGAATCATTATGTAATCTTCCCAACCAGTTAGAGATAAGTACCTAATTACGCAATTCTTCTCCAAACGTTTTACAAAGAACACGTTGGTCATGAAGCCCAGACACACTTAAAGGAGCATTCCATTTAACCAAATCAAAAGAATCTTTCAACTTAAAGAACAAAGACAGTTTCCTTCTAATTCCTAACTCAGCGTCTAATTTAAAGGCATTATACAAAATAGAATCTGGTGATTTATCAGTTAACTTAAACTAGTACTTTAAAGTATGTTGACAGTGTTCTATATAAATACAAAGGGAATCTTCCCAGGTCACCAAAAAACAGCATCATTCGAAGTCCTTCTATTTACATTTAATATAAACTTAAACCGGTTCATTTGAAAAACCTCGGTTTGAGTATCAGATTTCTTCCCTGCAACTTCTGACCCATAACTGATAGGTTCTCCATTAATACAAATATTGTTGTCTGTGTCCTTAAATTTAGACAAATCCTCATTAAATACAATAATTTTGGTTTTGTTCACATTTTATTACAATAAGTCTCCATTTATTACAAAAACATTCAAATCTCTTAATGAGTAGCTGAAGACCCTCTTGAGTTTTAGACATAATAACCATGTCATCTGCATATAGGAGAGAATTAATATTTCTAGTTCTGAGTTTTACACCTAGGAAAGGAGCTCTCCCTAGATCGGTTTCAAGATCGTTTAAAAATATTGAAATTAAGAGAGGGCTTAACACTGCACCTTGCTGCACACCCATTGTACATGGAAATGAGTCAGTAGTACCACATTCTAATTCCACACAACTATTTGCTGATTTGTACATACTTTTCAGAATGTTCAGTGTTTTAGTATTTATTCCAAACTGATTCAACTTCTACCAAAGTAAACTACGATCAACAAAACAAACGTATAATTTCTTCTTCTGACAACGAAATGTTTGAACTTATGTATTTAAAACAAAAATATTGTCAACTGTACTGAATCCTGACTTCAAAACTGTTTGGTTATCCAGTAAAATATCTTTTGCCCGATTATCTAAACGGTTTCTGAAAACAATTTGAAACAACTTTCCAACCGAACTTAAACAAATTAACACCTCTTTAATTGTTTGGGTCATTCTTACTACCCCATTTATGAATGGGACAAATTAATCCATCTGACCATGAACTTGGTACCTGCTTGGTACTCCAAGTGAAGTTAAACAATTTAGCAGTTGGTCTACATAAATAATCTTTAGCAGAGGAAATCATTTCTGGTCTAATACCATCACGACCTGGCTGTTTATTTGATTTTAAAGTTTTGATAGCTTTTTCCACTTCCACCTCTGTTATATGGCAATCCAACTGATCATTATTAACCTTTGTCTGATGACTACAACTATTTACATTATCTATTTACATTTTCTATTTACATTATCGTAGAAAATAAGATAAAAATATTCTGAATTTACCGAAGGATTACTCAAATTAGAAAACTAATTAAAACCAATCATCTGGATCAATATTTTCTTGACCTTGATTACAATTTGTACGCACATCACCTGATAAATTTTTCAACTTATTCCAAAATAACTTACTGTTCTTATGTACTGATTCCAACTCATGTATTTGTGATATTTTTAAGAAACGCTTTTTGGCTCTCACTGTACGCTTGCAGTGCTTCTTCTGTTTACAATACATTCCTCTAAGAAAAGAATTATTTAGGTCACGTGACAATGTTTCACAGGTAGTTTTAAACTGTCTCTTTAAATGAAAACAATCAAACCCTTTACGACCATTTCTCCTTTGTCGCCTAGTATGCTTACTGCTTTTAAAACGAGGAATTTTTGGGAGAATTCTATCTGCTACAGTGTAGATAATATCGTTAAAGCAACTTAAAACTTTATCAACATCATCAGTAACTAAATTCATATCCATAAATCCATCTAACTTTTGTTGAATGTCATCACACTCGTATTCATACGAATATGCATTTCATTATTCAGTGGACCATTTATAATGGGGCAAACCAGAAACTTTGACTTTCTTAACACATTTCATTCACAGCCGATATGTTATGTCTTACCAACAGTGACAGCTCTAATAAACAGTAATCAGAGTAAACATTCAAAGGAGCGACATCAAATGAATCTTTATCATCAATAATGTTGTTAGAGGTTATAACATAATCAACAACGCTAACGCCCAATGTAATGTCCTTTTCCGGCTGATAGCATGTCATTTTACCATCCAGGTCATTTCCCATTCTACCATTCATGATTCTCAAACCAGCAGAGATGCACATTTCCACCAACCATTCCCCGTGCCTGTTGATAATATGATCACTATTGTTTCGTTTCCAGTTTCCATCTATCAAGTAATCATCAGGAACCGGGACATAGTCTCTATTACACTCATCAAAGTTGATAAAATCCTCTAAATTACCAGTCCTTGCGTTGAAGTCACCACAAAGAATGACTTCACCCTTGGAGGAGAACTTTTCAATTTGTTTATGTAACTCATCAAAAATGTTTAATTTCCTTATAGCATGTTGTTTTGATAGACTATCAGTAATCGATTAAATCGCCACTTAACTTTTGATTTTTGGTTAGATTTTTGGGGGCAAGCTGCAAAGAGAATGCATAATACGTAAAAATTCTGAGGATTTCGAGGATGATCCTCTTAACGAAAACAAAAAGGGACACAGTCAAAATCTTGTTCGAAACAGTAACTTGGAGGACAGGAGCTACAAGCAAATACTGGACGGGACCATAAAAGTAGCAAAGATAAAAAGCTCAAGATATTTTGAAGGTTTTAATTGAACTCAAACTGATAAGTACAAAGATATGAACATATATCTAACTGATAGACATGTCCAGTATCAATAACGAGGCAACCAGATCATATTCTGAAGTTTCCAAAAGCAGAACGTTTTTTGTTGTTGTTTTTTTTGTTTTTTTTTTGGTTTCAAAACGGGATTTTGATCAGACTTCAACATTTTGGGGAACAGTCTTCAGTATCTTCTTGTGTTTGGCAAGTATAATTTTTTTGTCACTCCATGAAGGAGAAACTCGATAAACTGCTTTAATTTTCCTCTCTCTCTCCTTCCAATTGTTACGTTTTCATTTGAGTTGTTAAATTTACTCTATCCAATCACATAGGGGTTTCTGAAGGATATCTATTGTTGCATATGAGAACAGAGCACTCTATATGAAGCAATATCAGTTTGCTGCAAGTACATCCTTAAAGTCGTTATATTCCATGATAAATCACAAGTACAAATAGCAAAGTGGTGTCAAATGTATCAGCAATGAGAAAGTGGGCAAACTGAGCTTCCCTTTTATTGCCATCATCTTGTCCATACTATTGTATTGTAATGGCATAATCTGTGGCATGGTCTGTGATTTTGTGGCAAAATCCAAGGCACAAATGGATTAAACATGAACTCAAGCAAATAAAACCCAAAATTGAAACAAAAGAGGGGGATCCAGTATCATTTGGTATGGTCAAAAGAAAAAAATGCGGGTTTATCACCTCAACGGTACCCATTTTCTATACCAATCCTATCCTATGTTTATTTGGATCATAGCGAGAATCAAAGACCGGATCAATGAATAGGCGGTTAGCGAAGCAAGTCAAAGCAACATTATGCAAAGTCATATCCAAACTAGTGATGAAAGCTACCACTTGAAAGACCACGAACAAAATCCAAATGAAAAAGACAACGAAATTCTTACAGTTAGCAATAAATCTGAGCGCAACAACAGTAAAAGCAAAGGAACAGCAAATCAAGAGTAAAGCATTTTTGGAAAACGCCTGGTCCCCGGGCAAAACAACTAATCCGGTCACTGTGAACGCAACAAGCTCAAATATCTCAGCAACAGTCACTGGCATGGAGGAGTATTCATTAAATCCAGAACATCGCTGCACAATCGACGAGATGGCCTTGGTGACAATGCTAATGAGTAGCATCCATGCCACAGCTTCATCATTATTGTGAATGGCATTGATGTCTACAAAGGACATCAGACCAAGAAGACAGCCACACCATGCACGAATGCACAAATCGATGATGAAGAAATATTTCGGTAAGTCAATGTCTTTACATGTTGAGCAACAACAGGTACAACAGTACAGTACGAAGAAGACACCAATCAGCATGTCAATCAACATCAGGATACCAAAGACTGCTGGACTCATGCTGGAAGAAGCAACCATTTCAACACAACTGTCCATCAAGGCAATCATGAGGAGAACATAATTCAAAACAGCCATTATCAAGTTCAGGCAATACTCAACTGTGCAGCTAATTTTCGCCATGTTGCAAACTAGTTTCAAATTAAGGCTGCTCAAAACAAAACAATGGAGCCCATGAAATGATAGATTTTCCTGTAGAAGAACCGCCCACCTGAAATGTAGAAAGAAAAATAGTTTTAGAGAGAATTTAAGTTTTTAGGGTTAACATAAAACGCAATTATGTTAAGATATCTCAGAGCTCCTTTTCGTAAAGGTGTAACTTATATAAAAATTTGCTCAGCACAGAAACTCCTGCTTAGCAGAAACAGGTTGTGGTGAACTATATGTTAAACTGTCTAAAGCGCCCTCTCCTGTTTGTGTGGAGAATCCAGGTATGATAAAATAGTCATTTTAGAATTTAGCCAACTTTTTTGATACTCTCTTGATAATCCTTAACAACAAAAAAAACCAAAAAACAAACAAACAAAAAAACCAACACAGTGCTCCAAGTTGAAAAGCTTATTAAGTGCAGGATGACTGAAACCCCGTCTCCAAATAACCTCACTTTCAATGTAAATGATGGTAGTTCACCCTTATGCCGAGCAACCCTTTCAAAATAAGCAACCATCAAACACCCCTGGCAAAGGGTGATTTGCAATTTAGTACCCAATGAGCTCCTCTAAGTCGAACCTTCAGAATGCCTCCTTACTGATGGCAGATTTTGTTCCCATTGGGAGATCCACTCCAAAGCCCACCAGTTCGGGAATGTACACTGCCCACCAGCTGAAAGATGTTCCAACCTTCAGCGGAACCAGTTCCAAGAAACACGGCGTCCGAGTGGAGGACTGGGCGAGAGACATGCGCTACCTTCTGGAAGTAAAAGGTCCACAACCTGATCGAGTGATATTTCAGGAGGTAGTGCGGCACACAAAATGGGATGCCCGGGACGTGGTCCTCAACCTGGAATGCCGGGGCGCCATCACAGCAGAAGAGGCTATTGCAGAGCTTCTGGATGAGTTTGGAGAGGGGAGCGCCGCAGCCACCCCGATTGCAGCCTTCTTTTCGAGGCGATAAATGTCAATGTTGATATTGTGGTACTGGGTGAAACCATAACAAGGGTACCGTCTTTGGTTGTTCCAGTGACGACAAAGTTTAGACACTCCATTCCAGATCTACTTGGCACCGACGTGATCCTAGCCATACGTGATACCATGCACAGCAAGCATGGAAGATGAGTTATGACCAGAGCTTGGCGAAAATCTGGTCCTTGGTACTCTGCATTTCAGTGTGTCAGCTGTGATGGCACATATTTAGCAAGAAGGGATGGTGAGATTGGTCCACTAAAGTTTATCAGTAATACGCAACTTGTGATAAAGCCAGGTATGGAGACAGATGTCCAGACACGGGTCCCCAAGCGAGCGAGAGGAGGACAATTCCAAGTTTTAGTAGAACCACACACGGTGATTTCTGAAGGGCGTCTTGCAGTTGGTAGATCAATCGAAGGCTATAAATCAGCTCATGCCCTGGGGCACTATCTTTGCTTCCGTTTGGCCATAAAATGTTCTGACCAGTGGTCCCTCGACCCCATTAGTATGCATTAGAAAGTTTTACTGTTTGTATGGATGGGTGTAGGACTGGTTGATTTTTAAGTGTTTGTGTAACGGACAGTGCATGATGTGTTTAGTAAATTATTTAGTTGTGAGCATGCGTGAAGTGTGCAGTATGGTAACTGATGTTCGGGGTACACTGTATCAGACTGGACGGTGTGATCATCATTAGTCGACAGCAAGATTTCTAGGAGTGAAAAGGTTAGTGATTTGTGCTCTCAAAGTGTTGCCCGGGTTTATGCTTAGCAATTCGCTTTGTGCGTGGGTTATTGCTTGGTGCATGTGTGCGAGCTTTGGGAGGAATCACAAGGTTGACAACAGCCGAGGCTGGTTGACCGTGAAATCTTGTCTATGTGGTCAAGGATGTCGAGAGCTTGGTGCTTCGTCATCCTTGTTAGGGGAACAGTTTGCCACGGGGAAAGACCTCGCCGTGCATGGTTGACCGGTAAGGTGAACGGTGAACTGTTATACACATGGGTGCTGTGGTATTTGTTTGCTTGACAGTAGGGGGGGGGGTGTTAATGCCAGGGTTCGTTGGGATCATACTAGGCTTTGCTTTGTGCATGGGTGACTAGTAGATGTTTAATCTTTAATAAAATTGAGCTAAACCCACAGGTGAGAAAGAGTAGATCACTTTTTACATGGTTTATTGAGAATTGACACGGGTTATTTTGGGCATGTTATTCAATGTTTTAGTCTGACTAACTGCACGGTTGATGCCCAGAGAGTGAAATAAATTACATGGTTGATGTATTTCCTTCCTCCATGGTTGATGCATTTCTTGTTCATGAACTCATTGTCAGTTGTGAGTTATTTATTGAGCCTTTTGTGTACACTAAACAGAGGTCAGTCAGTTTTAATCGGCGGTATACTTCCTCCAAAACGAATCTCGTCTCTTAGCCTTTAGGTCGCTTAGTGACTTTAGCCTGAGGACCAAGTAAATGATTAATAAAAGGGGATCGCAGACTGGATTGCTCTTTTGTTTACCGCCACATTTGTTTTAATTTAGAGCCAAGGTTGGAGACTTTGTTTGTGTTCTTTGTTGAAGAGTCTAAAGTATTTTGTTTTGGAAGTCTGGTCATGGAGGTAGAATTAGATCTAATTCTACCTCCATGGTCTGATGACATATTTTCTTAAAAACAGCTTTCGTAGTGCATCTTTATGAATTTATTCACCTAAGTAATTTCTACTTTAGAATAATTATTAGATTTTAAACATTATGCTTATAGTCGTTTTATTCTGTTTGACTTATAATCTATAATTATACCCCTCGTTCTGAAATAGTTTGCTAACAATTTCACATCTTTATTTGTGTATTTGGAAGTGCTCTGGTGTCTATGGTTTAAAGGATTATATAATAGGTGACTTTTATTTTTTGTTTTGTATATGTACAATATTTTAAATCGTTTCTTTTCCTTTTCCTCGTATTCTCAGAGTAATGTCGGAATGCACTTTTTAGTGACTCGCTTTTGGCACTGTGTTGGTTCCGCAAGTTTTTTCTGTATACAATAAGTCAGATTTCTTTTAGTGGTCTTGGTTTCATACGTTTTTTTTTTTTTTTTTAACATATATATACAAAAAGTTGGCCTTGGTTTCTGCAAGGTTGATTTTAGTTAAGAATTCGAATCAACAGAGTATAGAGATTTGCTGATATTAGTTAACTGATTTTGTATTTTTTTTTTATTGGACAGTTAAAATTAAATTCACATTTTTTTCAGATTCTGTGGTTGAAAGGAAAACTTTTGTTCATTCGTTCATATTGTTTTTTAAAAGAAAGTTCGCGACTCTATCATTTCGATCCAGAGTTTTCTTCCAGTTTAGCTATCCTCGTCATTTTACTTTTGGTGAACCAGTTTTCTGGTTTACATTTGCTATATACATACAGGCAAAGGAAAGGATTATAATGTTGTTTTGTTCTTAGATTAGTGGTGCCCTTTTTTATGTACACTGCTATGACAGACTTGTTCCGGTACGTTGCAGTCAAATGTTGATCACTACTACGTTTTAATGTACGACAATAGGTAACGATAGTTTCTCCCAAGGTTCCTAGCGAAACTGCAACGCCATTCATTGTGACTGGTGCTCCAACTTAATTTTAATCTGCGAATACATTTGCCGGGCAAAATTTTCAGCAATCCAGTCACGGACCAATAAAAAACAATTACTATGGCCATGTGTTGTTGCTATATTCACAAAGGGTGCTGTCGTTGTCAAGTGACACCATGTGGGTTATTCCATTAAGGGGTTGTGTCGTCATGGTTATGTAAGTAAATGGAATAACCCACATCACATCCCGCTGGACAAAGACGGCACCTTTTGTGGTTTGAATGCACGAGCGCGCTAGCATAGTATCTGGGTGAGAGTTCATCTTTCCATGCACAGCCGCAAAGTTTGCTATCGTCATGACGACACAGTCCCTCTGTTGGCTGGAATAGACCGATTGGGCGACAAAGTTTACACGCTGTCGCAAGACCCCCTATCGGGTATGACGTCATACAGCTGGTGAAAATACGTGTAAAGAGATAGGCCGTGACACCAGAGTGAGTTCGAAAACAGTCGATTATACTTTCGTTAAGCGATGAATTAGTTAATCAGCCCCTTTATTTAAAGTAGTATGGTGTGGCATTAATTTAAATCACATCTCTGTTTCATAATTTAACAGAATTCTTCTGAAAAGAGGTTTTTTAAGCCATGCACTACCGGCGTCGGACGACTATTATGTAGCCACCCGTCTGTTATTTTGTTTGTAATGTTGGCCTAAATCACTGTAAAAAAAGGATAAACAACGTTGGAAAAGTGAGCATTAATACCTAGCCTTGCAGAATTTCAAATAGGCAAAGGAATGACACAGTTTGGGAAAGCAATTTTTTTGGAGGATTTCAGCTTCAAAACTGAAATTTTTGTGTTGAAAAGTGTGTGGTGATCGCGGTTGTCTGGCCTAACGTTCCGTCGTGCGCTGTACACATCGTGCACATTTATACGGTACTTTTACAATTTTCAAGACTTGCTGGAACTGTCCTTACTGGCTTTATTCAGCCACTTGAAGGTCTTTGGTACAAGCTCTGGAATATGTTTCACAGATTTCGAGCAAAAAAAGCCTCGATCGAATTAACTAAATGCATTAATCATCGTGTACCGTACCACCCTTTCCTATGGAAGATTATGTGTGTGTTTACATTTTTAACCCAACAGGGGTCACGTGACGTAGATCGCGCAATCGGTCTATTACAGGATAACACAGGATTGTTTTTTAGAAGAGTAAATTAATTCCCATTTCAAGTTTTTGTGAAAATGTCATCAACATTTAGTGGCGACTTTTCAGTGAACATAGACACACATACTGTCAGGGATTTTGTGCACATTCCTATTCACCTATTTTGAAAGCAGCAACTGAAACAGTGTAACAAAAGTGCTTTGGAGGATCTTACCAGGCTTTTTTGCAAGGCGTTTTATGCAAGGAAAGGCACCTATACAAGGAAAATCTAAATGACCAATGACCAGGGGCATGGAGGCAATTGCGTATTCAACAAACACATTTATATTTAAACTCACAGTATACATCTTACCTTCACTAAATCAACAACAGTTTAAAAATGTCAGCGGCAGAACATTTCTATTTCCCTTCAGTGGCAGCGTTGCGTTTGACAGAGTACGGTATACCGTACCAACTGACTGTAGGTCAGATCTATGGTTTGTGTATGAAAGCCCTGCCTGGCAACGACTCTTGGTTTCTCTTTTCTGGTAACATGTTGGGAATTTCCCTTTGACATTTTCACTTAACAAAGCTACTATTATTGTATTGCAAAATCAGACACGAGGGAAGTCACTCTACTACCTGAACACCAGCCCGCATTGAATCTCATTATCACCCACATTGATTGTGGCTGTTCGACCTACATGCCATGTTGGACTAGCTTTTCATAACTAATACACAAGTTTTCAGACAATTGCTGTTATAACCTATATAGGCGAGAGAGAGAGAGAGAGAGAGAGAGAGGATTTCAACTTGTTAAAAAGAATGTTGGCCATGTATTACTCCTGAAGTTTAAAAAGTAAATCATGTCGTCGTAAACAGAGATTTATGTGGCCAGTGAGAGACTATTATACCAAGTCGTAAGAATCACTTATGAAATCATATTGATAATACTTGAAAATGTGGAATTGACGTCAGTAAACCTGTCCCCTAAAACCTACCAGGTTCTACAACAAAACAATTAAAAGTTGATACTAAGATGCCAAAATTGAATGTAAATAGCAAAGAGTATATAAGTTATGCATGTGACGTCATTCTTACTTAGACAATGTAACAACTTACTGCTATAGATGCGTCTGACTGTGGCAAAACTAAATTACTTAGTCAGATTTCTACTATTTTTTTAACGATTTTCTTGTATATCTCTTACATAATATGTCTGCCCTGTAAAAATTGTATTTTTATCTGTATTCTACTATTTTGATATATTTTATTTGAACGCAACCTACATGTGGCATGATTTATTGCAACAAGCTGCACAAATGTACAAAACTAGCAGGAGACACCCACACAATCAACAAGCACTTTGCTACGGTCTCATACTCTCTTCATAGGCAAACAATGTTGAAAAGCAGTGTATAAATCTGATTTATAGTAAAACTTAAAAGGCTTGAAGACTGCATGTTTTTGTATTCGATGTATTATTAAATTGTGAATACATTCACAAGTTAATAATACAAAACTTTTCGATTTTCTTTACGAACAGCTGTTTACATGATGTATTGCAAAGTCGGTTTTCTCATAGGGAAAGTCCCTATCTTTGAACCTTATCTAAACAGAATAAAATTATACATGTTACTTGAGAATCTTCACTGCATAACCCTAAACAGAATGAAATCATACACGTTACTTGAGAATCTTCACTGAACAACCCTAAACAGAATGAAATCATACAAGTTACTTGAGAATCTTCACTGAACAACCCTAAACAGAATGATATCATACAAGTTACTTGAGAATCTTCACTGCACAACCCTTTATAAACAGAATGTAATCATACAAGTTATAACTTGAGAATCTTCACTGAACAACCCTAAACAGAAGGAAATCATACAAGTTACTTGAGAATCTTCACTGCACAACCCTAAACAGAATGAAATCATACAAGTTACTTGAGAATCTTCACTGAACAACCCTAAACAGAATGTAACCATACAAGTTACTTGAGAATCTTCACTGAACAACCCTAAACAGAATGAAATCATACAAGTTACTTGAGAATCTTCACTAACAACCCTTTATAAACAGAATGTAATCATACAAGTTACTTGAGAATCTTCACTGAACAACCCTAAACAGAAGGAAATCATGAAGTTACTTGAGAATCTTCACTGCACAACCCTTTTTAAACAGAATGTAACCATACAAGTTACTTGAGAATCTTCACTAACAACCCTTTATAAACAGAATGTAATCATACAAGTTACTTGAGAATCTTCACTGAACAACCCTAAACAGAAGGAAATCATGAAGTTACTTGAGAATCTTCACTGCACAACCCTTTTTAAACAGAATGTAACCATACAAGTTACTTGAGAATCTTCACTGAACAACCTTAAACAGAATGAAATCATACAAGTTACTTGAGAATCTTCACTGCACAACCCTTTATAAACAGAATGTAATCATACAAGTTACTTGAGAATCTTCACTGCACAACCCTAAACAGAATGAAATCATACAAGTTACTTGAGAATCTTCAATGAACAACCCTAAACAGAATTTAATCATACAAGTTACTTGAGAATCTTCACTGAACATTCCTAAACAGAATGAAATTATACAAGTTACTTGAGAATCTTCACTGCACAACCCTTTATAAACAGAATGAAATCATACAAGTTACTTGAGAATCTTCACTGCACAACCCTTTATAAACAGAATGAAATCATACAAGTTACTTGAGAATCTTCACTGAACATTCCTAAACAGAATTTAATCATACAAGTTACTTGAGAATGTTCACTGAACATTCCTAAACAGAATGAAATCATACAAGTTACTTGAGAATCTTCACTGCACAACCCTTTATAAACAGAATGAAATCATACAAGTTACTTGAGAATCTTCACTGAAAAACCCTAAACAGAATGAAATCATACAAGTTACTTGAGAATCTTCACTGAAAAACCCTAAACAGAATGAAATCATACAAGTTACTTGAGAATCTTCACTGAACAACCCTAAACAGAATGAAATCATACAAGTTACTTGAGAATCTTCACTGAACAACCCTAAACAGAATGAAATCATACAAGTTACTTGAGAATCTTCACTGAACAACCCTAAACAGAATGAAATCATACAAGTTACTTGAGAATCTTCAATGAACAACCCTAAACAGAATTTAATCATACAAGTTACTTGAGAATCTTCAATGAACAACCCTAAACAGAATTTAATCATACAAGTTACTTGAGAATCTTCACTGAACAACCCTAAACAGAATGAAATCATACAAGTTACTTGAGAATCTTCACTGAACAACCCTAACCAATAAAATCATACGAGTTACTTGAGAATCCTTTAAAAAACTGTCAGGAGTCAAAAATGTAAAAGTTACAAATAGTACATGTCAGTAAAAGCATTAATAATTACAACATACAAAATGTTTCTTAAATGATATGTACATCTTTACTTTTTTGAGGAATACATTAATTCACATCCTTATTCAAGAAAATATACCACATACAAACAACATGCAGGCCTAATTCCATTACATTGTAAAGGTCACATTGTATTGAAAACAAAAATTAAAAAGTGATATGTGTTTTGCAGGGATTTTCTTTGGTGATTTGTGGCTTCTTCATATGCTATTTTCTCATTACTCACAATATTTTAGACAGAAATGATTCCCTTGAGGATTGATGCTGAGAGATACCTTGAGTTAACGTTCGGTCATACGTTTTTGATACCTATACCAATCCCTTAAATTGTATTAAAGACGAAAGTTCAGATAGTCAACCTCTAATTAAAAAAGTGAAATATCCTTCACCAAAGCCACCAAGAGTTTTAGTATATACATAGTACTTACAGAATATGGGAAACAATGTATTAGCTCAGATATTTAACATCAAAATAAAAAATGGAAATATCCCTAAAACCTTGAAGATGCTGGCCAGAACCACTAAGAGGTATAATATATACTATTTGCAGGTTTGTGGAACAATGAATTAGCTCAGATATTTAACCTCTAAATAAAACTTAAAATAGCTAGAATCACTAAGAGGCATTATTATAATTATACAAAGTACTTACATGTTTTGGGAACAAAACATTTTGTTCCAAATCTCTAGTTTTCAACAAGACCAGACAAAGAACATATATACGAGGTCATATTTTTGAGTCAAAGCATGCTGATAGTCCAGGTATTTAGTCCATTTAGTTCCAGGTTAAACAAAACAAAGCAAAATTATCTTTCTGATCTTTGCCAGTCGTTATACCTGACATGATTTCCAAAAGAAAAACAACAACAACAATCAAACAACAATAAGTTTGTATAGTCTGCCAACATATGTGTTAAAAAAGTAAAACTTGCAAAAAAAAGAAGGTTTTTTTTCACTCAAATAGCATAAAAAGTACATGTCTTTTATACATGGACTCAAGTGGAAACTAAGAGCAGTCCTGCTCTGCTCTATATCAGCCTTGCTCCGACCGACAAGAAAAAACGACCTCACGTTACCGGGTCATTTTGTAGCACGTGAAGTTCATGACAGAGATTTACAGAAAGGTAAATCAAAGTTTGTGTAATTCAAATCGCTACCTTTAATGATAGATTGGTTGCAATAGACGCCATCTTTGATGACAATTTCTATTTTGGCTAGTAGCCGCGTCCAGCTCTGTATTTCAACGCAGCTTGAGTTGCTTATCAACCAATCTCGAAAAGAGTTTATGAACTGCACGCATGCCGTGTGCAGTGTACGCGTAACAACAGTTGCGCGATCAAAAATGTGCAGCTATAGTCATAATCATCAAACATGGCTGATTTTTCCCATTGCTGACGTCATGTGCAACCCATCTATTCAAGACAGTACAAACTGAGACACTCCTCTGGATATTTGGAACATTAGAGGGTGAAAAAGGTCATGCTCAGGGACAGACAATCTGAAACAAAAGTCTTTATTGTTATGAAAATTACATTTTGAAAGTGCCCCCCCCCCCATTTCTTCAATTAGTATTGGGTCAGCTTAGTTTTGGCTTAAAGTTACTTGTAGGAGTCTGTTCCAGTTAAGATGGTCCGTTTCTCAATATGTAATCACTATTCATTTCAGCATTATCTATAACCAGTGTAACACCAAATCGTCTGTCCCTAATATGAACATTGTAATCTTGAAGAATTAAAAAAAATAAAATAGTAATAATAATAATAATAATAATACATTTTGTGAATATCTCTTAAAGTAAAATCGTCGAGAGGGGTCTTATGTACACATTAAAAATGCTCAGAAGAAGACCCAGTTGGGTCAGAAACTCGGCCATCGAAATATTTTGTTTGGGTTTTCAGCACTGCCGCAATTTCTTTAGAGTTTTATTCCACATCTTCCTGACACATTAAAACTAGATTGATTACGATAACTGAGCAAGTGTAGAGTTGCTCAGGTGACCTTGGTGAGACCTGACCCGAAAACCTCCCACGTTCAAAATCAGGGCCCAATTTAATACAGCTGCTCAGGGACAAAAAGCAACTAAGCACAACAAACTAATGCTTAACAAGGTTACCATAAAAAAATACAATAACACAATGGATATGGTGGCTTCAAAGGGACAACGCACATATAATATTGGCGCCAATATTCACGTTTTGTACCCCAAGTCGCAAATGCAGTCAAGCGTGAATATTTATGTTATTTTTAGCAAAACAGCTAGGCAAACAATAGTCTGGCGCACCCCACGTACACAGCCCAGACTTACAAGTAAAAAGATATGGAAATATATATAACTGACAGTCATGCCCAGTATCAGTGTAAGGCGAGGCAACCAGATCATCTTAAAGTTGAAGCGTTTCCAACAGCATAACGTTTTTTTTTTTAAACTTGGTATCAAAACAGGATTTCGATCAGACATCTCAACATTTTGGGGAACTTTGTAGCGTCTCTTCAATATCTTCTTGTGTTGGCACATGTAATTCATTGTTACTCTATGAAGGAGGTTTGAGCTGTTAAACTCTGTCCAATCACGGGTCAAATCCCAAACTGAACTGTAGCTGATGTTGCAAATGAAAACAAAGCACTCTACATGAAGCAATATCAAATAGTTTGCTGCAAGTACATCCTTAAAGTTGTTATATTCCATGATAAATCACCAGAGTTAACTGTACCAAGTACAAGCCGCAAAGGGGTGTCAAAATAATGTATCAGCAATGAGAAAGTGGGCAAATTGAGCTTTACAGGTGCATCCCCTCTATTGCCATCATCTTGTCCATACTATTGTCCTCTGTCATCACAGCTTGATAGGCCTCCTTGTAGTCTGTGATTTAGTTGCAAAATCCCAGGCAGAAATGGATTGCATATGAATGCAAGCAAATGAAAACAAATTGATAAAAAAAGAGGAGGATCCAGTATCATTTGTTATGGTCAAAGGAGACTGATGGTTGATCACCTTAACACTTCAAATTATTACTATATAATGAGCTCACTTGGGAAAACGTACACTTCTAATCCTTTCCAAGTGAGTACTTGCAGTTTTGAATTAAAGACCGGGTCTATGAATAGACAGTTAGCGAAGCAACTCAAAGCAACAATATGTAAGGGCACATTAAACCGAGTGCTACTACAAAATACTACTTGAAAACCGATGGGTACAATCCAATAAGCAATTCTTTTGAAAAAGGAAGCTGTAAATCTGAGCTTCCCAACAAAAAAAGCAACGCAAAAGCAAATCAAGACAAAAAGTACCCGGTCGTCGGGCAAAGCAATGCATCCCGTCACTGTGAACGCAAAAAGCTCCAACATCTCAGTCCCAATCACTTTAATGGAGGAGTATCCAGTCAATCGCAGCCTAATCGACCTGGCGGCTTTGATGACAAAGCTTGTAAGTAGCATATATTTCACACCTATGATAAAACCATTCGGAATGGTACTGGTATCTACAGAGTAAACCAGACCGAGAATACAGCTACACCATAAACGAATGCAAAACAAGATGCTATTTAACTTTCGACAGCACGTTTGGGCGAGGAAACCAATCAGAAATCCAATAAAAATACTGGAGAATAATGGACTGCTGCTGGAAGTAACCGATAGGACAATCAAGGTGAATACCAAGGCAAAAATGAGAACAATACATTCCAAAACACCAAAAAAGTCCATCAGGCCACACTTGAAGTTGCTGCCATTTTCCGCCATGGTTTTAACCAGCTTAGAATAATGGTTGCTCAGACTAAAAATGGAGTTCACGAAATGATAGATTTGATTCCCCTTTAGAATTCGAAGAACCTTAAACCATCAACCTGTAATGTAGAAAGAAAAATATAACTTTAGAGAAAAATTCAACTTATAGGGATTACAAGAAATGCAATCATGTTTTTAGATAGCTCCGGGCTGCATTTTATATAGAAATTTGGTTAACATAGAAAAATCATGCTGAGCGCAAACAGGTAAAGTATGCAAAGCATGAGTGTGAACCTTAGCCTGTGTGCATTGCAAACAGGAGAGTGCGCTGTACACACTCAATTACTTTTATTAAGTTGTATGTTGTGACATTGATTTGAACTACATTACTATTTCATAAACTACCAGTACTCTACAACCAAAGAGGTTTATTTTTCAGTTCTGCATCGAAGGTGGACGACGATGTAGCCACCCCGCCTGTTTGTAGCGTAAGCCTAAATCACTATAAAAAAAGAGTAAAGAACGTTGGAAAAGTGAGTATTTTTACCTAGCCTTGTGGAATTACAAATAGACAAAAGAATCACACAGTTTGGGCATTTTCTTTGGATGATTTTAGCTTCAAAACTGTAACGTCAACTCGTAGAATTTTTTTCAAGACTTCTGGATCTGTCCATACTGGCTTTATATTCAGCCACTCGAAGGTCTCACTGGTACAAACTTTGGAAAAATTTTCACAGATTTTGAGAAAGAAAATCCACTGATAGAATAAACAAAATGCAGCAATCATCATGTTCCGTACCTCACTTCCCTGTGGAGTCGTTGTGTATGTTTTCGTTCACTACAGGTCACGTGACGTGGGTCGCACAATCGGTCTATTGAACTGTGTAAAGCGCCCTCCTGTTTGCAATACAGACAGGCCAAGGTTCATACTTCGCTGCTTTGCATACTTACCCTGTTTCAGCTCAGCATGATTTTTTTATGTTAAAAAACAGTATGCCATCGTTTTGTTCTAATAGAATTGTAGTGCCCTTCACTAACTGCCACACACTACAACTGCAGTGTAGTACTGATTGATTCAATAAATCACTGCTACAGTTTAATAAAAATTCTACAATGAGTGATCAGTTTTTTATATCAACAAACTCAAAACTGGTCTCTCCCATAAAGTTACCAGCCAAACTGCCGTGTCATTCATTGTGACGGTTCTCCAACTCAATTTTGATCGGCTAATACATTTGCTGGGCAATATTTTCAGCAATATTTTTCGTTTCCCCCCCCCCAGCTCATCTTTCACACCCCAGTTGATCAATAAAAATGGTTAGTGATATGCTTTAGAGGCTAAGTGCTGCATGCATTTTTTGTTGGCTGGACATCCAGGGATAACACAGCATTGGTTTTTAAAAGAGTAAACTGGCTTCCAATTTCTAGTTTCTGTGAAAACATCATCAAAAGTTGGTGGTGACCTTTTAGTAAACAATAAAAAAACATGTTTTTGTCAGCGATTTTGTGCGCACTCATATCATATACACCTATTTTGAATCTGAAAGCAGCAACTGAAATTAGCGACAGTGATTTGAGGAATATTGCCCTTGGCACTTATCAGTGTCAGTGTCAGTATCAGTGTTTAGTACATGTATCTTGTTTATCTTCATTCACCCCGCAAAATGAATTGCTTTTGAAGTAACCTTTTTTGATTAACAGGTTGATGAAAATCCTTTCAGTTTTTCTTCCTTTGTTCCTGTAAAATGATGCGACTCATCATGTTATCATTATTTACAAAAGAATAAGCCAAAGACAGAAGGCCAAAATGTTTGCAGGCATAAAGTGTCCATGCTCGTCTTTGGAAGATCGAACATGACTTAACACCTTGTGTTTTGAATGAATGGCGGTGTACAGTTTTGATCAGATTGTAACACCAAAGAGGGGCATAAATCTCAATCTTTTAGTCAATTTTTCTTTTACAATGTCCATGTTATGTGAAAATACACTTGAAATTGAAAAAGAAATGTCCTTTTTAAAACTACATTGGCAGTGTACCTGCCAATATATATTGTGTATTGTGAAAAAGGCAATTGAAGGCATTAATAAATTCAAGATTGGAGAAAGTAAATAGGTGACTTTTAATGAAGGCACTTTCCTCCACAGCCCCCGTGCAGTATCAGGGTTGGTATAAACCATTCAACTAACAAAATTAGTTATATTTAATCACAAAACACATCTTACCTCCACTATTGTAATCAACAACAAAAGCTTGAAAATCCCGGTGGCAGAACGTATCTTTTCCTTAGTTGGCGCTGTTCCGTTCTGTTTGAGAGTAAGCCACACCAACCGACTCTAAGTCAAAGTCTGTGGTTTGTTTAAACAGCCCCGGCTGGCAACGACATGGAATTTCCCCATTACATTTTCACTTGACACGCAAGATGTATTGCAAAATCAGACTTGGGGAAGTCCCTCTATCATTCTGAGACCTACACGTCATCGCATCCGTACCATTCACTGGCTGTACATGCAGGACTATAGCCAGTTATAACGTAGCCAACAAACAGGTCAAATTTTGCAAGAATCACACGTTGAAAAGCAGTCTAGAGATATGAAAAATGCTTGAAGATCAAGCGCCTATAATATGCATGTACAGTTCAGTCAAACAGCTTAGAAGTCACATTTTCAATTTACTGATAGCAAGGGTCCAGTAGTACCATAACACCGCTACTGTAGTGGAGATGGTACTTCTCAAGTCCATAGCAGGACGTAAGCACACAATTCACTGCTAAGCGCACAGCCCAACGGAAGAAGACATAAACAGTTCAAGTTCAGAAGATTGCACTATCTGAATTGTATCTGAATTGATGTAAAAAAAGGGCAAAGTTATTTCAAAACTGGTTCAGAAAATATGATACAAAAAATTTTTAATGTGAAATTTCACATGGACCAGTGCAGTAGCTTGCCTGAAATACCCTGGAATGTACAAGGTCGCGCTATTTGTAAACAAGTGTTACAATGGTCTACAGTTTTTCATCATTCCAAACAAATTAGGTCACCTGCATTTATACTTGGGATTGCTGGAAACGTTCGACTTGGACACTGTGACATCAATAAACCGATTGCGCGACCAATGTTTACATGTCATCACGTGACTTGTAGTGGGTACTATACGTCATCTCAGCTGATGGCAAACTACGTGCAAATACATGCTGTGACCGACAGAGTCACACCAACAGTTGGCTTTGGTAATAATAACCAGTTACTGAGCCCTTTTATTAAAGTTGTATGTTGTGACATTGACTACCAGTATTCTACTACAAAAGAGGTTTATTTTGAGCTATGCACTACCGGCGTCGGACGACGATGTAGCAACCCGCCCGTGTGATGTTGTTTATAATGTAAATCACTCAAAATGACAGTAAAGATCGTGTGAAAAGTGAGCATTCATGCCTAGCCTCGCGGAATTTCCAATTCACAAAGAAATCACACAGTTTTGGAAAGCCTTTTCTTTGGATGATTTCAGCTTCAGCACTGTGAAATTAGTGTGTTGAAAAATGTGTGATCGCGGTCGTCTGGCTCCATATCTGGCCCAAACTTTCCGTCGTGTAACTACTACTACCACATCATGAACATTATTATGTTCCATGTACAATTTCCAAGACTTGCTAAAAGTGTCCTTCAGACACTCGAAGGTCCCTGGTACAAAAGCTGGAATTTTTTTTTTCACAGAGAAATAGAAAAAAAAACTCGATCGAATAAACAAATGCCACAATCATCATAGGCCTAACCGTACCACACTTTCCTGTGGAGGACGTCGTCCTTGTTTACGTTTAATACCCACTACATGTCATGTGACTTGGGTCGCACAATCGGTCTATTTTTATGAGCCACAAATAGTTTCAAGAGAAACAAAACTGTAGTGTACTGAGAAAATCAGTCAATAACTCTGATTAAATAACAAACTTGACAGGCTTGATGAAGACTGTATGCAAACACTTAAGTCATACAAAACATTTTCATTTCTGAACAGCTGTTCAGATCTCAAGCGTTGGAAAATCAGAGTTCGCATTATAGAAGAGCTCCCTACCCGTTTAGAACAAAAACCATATTGGTTGTCACGCTGTTTACAAAAAGTGTGACCCTGTAATGGGTGTTGCCATACTACACTGTTGACATGCAATGAACGGATTGCATCTTCCCACCATTACATTTTGTTCACGTTTTATAGGCTACTTCAAGCATTCACAGATTACGGGACCATTTTTCTCTTCCACCCTCAGTTTGGATACACCAATATGAATGCGATCAGCATCAATTCTTTCTTTTGGTTGGTTGATTGTATTAAGTCTAATTATTTTGGGGTTAGCAAATCAATCGGTAGCCCTTAATTATCATCATCAGGTGAAAGTGTCAGAGGTCATTGCGGAAAGCAGGTTACTGATCCTAAAATCCCACATGGCGTCCATGATGAGATATCTTCAGAATGACAAAAGCATTTCAAGTTTGTTAGTTACAGAAACCTACATGTACAGTGCAAGATTTCAACTGGGGAAGGGGGCACCCGCGGTGGCACAGACATCCCCCGTGCCCCTCCTTATTAGTCGTGCCACTGCTTGTACGACATGCATTTCCGTTGTCACACCTCAGGCTAGGTGCGGCAGCATATGAAAGGTGGGGGGATTTACCTACATCAAAACACTGCGCCATGCAACACTTTTTGCAACACAGTGAATGCCTCTGTATAACCCATTTTCCCCTCCACAATTGCAACAGACAAGATAACAAAACTAAATTTCATTGTACTTTACGGGTAAATGAGGGCCTCATCTCAACGAAGGCTTTTATTTTCAGCAATTTAAAATACTTTACGCAATATCAAAGTGTTCATGCTTCTAACTGAAGTAAAAAAAGAAAAGAAAAAAAAAGGGGAAATCAAATTTTAATCAAAATCCAGTAAGTTTCTATTCCCCCATTTTTTTTAAGCATCTTCATTGAACAACCCTACACAGATTATTATCAATTGAGAATGCAGATGCTTATATTACTGATAACTTTTAATATCTAGAAACAATAAAACGCATTTATACAGCGATGGCTACATGTAAAAAAATATCTCCCAGGGGTTGTAAATGAAAAGGTACAAACATATAATAAAATAGTACATTTTAGTAAAAGCATAAACAATAACGAATCGTGTATCTTAAACGAAAGGTATAGGCTATCTTTGGTTTTTGGGAAGTAAATTCATTCACATCGTCAAGTTCAAGAAGCTCACAACCAACCCTATAGACCTCAAATTGTACAGGTCAATTGTTTTTTGTTTGCAGGGATTTTGTATGCACATTCATTTCAAAATATTTGTTTGCCAGTCATGTATAATATACCTTACAATGGCTCTCCATTGTGGAAAACCCCCAATAATAACTGTGTATATTGGGGTCTGCAAACATACGTGTTAACAATTCAACTTGTTAAAAAGAATGTTGGCCATGTATTACTCCTGAAGTTTAACATGTAAATCATGTCGTCGTAAACAGAGATTTATGTGGCGAGTGAGAGACTATTATACCAAGTCGTAAGAATCACTCAGAAATCATATTGATAATACATGAACATGTGGAATTGACGTCAGTAAACCTGACCCCCCAAAAGCCTACCACAGATTCTACAACAAAACAATTTAACATTGTAAGTAGATGCCAAAATTCAATGTAAATGGCAAAGAGTATTTAAGTTACGTATGTGACATCATTCTTATATACAACGACAATGAAACAACGTGCTGTACATGCGTCTGTGTGTGGCAGAAACTAAATTAGTTAGTCAGATTTCTACTGATGTTTTTAAATTATTTCCTTGTATATCTCTTACATAATGTCTGCCCTGTAAAAAAGGTATCTTGATCTGTGTGTATTCTATTCTACTTATAGGCCTATTTTGTTGTATTTTATTTGAACGCAACCTACATGTGGCATGATTTATTGCAATAAGTTGCACAAAACAAAACTAGCAGGAGATACCCACACAATCAACAAGCACATTGCTACAATCTCATACTCTTTTCATTAAAATCAAGACTTAACTAGCTTAAAGCCATGCCCAGTATCAACAGAAGATGGGGGAAAAAATCTCATCATGCAGCGTGTCCAACAGGCACAGCAGATTTGGTCATCTGTACTTTCGGCTTGAAGCAAAATAATCTTTTTGATCAGACAGTTCAGTATTTTTGGGAAATTTGTAGCGTACGCTTCAATATCTTCTTCTGTTGGCACGTGTAATTTATGGCCAGTCCATGAAGGAGAAACTTTATAAACTGCTTTAATTTTCCTCCCCCTCTCCTTCCAATTGTTATTGTTTTCTAGCCACTCAAGGGTAAAATCACCCATGTTTGCCACATCCCCCGTTTCAGGGTCTTTTGATTTACTCAATTTGCAAGTTTGCATAGCAATTACATTGTTTTGGTCCTTGGTGATCTTCTCCAGCCAATCCTTGGAGCAGTTTGCATCTTGGAACAAGATAAGTCGAGATTGGAAATTCTCAGTGTTGCAGCTACCCCACAGCTCTTGCATAATTTCGAATGTAAACTTGCCTGCCGGAGAGACCAACAAAATAATGAAAGTGTTTTAATCTTAAATCTAAAACCCCAACCTTTTAGAGACAACCCAACTTTATTCGAGAACACAAGATGTGTATGTTAATTAACACCCAGAGGGTCCAAATGTTGCTGACAGTTTTTGTTATTTTTATCACATAAATCGCATTCACCACAGACACAGGGGGCCACCTATCCAGCCGGTAGTGGGCGCACGTGTGTGCCAACAAAGAGCAAGTTCGATCAAGGACCACTGGTTAACTAGTGGTTGGTTTGTGACGTACGTAGTGCATGCGCACTGAAGTTGAAGTGCGAACGACTCTAGTCATGTCACGTCAACGCGACCATGAGAAAACGGCGAAATCAGCATTATCACTTTCCTGATAACTGGTCCCCTCTGCATTGTGCTTATGAAACGGCTACTGGTAACCAGCGATGTGACCAACCTCGATAGGCTGGTCGCGAATAGTCGACTAGACTAGTCCAACCATCGTCAACTAGCGTGGGTTCGATCAGAGTTAGTCGAACTATGGTTAGCTATGGTCCTTGATCGAACTTGCTCAAAGAAGTTTTGCTGGGTTGTTGCCAATTCCGTCTGCTCGCCCCCTAGGCCCGACTGGCATAATGCCAATTCAGGTTTTAGGTCCATAAACTTGGCTAGTCTTGATTGGCGACGCTAGTTTGTGTATTAGTCACTAAAAGATAGAGGGCGCAACATCGACTAGATCGGAGGGACTGGTAGAGTCTACGAATCTGGATCAAACTAGCGGCTCGACAAGTTTGGCAAAGCTGCCTGCCTTTTGCCAGGCAGATCAAAACGAGGCTTATTTGCATAATATGTATTGAGGCATTCACCAACAGAGTTTGTGTATCAGATGTGTATGGTACCTAGACGTATGTAAAGTTAACGTTGAAGAAACTTTCCACCATTCACATGAGGGAGACACGGGTAACAGTCTAGGCATCCGTCTGCCCATCATTGTGTTGGCGTGTTTCGTTTTATGAATATTCAAATCACGGTGATTCCAAGCGAACAATTTGCGGGTGTTCATGTGTTCATTCACAACCGCAAAGTGGGAATCCCTCACTTCAGCTCAGTTCTCCAATGCCACTGTTTCACAAATAAACCCACCACCAGTCCACCACCCTCATCACCACTTTCGAATAAGGTGTTTTCCTAAACCTGTCATTGACAGCCATAACATTCACTGTCTTATAGCGGACTCCACCTGCTTCAAGTCCAGCGAAATCAGTCTGTATAAGTACCGGTAGCATACGATTTACTTAAAGTTCTAAACCACACTTCGTAAACAATGTCTAGAAGCCACTTGTACATGTCTGCGCATTCGAACTGAGGACTTTAACGAAAGGGATCTGGGAAAATGAGATACCGGGACAGTCCTCGGTATGTTTTCGGTGTTTTAAATACATGTTTTCTGTCTGTGAACTGTCTGAGACTTTAACACTGGATGTTAAAAAAAAACTTGTATCCTATTGTGTAAATATTGTTGTAGCCTTTAGTCAAGGTGCTCGCGGCTGCCCGGATAGTGTACAACACGAATGAGCCGCTCGCACTAGTCTTTTTCGTGTTTACCGGTGGTTGCGCTGTTCTTGTTGTACTATCCGGGCAGCCGCGAACGCCTTGACTAAAGGCTAGTATTGTTGACCTGTATGCCTTGGGTCATAGTCTTAGTCAGAGCATCTCAGTACGTTTTTGATGCAGTTTTTTTTATAATTTGGACACCACTTGTAAATGTATTGTGAGCGAGCGATTCGCAAACCCTGTTTTTGCCATTTACAGCAAAATCTAAGATGAATTACTACTGTAAGTTTACTGAGGATGGAAGGTAAACAAAGCATGCACCATCTTGTTGCACACCGAGAATTCTTACTTGCTTTACATAATACCAGAGTAACAGCGTTTCTTGCCGACTGAATTAATGAAAGTTGACCAAAACCGAACTTACCTCCTGTCAATTCCCACCTGCCGTAATCATCTACATCGCCACAGTAGTAGACCACGTAGCTGTCATACCTCTGACTATCTGTTTCTGGAAGTGTCTGTTCAAAGAAACTACGAAGCTTTTCTTTGAGGGTTTTGACCGTGAGCCCACTGACGAAGGAGTCCATGCTGCAAGGTATGGCATTACGCTCAAAGAAGGCCAAGATGGATTCCCGTAACGACTCTGACTGTCTACATTTTCGCAAACAAAGAACGCATAGAAATAAACAAGTACTCAATATTATATTAATCAGAAAAATCTTGGTTTTGATTTTTGTTATTTTTTTGTTTGTTTAATGTACAGAATAACACTGTTGGTAACCAACAGCGAAAATAAGGTAGATTTTGATGGGGAACAAGGGGGTGCACTCTTGTTTAAAGGGGTCACTTCTGGCCCATTTGCATTTTTCTCAAACAGGTCTATTGTGATGTCTTGTTTATATTGTTCACTTTTTTGGTAAGATAATCTGACATGGAGGTGAAAACAAATACATAACTGTCTGCATGAGAAAGTAGAAAAAGTTTAAAACTTGCTACCTAAATGGTTACATATAACACTTTATTCTAGTCATTTTTTATCTACCAGATTTCAAATGGTGGTGGGGTGGGGGCACAGGGGCTACAGGAGCTACGGGGACCACGAGGGGGAAGGGAAGGGGAAGGGAAGGGGCAGGCGAATGGGAAGGGCAACGGATGGGGAGCTTGGACATCTAGTTGGAGGAACGTACTCCCAGCACCCCCCTTAAGAACGCCATTGTTGATACTATCTGGCTTTTGTGTATCGGAAAATTTAGCTGGGATGTAATTTCTAAACGGTGTTATGTCGTTATCGTAAATAGGGCTTAATCTATAGGGACAGGTTTTTTTTCCTGCTCAGACAGCAACCACATACATTTTGTGAACTTTTTTGGATTTATTAAGCCATTTTTAAAGATTTTATTCTAATTTCATCCTTATTGCATTGCTCTCTTAAAGTTTTCGATTGAAATTTACTCTATTATATTGAAACTAGGGACAAACTTCAAAAGATTTGTCCCTGGCCTCATTCGAAAAGAGTGAGTTTCAGTCTAATGAGAGTGGTTTTCAATCTAACTATTTAAGAGAGTGGTATGGTATAGTTGCATTGATTTGGTATAGTTTGGTATATAGTTGAAATCAGTTTCAATCAGTTGTTATGAATTTCTTTTAATGGGCCTGGTGGTGTGAGGCTCTTATTTTATCTGCCGAACATATTTGCCGAAACTGGTGATCGGGACGTTGTGAAAAATAAGTAGTTAAAGACAGTGGCTTAAATTCAAACAAAAGCTTCTTTGTTTTTTCATTTTGGAATCTCAACGTAGCATTTTTAGTCGCTAGTTGTGAATATCAGTTATTCCATGAGCTATACAATTTATACATGGTGTTATTTCAGAGTGTAGTTTTTTTTTAATAAGTTAAAGGTCTCTTGTTATTTTACCAGAATTCATAAACACAAGTCCACATGAGATGCACATCACAGACTTCATAAAAGTTGGAAATAATCCGACATTTCATGTGATTAGCTTAAATATTACTCTCCACAATACACACTCATTGGTATGCAAACACGGTCCTTTGTGACATACACTGTGTGGACACTGTGTGTCATCGTGCAGTTAAGAACAAAAAATCTTTAAAACCACCGCCATTTTTGAGAGCTGGTTTTTGGACATCCGATCCCTTTAATAAATTACTCTGTTCTGAGCTTTTCAATGCTGTAAAGAAAATGCTTCTTTTTGTTTAGTAAAACGAGAATATAATATATAACTCGTGAAAACACTGTGTGGACGTATGTAAGTCCACACAGTGTTTCAAGTTCCTACACAGTGTGGTCATGTTTTGTTCTCAGGTCCACACTTCATTTGTAGCGCTTAAACAACATGTTTGGTATAAGATGATAACTTAACAAAATTTGAACAAGTAGGCCTACAATAATTACATTTTTGTTTTAACTCTTATCCATTAGAGCTTGAAGGGGGCATGAGGATACAGGCCCTGCAAGCCCCCGGTAGGGACTTCCGGAGTGTATGAGTGGCTGCCAAGAGCATTCCCTCATGGTACCATGATTATTGTAATGATGACGTCAGGTGAATTGGGTCAAAAGGCTAGTTTGTAACAGGCTAACATTTCTGTTAATTTTTTCCAGAATTCATAAAGTCCACGAGAGATAAGATAATCCCACAACATTCATTGCGACTGGCCTAAATATTACTCTCCACAACACAATACACGCTCACACTGATGAGCACAAAATGTCTGCACTTGGTCTAAGATGATAACTTCACAAAATCTGAATAAGTACAGATTTCAAATAATTGCTTTTTGGTTTTAACTCTTACCCATTGGAGCTTGAAGGGGGCATGATGACAAAAGCCGTACAAGCCCCCGGTAGGGACTTCCGGAGTGTATCAGTGGCTGCCAAGAGCATTCCCTCGATAAGAAGTACTATCAACCAGCTTGCTGCAAGTGCCGCCTTTTCATCCTTGTGCCACAGTGGCACTCCACTTGGAATCACCAATGTGACTATACCAAGAAACAAAGTGGAGCCAAATGTATAGATAATGAGACAGTGGGTTAACTGAGCTTGTAAACGCATCCCCTTCGTTGCCATCATCTTGTCGATACTAGAGTTGGCCAGGACTTGGTAGGCCTTACTGCACTCTGACATTTTGTTGGAAAAATCCCAGCACAAATGAATGAAATATGAATGGAAGGCAATCCACGTTGAAAGTAATACAACACAGAGGATGATCCAGTACCATTGATTATGGTACATGGCAGAAACACCAGCATGAAAAAGAAAGATAACCCCCAAAACAATGAAAATCAATATGAACATCTTTTGTAAACATCCATAGATTCTGAACACACTGTTCAATTTCTCTCCGAAGGATATGTTGCTGAAGAATAAATCAAAGACTGGCTTAATGAACAGACGACCTGCAAAGCATCCCAATGCAACACCATAGATAGGCACATCCACAGTGCTGAAAAACAGCACTTGACAAACAGCGAATGAAAACAAAATGACACAGACAAAGAGTTTGGAAATGGAAGTCACAAGTCTGAGTGCAACAACAATAAGAACAAAGGAAACGAAAATCAAGAATAGAGCATATTTGGAAAACAATGCCTGGTCACTCGGCAAAAACGCAAATCCTGTCACTGAGAACCCAACAAGCTGCAACACCTCAGTCCAAGTCACTGGACTGGGGGAGTATTTAATCAATCCATTGCATTGCTGCACTATCAACCAGATGGCTTTGGTACCAATGCTTATAAGTAGCATACTTGTCACAGCTATAGCAACACCATTCTGGACGGCACTGGTATCTACAAAGGACACCAGACCAAGAACACAGCTACACCATAGACGAGTGCAGGTTATGATGAAAATCAAGGGTTTGACTGTGCTTTTGGAATCACAACAGCACATTAGGCAGATCGAGACAACGATCAGCAATGCCGCAATCAAAACCACAATACCAAAGACTAATAGACTGATGATGGAGGAATACAATAGAACACACAAGATGAACACCAAGGTAACTACACTGTAAAAAAGTTGGGTAAAAAAAGTTGGGTAATCCCATTTTACTAAGCAGTTGGTCGGTGATTGTACAACTGTTGGTAATTTTGTTTAGAAATTACCCAATACTGTGTTTTTAGAGTTGGGCAAAGAAATTTTACCGGAAATTGGGCAAATATACCCAAACAGTTGGGTAGCAAGTGAATTCCAATTAAGTTGGTCAAAACTTAGCTGCTAATTGGGAGGTTAACAACACTAGAAAATGGGCAGTTGTTTTTTTACCAACATTGGTGTAGTCTTATTCAACTACTGGTTATAAAATGCCCAACGAAATTCCACTGTAAAACAGTTGGGTACAAAAAAGTTGGGCAATCCCATTTGACCAATCAGTTGGTCGGTGATTGTACAACTGTTGGTAATTTTGTTTACAAATTACCCAATACTGTGTTTTTAGAGTTGGGCAAAGAAATTTTACCGGAAATTGGGTAAATATACCCTAACAGTTGGATAGCAAGTGAATTCCAAATAAGTTGGTTAAAACTTATAGCTGCTAAATCGGAGGTTAAAAACACTGAAAAATGGGCAGTTGTTTTTTTACCAACAATTGGTGTAGGTCTTACACAACTGATGGTTATAAAAATGCCCAAATAAATTCCCGTGACAATGGGCAAATGGATTTAACCATAAATTGGTAAAATTGTATTATAGCTGTTGGGTAACAGGTGATGTTTAAAAACGTTGGTTGAAATTTGACATTATTTGGGTGGCCAACAACATGAAAAGATGCTCATTTTAAATTTAACCAATGATAGGTCCACCTTTATCCAACTCACTGGTTATAAATTGCTCAAAAAAATTGCTTTGACCTCGGCAAAAGGATTTGACCACAATTTTGTAAAAATTATCTTGACTATTGGGTAACAAATTATGTCCAAAGAAATTTGTTAAAATTTAACTTCAATCGAACAAAACTGCACTGGGGCAACTTTATTTGAAATAACAATTTCTGTTGTTGTTAAAAACGGCATGTTGGCTTTATGCAATTTAGCTGAGAGTCAATAACTTATTTGGGGTTCAGAGATGGGTGCAAACAAATTGGGCAAATGCGGTTTTGATAATTTTAGTAACACAATAGGCCTACCCAATCGACTAGAAAGTTGGGCAAATTGACAACAACATGACTTAAATGTGGGTGTTGGGATGGGACGACCGTGAGTGTAATTAAGCCTACTATTGTATTTATAACAGAAAGAAAATAACAACATCTGTTGCAAGACATTTGACATTTAACTGAACAGAAGATTCCCGCCACCCCCCCCCCCCCCGCCTCCTCCGAGGAGAGTCCATGAAAAAAAATATACAAGCACAAATCATGGGTTATATACGACCATTTATTTTGTAAACAAGTTGGGCGAAAGCGGCATGGTTGGTTTGGCAGGCAGGGCGTGCGCGCTTGGACATGTATGTTTGTTGTGATGTGCAACACGCAGCTGAGATCAGCGATGACAAGAAACACCTACTCTCATCGAGCACCGTGAAGAATGGCTACCACTGACTTGAATAAAAGGTCCTTGGCAGATATTTTGAATGCATGGGGAGTGCCCGAACTCTTCAATCACTTTCAAGGTAAGAAGTCACGGTTTGCTGGGATTATTTTTTCATGTAGAAAATGTGAAGATGTGATTTGTAAACATCGTCCTGTCAAATGCCAGCACGTATAGCGTGTGTACATGAACAATGGCGGTGTGGTGTAGAACACGTTGAACTTAAAATCGTTTGTATACATGCTGTAGTTGTGTTGCCTCGAGAGCTATTAGCAGATCAGGGGGTTTGTACATCCCTGATCTGTATACTCACGAGCCTTGAATTAGAACAGAAGGGTACTGAATAAATGGTTTAAAAACCGTAATAAATGTGGTGAGGCTAGGCCATAGTACATTTTGTACAAGAAATCTGTAGATCAGAAAAAGTTTTGGGAAAATTAACTTAACAGTTTAGAGCTCATAACATTTTATGAAATGTTGGTTGAACTTTTCCTTGTAATTGGGAGTTTCACAAAAATAAACTGATGGGCATTGGGCAATACCATGCAATTTAACCAATTTATTTGGCTTCCTTTATTCAACTATTGGTTATAAATTTCCCAATATATTGTCTTAAGTTGTATAAGTTGGTTTCACCAGAGTTTGGATAAAAGTTAACCTAACAATTGGGTAATTAACACACATTTCTAAAACGTTACGTGATTTTTTCTTCTTATTCATCCCGAAAGTGCTTGTCTACCACCATGCAACATTTACCTAATGTAGTTAGATATATTTGTATGGGGCAACTATGACTCTTCTATGGGGCAACTATGACTCATGAGATTCTTTAGTTTAAATATCCTCCATGGTTTAATTGAGTCTATATCTAGCAAGGACAAGGTTCGGAGCATAACTGTGCCTAATGGAAAGGTTTAAGGGTTTTTCCCCTCTTTTTATTTATTAATTTTTCTCTTTTCTTAACTTTCGAATGCCTCATGCCGCGCAGACGCTAAATTTATAATAAAACTGTTTTTAATGGATTTGTTTACATGTAAGCAGTGAATGAATTTAAAAGGTGTATTTGTTGTTGATTATTTGTGTATGTAGATGAGCACATAGACATCGAAACCCTGCACTTGCTTGATGAGAGATCGATTGAGCAACTTATCCCTAAAATTGGAGCAAGGCTGAAGTTTTTACATGGGTGGAAAAGAGAAGTAAGTTGCTCTTTGCTCTAGTTTCATGTCAAAATGGAGTACACTTGTTTTAAGTGTTTGGCTCTTATTAAGGGAGGAGTTAAACATTTGTTTAGTCACCTAAAGTTTATTCATGGTCTTACATCTGGAAGTAAACAAAATATAATGTGCATCCAAGATGGCTGCACCGAGATATTTTCATACTGCTCTAGTTATAAAAGGCACATAATTGCCAAACATACCAAAGGTCAACAACCAAAATCACTTGAATGTGCACCTCAGAGTGATTTAGCTCAAGAAATGGTTCAGGATACAGTAAGTGAAAGTGAGGAAAATGAAGAACCCACAGAGGATTATCACATAGGTCACATAGATATTGTCACACAGGTTGAGAAATTTGTGGCTAAAATGATGTGTTCCTCAGTTCCATCCTCTTTTATTCAAAACATCATAAAAGAGGTAGAGGAATTATTTCAAGCCATTGCTGAGAATCTTGACAGGACAATAATTGCCATAAAAAACAGCATTGGGGATGCTTCTCTTATTTGTTTGGAGGAGCTTCATCAGTTACTACAGTCACTTAGAACATGTTTCAATGGATTGAGAACACGGCATCAACAACAAGCACACCAGAAAGAAACTTATGCCATGATCCCTCCTGAGGAAATAATTGTGGGTAAAACATTTGTCACTCAGACAGATAAATGCACTGGAAATGTCAAGCAAGTTGAACGCAAAGATACTTACCAATATGTTTCAATCGGAAAAAACCTTCAAAGGTTTCTTCAGCAACCAGGCGTTTTGCAAATGATCATGGAAAAAGGACCATCAAGGAATGAAAATATGCTAGAGTCATATAGGGATGGCCTCCTATATAAAAAGCAGGACACGGAAAGAAAAGACAGTTTTACTTTGCCAATTGTTTTGTACAATGATGCTTATGAAACTGCAAACCCTTTAGGATCCCGCAGAGGAGTCCATAAATTAAGTGGTTTCTACAGTAATGTTCTCAGCCTTCCTGCAAAACATCAATCATCGTTGCAGAATATCATGCTTGTAGCTTGTGCTAAAACAACTGTTATAAGCAAATACGGCATTGACAAAATCCTGTCTCGAGTTGTTAAAGACATGAACAGTCTGCAAAAGTCTTTAATTGAGGTATCAAATGAAGGTGTAACACTAAATGTTAGACCAGTTCTGTTCCAGGTTATCGGTGATAACTTAGGGTTGCATGAGCTTCTTGGCTATGCAGGTAGCTTCTCAGCTAATTACCCGTGTCGTTTCTGCAAGGCTTCCAAGGAAATCATTGCTAATCAAACTGTAGAAGACAGACATCTGGTTAGGACAAAGGAGAATTATGGAATAGATGCTGCCCAGAACAATTTCAGTGCCACTGGTGTGAAAAGGGTTCCAGTACTTAATCAACTAACTGATTATCATGTGACTGATAACCTTGCCCCCGACATAATGCATGACTTGTTGGAAGGTGTTTTGCCTCTTGAGATGAAGATGACAGTGAGTTCCTTAATTTCAGAGGGTTGCTTCACACTAGTCGATTTAAACAACCGAATAAGTGCATTCAATTATGGAGTCATTGATAAAAAAAATAAACCCAGTCCAATCACTCAGGCAGCTTTAAACAATCCAGGTGGTTCAAGCGGTCAGAAAGCCGCACAGATGATGTGTTTAGCTGTGTATCTACCACTTATAATTGCTGATAGAGTTAATGAAGACTCAGAAATATGGGATGTGTACTTGCAGCTATTAGACATTTATAAGATAGTTACATCTCGCAGTATCAGCAAAGCAGCTACGTATTCTCTGAAACACAAGATTCGTGATCACCATGAGCTCTTCCTAAAAGTACACCATCAAAGGCATCTAACACCAAAGCAGCACTTCGTGGTGCATTACCCAAGACTCATAAGAAACCTTGGTCCATTAATCCAGTATTCCAGTATGCGATACGAAGCGAAACATCGACAGTTTAAGAAATGGGCATCTGTCTGTAATAATTTTAAAAACATTGCAAAGACAGTTGCAGTCAGACATCAACAAGCCCAATGCACCAGTGGATTTTTCTCATCTAAGGGAATACTCACAAGTGGTGTTGATATTCAGTATCAGGTACCCATCCTTGTGTCGTCTTTAGAGGAAGATGTAAATGATGTAGTTTGTGCTTCTCTCGGTTGTTCTGAAGATTCTGTGATAGCAGTAGCAAGTCAGGCTGACATCGAAGGCTACAAGCTGAAGCCAAATAGCTTGGTGCTAACTAACTGGAGTGATGACGGGCCACAGTTTGGTCAAGTTAAGCGACTTGTTATTTTTGCTGGTGATCTCTATTTGGTTTTGAGCTCATGGTATGTGACTTCATATAATAGGCACTACCATGCTTACACTGTGCAAGAGAAGGACAACAGCATCTTCATGACACAGCCACATAAACTTCATGATTTTCGGCCTCATCATCTTTGTCAATGCCACAACAAGCATGATGTCTCATGTTATGTTGCTGTACCATATAACTTGGTTTAGCTAACAAACGAAAAAGTCACATAAAGTCTGTTATTTCCAGAACTAACAACAAAAAAGTTTGTTGCTGATCAGTTTCAGAAGCAGGAGGAAATCCCCAACATTGATGACATCGATGATCTGTTCAATGTGTCTGGAGAAAGCTCCCAACGATCATCATGGCAAGATTTTTCTGAGTCAAGTTCTACTTCTACCACAACATGTTTACCAAGAAAAAGGAAACATGTAGACGAGTTGGTAAGTGGGGTCGATGTGGTGGCATTACAGTTTTAAAGCAATTTGTGTACATTCTGGAAGATGATGGCACATTGTATTTTGCCATTAACACATTCAAAACTTGCATTAAGGTAACAGTCAATGTTATTTATTCTCCGAAAAAAAAGCACGAACACAAATTGTGATAAAGTTTTAACAGATTAGTTTTATTTGGAAAACTAGATAATCATCAAGTTTCTTTCTAAAACTTTCTTGATAGCTTGGACCAATACGAAAAAAAGGAAGAACGTGCTCTTGAATTGTAGCCTGATGTTTATGACCTTCATACATTTGCTTTTCTACAGAACGCAGAACAGATTCTTGACAAATCTGTATCAGGGAGGCTCCTTTTGACAAACCTAAAGAAGAACAGGTGCTTGACCAAACAGGCAAGATGTAAGATGACTGCCATCATGGTGACTTACATGATAGAAACGTTTGGCTTAAAGTAAGTAATGGTATTAAAGCTATTTTGTTTAAATGTTTGATCTAGACAGGACAGATAACATAAATCTAATAACAAAATATGTATTTCTTTATTTCAATAAAAAATATTAATTAAAAGCTAATAAGTAAACAATGAAGTAAAAAGTAATACATGCAGAAACTGAGAAAAAGAATGGTAACAATAGCAACAATACCATTGTTTATCATAAACAGTAGTGCATAAGGATACTAGTTCGGCCTTTTCAAACTCACCTTAATTTATGCACTCTGGGCAACAAACATTTCCTTGTGGGTATACCTTTTTCCTTTGTTTATTTTATCAACACCTTTCTTTAAAAATAATCTTGTGGGGTACAAGAAATACATAATTATAGGCCTACAAAGATTCCTTCTCCATTTTCTATCATATTGTCTTAGGCCCTATAAGGAACTTTGTGAATGCCAACATGTTTGTTATGTGGTTTTATTGGTTTTGTGTATCATTGCTAGTGGATAAAACTGAAATTAACACACTTTGTTACATTCCCCCTATTTCTGTCAGGCCAAGTGCTGATGAAAAGCGAATGGTGGCCTTAAGCATCATTGATGCATTCCCATGTCTGAAGGACACAGAAGGAACAGGATATGTAAGTCTTAAGCATGCTTATCCTATTTGAAGTCCTATCTGTTATGTTGTACACATTTTTTTTCTGTATCATCTTTGTTTATCATTCTCAAATGTATTTTAAGTTTTTATTGTTGGAACAAACTGTAGCTTTCAAACTCAGCCCCCTAGACTAAAATTCTACTGCACAATGGTCATGGTGCTCCATCCAGCACATTGGATCTGTGTCACTGAAACACAGTGATGCCTATTTTCACCTCCTTAACTTCTATAAAGATCTTGAGTAAGAACAAAATGGGGGTATTGTTTCTTGTATAACTGCAAGAGAGAGTGGACACGTTTTTCTGTGTGATTATTTAAATCCTGATACCATGACATAGTAAATACCCTATAGTGAGCACTGACAATTCCCAAAATAATTACTATTTTGTGGCCTAAATTATTTTAGAGAAGTTGTTTGGCCACATCCATATTGACCATGATGATAATTCTTCAAATTAATCATCTGTTTATCTTGTATTCTTAACCTTTTTAGTCACTCTTGTCATAAAAATCACTGCTGCAAATTTCTATTGTAGGATGCCTGGTATACAAAAGGAGCCCGAAACCGGCCTGCCACTGGATACTTGGAGGAAAGACTGCGCTACATTCGTAAGACCATGATGAAAGCACAACCTTCAGTTCCTGAGACTGATGATGAAGATATTCCACGAAGTACTCAAGGTATAAAATCTTGTTCTTAAATGACAGTGTAATGATGAATGTATTTGAAGAGAACTGTAGTCATTTTTAAACGCATTGTATTTTCAGTTAAAGGAACTTTATATGTACATTAATTCATTTCAAAAGGGACATCCCAATTTGAAATATCTGGCCAGACACATTTTGAAGTTTAAATTTTATGATCAACTTGGAGAAATAAATAAGGTTATTTAAAATTAAGACACTAGTTTGTATAAGTTGTGTTTTTTTCTAGCTACCAGCGTCGCAAGCTCATCATCAGAAGATGAAGAGGAGGTCGATGAGATGATTCATTGGATGAAAGAGAACCATGAGCCAGAGGGAAAAATCAAGGACTTCATGGCAAAGACGGCACAGCATAGGAAAAACCTCATCTATGAAGACTTGCTGTCAGTGGGTGAAGTAGTACAGGAGTTCCCTCGAGTTTTCGACCCCGGTATGGTAAGACGCCTTTATATTTTCTTCAAGGGACAAAAAATTGACATGATGGCACTAATTTGAATAAAGTGCATATAATGTGTTCATGTGACCATGAAGTAGATTTTATAATGTTTGTATCACTGGACATGTTTTGACCAAGATTAATAAATGGGTTAAACCTGTTGTTAAATATTGCAATCAGTTCAACAATCAGTGATAATAATGTTGGAAAATGTTTTCATTTCCCTCCCCTTTTTTAGGTAAATGTCAAAAAGGTTTCACTTTGTTAATCACTCTCTGTTGGATATTTTTATGTGCTACCTGTGGCTTCAATCATTCAGAGTGAAAACTAATACTAAGGACATACATGTATTATTGTCTTCTTTTAGATACAGCAAGATTTTAAACTTACGCACTTTGTTGATGCTGATGACAAGCTATCTAGGAGATGGGAAGGCTTCACTGATTCTATCATTAAGTATGCATCAGTCATGAACTCGTCATCATGGACATCATGGAAGGATATTTTGAGAGTGCCAGATATAAATGCCCTCTCAACAGGTAAACCATTAAAAACAACATGTAGCATGTTAATCTTTTTCATCTGTAGGTCTACTAGTTTCCTGTGTTCAGTCCAGTGTCTTAAGCCCAGTTAAGCACAAAAGTGTGCACCAGTCTTTCTTTAATTTGTGTTGTATTTTAATCCCAATTCAAGCTTCTATTATTTCCCACTTTGTAACAAATTTGATATTCTGTGAACTGGAGTTTATCAAAAAATTGATTTTGGGTGATACTATCAGTATTACACATGGCCATGTGATTTATTTACTGTGCCTGAGTAGGGTAATTCTTCAATGATTAAAATGATTAAAACCACCATACAAAGTCAAAGTCCTTTAAAAGCATGAAATCAAAAACTAAATGAAAATAATATTATAAGTAAACTTGACAGTTATAATATCGACCAACCAGGAAATGTTTTTAGTCAGTCCGGTACTCACAAGTATTGTGAGCCTATTACTTTCTTTAAATTGTTATGTGTGAGTAAAATGTTGTTTTTGTAAGTGTACATTTTATTATTTACTATTTTCTGAAACTTAATGTTTTGTTTTGTTTAACAGAAGAGAAGGCGGCCTTAGCATTGTACATTCTACCTCTCATTCTTTGTGGACGTTGCAATTCAACTGTGCGTTGTAACTCCATTATGGAAGCATTCATTGACCTGCAACCGGTAAGAAGATTATTCAGGCTCATTGGTAGCAATCCAGTTTGGAGGGTGGGGTCCCGGTGGATAAAGGTTTTTAATTGATGAAGAGGAAAACGTAACACACTTCACAGAAAACTTAAAGAAGAAGGTAGGGTACAGTTGATGTACACCCCCCCCCCCAGGTTCCAGGTTGGGTCAACACCAACCCCAACCCCCGCACCGAACTGCAATAAAAGATTACTGTAGCTGCATATACCACAGTTGGCACAGTTTGGTAATGATAATGTTGGCTCTCTTATACCATACCGGGGGTAATTCAAAAGAATTTATCAATGTCCTTTACAATTACCCCAGTCAAGGACCATTTATTTCATCCCTAATGATGCAATTTCAGCTCCCTGGTTATTTTGATTGATTAATGTTTGGTAGGCCTGCTTATATGGTAAATCGTTTTACACTATTTTCTTATTTTAAAGGATATCACCAACATTGATGGATACTTAACAGAAATTAGTGCAACCGAAAGACCACAACCATTTATTCTTGCCCTGACTGGCCGAAACAAGTTGTCTCCGTCCCAGGTTTTCACTGTGATAGAACGCCGGGCAATCACAGCTACAAGTCTTCTCCAAGCTGTGGACATGGCATTCAAGGCACATTATGTGTTTAACATATCATACCAGCAACAGGTGAAAGCTGTGTGGGAGTTTCTTCAGTGTGTGTTGTACGAACTCCCTGGCAAAGTCAAGCCTGCAGTGCGAGATATGCGTGCGTACCTTATGGCAGCAAAAAAACATTAGATGGATACAATCAGTATCAACTGACCGAGGCCAGTATCATGGTCCACAGTAGACTCTTTTAAACGTTTTGTTAAACATATGATGCATTGTTGTGTACCAGTCTTTTCTTTCTTTTTTTCTTTCTTTACTTATTTTTAAATTCTTAAAGAAACTTTTTTTTTCTTTTTATTTACTTTTGTAATTTTTTGTATTTATTTATTTATTTATATATTTATTTATTTATTTATTTATTTATTTATTTTTTTATTTATTTATTTATTTATTTATTTATTTATTTATTTATTTATTTATTTATTTATTTATTTATTTATTTATTTATTTATTTATTTATTTATTTATTTATTTATTTATTTATTTATTTATTCATTTATTTATTTATGTTTTATTTATGTTTTGTTTATGTTTTATTTTGTATTTATTGATTTGTTGATTTATCTATTTATTTATTGGTTTAGTATATTTTTTTCTTTTATTTTCTACTTACTTATTTTGGTTGAGGCTTTAACTAGGACTAATAAGCAGGGGTTGATTATGTAATGTCACCTCACTCTTCATGTATACCCCATTGGAAATAGTAGCATTTTACATATACAGTTCACTCCTAACCTCATTTTGAATACATTGTTTTAAATAGAAAAAAAGCAAAATGGCCGCATTATGATGGATGGTCTATAGAAGCTGCAACAAGTTTAAGACATAATTTTCAGATGACAATATTAGACACATTGGTATTAGTAAGAACTTTTTTTTGAGTAAAGTTTCCTCGAGATTCAAGTCAGTTCTTTCAAAGAAACCCTTTTTAAAATTAATTTTCCTAATTACCTTAATTAGCGTTAGTTCTTGGAATATTTCTCTAAGCGCCAAAATGTTGCCATGAAAGCCAAATGTAGGATTGATGCAATTAGTCTAATCATGAGACGATTTCGGTGGATTTTTGTCTTTCCTCTTTTTGTATACCTACCCCTCATAGTATTTTTGAGTACACCTGTTTTATCACGTTTAAGTGTTTTAAGTGTTCAGTGTTTTTTTAAACGTGATATAAAAAATAAACATTTATTTGTCTTGAAATTAATGCTAATAATTGTGGTAAAACGTATACAAATCACAATGTTTGTGTGATGATAATTAAACACTTTTATAAGGATTAAAATATATACACATCAGTTTTTCTAATTATGTGTTGTGTGTGTGTTAATGTGCAATCATTATTTTTTTTTACTACCAACAAATGTAAAATGGTCTGTAATTGGTTCAATCTAATTGCCCAACTAAAAATTATGTTTGTAATTAGTCTGTAAAGATCGACCAACCAATGTGTCATATTTTGAACCAATGAATAACAGTAAAATGTTTCTTTTTTCTCTGCTGATACACTGCTGTATTTGTTTTTAAGATCACTTAATTTCTAATTATTATTTACATTCTTACTAGATTGTGATGGGTAATTTAGATTCAACCAATTTCACGCGAAAGTCAGGATTAACCATTATTTAGGAACATTGCAGTGCCCAACTGATGAATGACGGTTTCCCAATAAGTAGCCCCCCCCCCCCCCCCCCATTTTGGTTAAACATTAATTTCCCAATTATTGTGGGAAACGTATTTTCCCAATAGATGGATAACAACACAATGGCCAATTATTGGATGACATTTCACAAGTAAATGGTGAAACATTTTTGCGCAATAGGTGGATAAAAACACGACAACCAATTGTTGGGTAATGTGTTTTTTTATCCAATTAATGGTTTAACTTTTTTTGCCCAATAGATGGATAATGACAAAGAGAACCAATTGTTGAGTAGAAAATAATTTCCCAATTATTGTGGATAAATGCAAAAGAGCCAATTGTTGAGTAATTATATTTCACCAAAAAGTGGTGAAAATTGTTCGCCCAATAGATGGATAAATACAAAAGAACCAATTGTTGAGTAGAAAATAATTGCCCAATTATTGTGGAAAACGTTTTTGTCCAATAGTTGGATAAATGCAAAAGAGCCAATTGTTGAGTAATTATATTTCACCAAAAAGTGGTGAAAATTGTTTGCCCAATAGATGGATAACAAAGTAACAACCAACTATTGGGATTTCTTTTTTACCCATTTTTTAATAAATATAATTCCCCAACTCCGTTGGGTAGTAATAGCCCAACATATTAAGGGTTGATAATTCGACCTTCTTTGGGTAAAAATTGGGTGTTTTTTAACCATTTTTTTTAAGAGTGTATGTGGAAGGCATAATCCACAACTCCAATCACGTTCAGGCCACACTTGAAGTTGCTGCCATTTTCCTCCATGTTGCAAACCAGTTTCAAAATACGGTTGTTAAAAATAAAAACAAAAAATAATAATAGAACAAAAGATGGAGTTCACAAAAATGATGGAAGATTTCCCCCTTACAACCATCAACCTGCAATGTAGAAAGAAAAATATAGGTTTAGAGAAAAAAATCAGCTTTTGGGGATCATTAAATGCATTTATGTTTAGGATAGTTGTGAAAATATAATTACATCGGCAGTGTACCTACCAAAATATAAGCCATCATGAATCTATTGTGAAAAAAAGGTAACTGAAGGCATCATGTAATAAATGCAAGATGTGAGAAAGTGTATACATAGTTGACTTTTAATCAAGGGGTGATGTACGTTATTGACATATAATCCAAAATAGAGATGTACCTGTTAAGAATAGAGATATATTATTAATAATAGAGAATTAATGGAGATAACTATATTGAAGTCCGGTTTCAATGCACCGTGTCAACGGGAGGTCAATAAATTCTCCACAGCTTTTCACCGACATGTTTTAGGTGTTATAGACTGGTCCCCTGTCTTTAACTGCAAGGATAGACGTAGATTTGTCTGATAAACCCAATGGTTCCCTGACCAAAGATTCCCTGACGACTCTTGTTAAAAACTTCGGGTCAGGCATCATTCACGGTTAAAAATAGATCATGACTCAACATATATAAATATTCATTACTTGTCACAAACGGTGGACGATGTCATTTGATAAAATACGAAGCGCTGATGATGTGGTTTATTTACTTTCAAAAAGCCTGGGATGATTACAGTTTGTAAAAATGTTATACACAAATATTCAAAAATAGTATTGAATTTAATGGAAAAAAAACCCAATATTGGGTTGAGTTTTCCTAAAAATAGGTCGCAAAATTTTTGAATTTGGTCACAACGTCTGATAACAAGATTGAATGTTTTGCTAACATTTGGCTGTTTATCAACAACTTGCATAAAAAAACGAGAGAGAGAGAAAAAAATAACGCTCGGGTGATACCGGACCCTAAAACTGACAGAGATTAGTCGGAGATTTTTTGTTCTGGGAACCAGACTACCAGACTTAGAGCCATAGTAAGGAGAATACGAGTGTGTTTTCAGAAAGTGTTAGTGTATGGTGGCTTTAAAGGGACATCACACGTATATATTGACGCCCATATTCACGTTTTGTACCCCAAGTCGATGATACTGACACCAATTTTGACGCCAATATTCACGACTTTGCCCCATGTTGCAAATATTGACGGCAATATTGACGTCAATATTCACGATTTGGCCCCAAATCGCAAATATTGACACCACTATTGAAGCCAATGTTGGCAACTTCGCAAATATTTACGCCAATATTCACGACTTTTCCCCAAGTCGCAGACACAGTCAGGCGTGAATAGGTATTTTTTTTTTTTTTTTTTTTTTTTAGGTAAGCAAGCAATAGTCTAGCAAACCCTACATACACACTTTTGGAGATTGCAAACGCATAATTCGGCGGTAAGCAGAGCCATGCAATTGGGCCCAGGTGCAGACGACTATCGATTCAAACACAATAATTATTACCGGCACAAAGGAAAATGAATTCTTTTTTTGTTTGCTATACTGTGATATCATGAAATATTTATTATTAGACCTGTTTATAAAAAGTATGTCTGCATATTGTAGAATATGGTGAAAAGGAACGTTTTGGACATGGCTTTTTTTAAATCGGTCATGAAGGAAAAGGAAAATGATTTCTTTTTTTTTTGCATGCTGTGATATCATGAAATATTTATTATTGGGCCTGTTTATAAAAAGTATGTCTGCATATTGTAGAATTGGTGAAAAGGAACGTTTTGGACATGGCTTTTTTTAAATCGGTTATGAATTTTGAAACAACATGGTTAGGAGGCGACACTAAGTAGGTTACACTGGCATATCCGTGTTAAAAAAGGGGGGATTTTTTGTATTTGAAAATGTATGTTATACTATCTTTTGTGTTCATTTTAACGGGGGCAAGCGGAAGAATTTGTTTATTTATTGATTTTTTAATTTTTTTTTTATAATGTTAAATTAATTATTTATTTATTTATTTAATTTTATTTTTTGGGGGGGAGGGTCAATTTCATTCATGTTTGTTACCATTCATTTGTGCATTTTCAGATCTCTTTTGGTGGGGAGGGGGAAGGGTTCTGAAAAATGTAAGTTAAAGGGGCCATGTCTTCATGATCATAGCAGGTGGCTGTACGTCAGTGATCATGACGTCAGTGCCCCTTTAAAATATTCCATGTCTAAATAATAATGATAAATAACGCAGAACAGGATACAACTATAGACAAAATCATGGGAAAGTGTAGTGGATATTATCATTTTAAGAAAAGGTTTATCCAGTTTCGGGCATAGGGTCTACCTGCGACCACAGTCAGTGTGAGTGTGTGCTTGATACGGTGAACGTTTAATTTTTACCAAAAAATTACTCCAGATGACAAATTAACGATCAGCCCCCCCCAAAAAAAAAAACAAACAGGGTTTTATGTTAACCCTTTAAAAACGTGAAGTCGTGGCTTGAAAGTTGCAGTAAGAGATGGTAGAGCAATTTTTGTTTTTGCTGATGAAGCCCAAACAGAACAACAATTATGGACCGTATGGTTTTGTTTGGCTGAAACATTGTACATGGAAGGGGAACAGTTTTATTTACCATTGGAGTTAGCATTTCCCAACCAGATATAGCTATATTTATATTTTTGTCCCACTTTATGATTTTTTAAAACTTATTTTTAACAATTCATACACCTGTCCTCATTTAAAACCATTTATAACACACCTCTTGCTCGTACACCTCTTTGTGGCTTGTCGTGGCCGAGCGGATAAGAACACCAGACTCGAGCTCTGATGTTTCTGATCAGTAGGCAGAGTGTGGGTTCGAGTCCCGGTCGTGACACTTAACCATTATTGCTGCGTCCTTCGGATAGGACGTAGGTCCCTTGTGTTGTGCAATGCACGTAAAAGAACTTAGTGCACTTATCGCAAAGAGAAGGGGTTCGCCCCGGTGTTCCTGGTTTGAACTGTACACAATCCACTATCGATCACTGACTTCTTGGGCCAAGACTAGTCCACTGTCGGCAGCACCTTAAGCTTATAAATATTCCACAATGGACCCGGTTTCCGTCACACAGAAGTGGAAACACAATAGAGATATCTCTATTAACCGAAATAGAGGTATGTTTTAATATTATTAATATAGATATCTCTGTTCCTAATGGAAATATTACCATATATTTATATCTTTAGTAGAGATACACAGGGTTATCTCTATCAAAATAGATATATCTCTATTTCCTCGTCAGTGATATCTTTATTAAAACAGAGATGTCTCTATTTCTAATAGAGATATCTCTATTTTAGATTAAATGTCAATAACGTACGCTATCAAGGAGAAAGTGTAGCTAATGTTAACCAGACCCAATACTTGGTTCTTGCTTAATTAGGGCAGGGCATTTTATACTATGAAGGGCATCTATGACGAAAATGAAAATGCGCCGTTATACAGAACATTTTAGAGGGCACCAAGGCAATGACCAGGGGCATGGAGTCAATTGCCTCCACTGTGCAGTATCAAGCCTGGTAAACATTAAACAAACAAATTTATATTCGAACACAAAATACATCTTACCTCCACCACTCATGTGATCAACAGCAAACAGTTTTAAATGTCAGCAGCTGAACATTTCCCTGTCCCTCCTTTTGGTAATGTTCCCTGGACAGATAACATGCCAACTGACTCTAGGTCAAGTCTGTGGTTTGTTTATAAAGCCCTGGCTGACTCGTGATTTCTCAATTCTGGATGCATGTTGGGAATCTCCCCATTACATGTTCACTTAACGCAGCTGCTCAAAAGATGTATTGCAAAATCAGACTTGGGCAAGGCCCTCTATCATTGAGCACTATACTGCATCTCATTATCGTACAATGACTGGCTTTACAATGTACGCCTATATATATGGCTAGGACAAGGTAGTCAGCATTCGACACCAGAGGGCAGCTTTGGCATCAACGTAAAGCGCCGGCCACAACAGGTCAAATGTAGCAAAATCAAAAGCTGACAAGCAGTCGATAAATTAGCAATTTTGCAAATTTTCTAAATGCTTGAAGATGGCATGCATACCATTCAGCAGTTTTGAAGCTAGGGTAAAATCTTGGGGGGGGGGGGGGGGGGCACATAGGGGTGCACCATTTTTTCTAGGGGGTCTGACCAATTAAAACAGTATTTTTTTTCCATCTGACAAGTTTTTCCCCACCCCTCCCCAGTCATACAGCACATTTGTAATGTTAAATAGCCACTGATCACAGTGTTAGGAGCCACAAACGGCTATAGGTTAACAGCAGACTCGCTCAAATATTGAAAAGCATTGTATTATTCTGATGGATAGTAAAACTTAAAAAGGCTTGAAGACTGGATGCATTCACGATTTAATAAAACAAAACATTTCAATTTTTTACGAACAGCTGTTCACAAAATGTATTGCAAAATCTGTTTTCTCATTATAGGGAAAGTCCCTATCTTTGAACAATACAATACTTCACACTCCTACCAAGGACTAGTCTCTATAAATAGCTAACTTGTTCTCACATAAACTGTGTGCGCCGCCGTCGTCTTTTGCGCACTCGTTCTACTAGGTAAACATGGCGCGTCGGATCAGCACTTGTCTCCAGCCAGCCAGCTCTGTCGTTAGCCTCTTTATTTAAGTCTACACTGCAGCGGCGTAGCCAGGATTGTTTTCAATCGGGGGGGGGGGGGGGGGCACACAGGGGGGAGGCATTGCTTTTCAGTGGGGAGCCCATAGGGTCTTTGTTTTTTAATGAATTACATGTATCTAGATTTTTTCATGGGGGTTGCCTGGGCACATGCCCCCAGGCACCCCCGTTGCTAAACTGCCTAGAGGGGTTTGAGGTCATTGATGATTGTGTCTATAGCCATGTATGTTTTTTTCCTCCCTGCTGGTCTCTTTCATGGACGTAAATACCAGGGGAAATGGAGGAATATGTATCCCCCTACTATTTGTCCGAAGGGGGGGGTGGTCCTTTAAAAGGACATGAACAAGGAGACAAGGGAAAATCAATCATCAACGTTAAAGAGCAACCTCCCTTGTCTCTCTGATCAAGCGCCATTTTTAACTTTCCAAAAACTGGCTTCGTTTAAATAATAAATAAATAGAAAAAAACAACTTGACAGTAAGAGGCAAAAATAACTGTGGAGTAATTAAATAATCTACTTGAATTATAAATACATTTTATTGCAAGGCCACGACCCTGCAAGGTCTGAAGTGGCCACCATGTAAGACTGAGTCACTACTCTTTTATTCCCCTTCATATAATAACCTTCTTGTTGAAAAGCGTAATGATATGAGAAAATCTCTCAAACTTGTCCATTTTGTAAATTTTCAAATAGCCTGTGTAAGTCTTGCGCGTATTCGAATATTTATGGGACCATTTTGGTCCCACACACATGGCTGTAACATGTAAAGGAAACAAAATCACGCGCTTTAACGGACCCTTATGTTCGAATACGCGCGAGACTTACACAGTCTATTCCTGTCCTCGGGTTCCGTTTCGCGAGAGGTCAAATTGCACACTACACTTATTTGTTGTGCACACGCGCGCACTTATCACTTTTACCGGTAAAAATGAATTGACAGTTTTGCAGTTTTAAAATTTTTCCATGAATTACTCTATTTAGTGTAAAGCAATAACAACATCTGAATTGATTGCATATTTTGATGTTTTTCTTTTTATTTGTTTATCAATAAGCAATAAGCATAATATACCTTTTTTCAATAATTGTGAAAGTAAATGATTATACTGGCTTATTTCCTCACACAAAATACTATAGAGAAGATAACAAAAACTAAATTTATATGAATTGTAGACGCAGATTCAACACATAATTCAACAATCACTTTCCACAATTTCCAAAGTGTTCACACAACTCGTTGTAAACAAATAAAATTTAATGAACAGGAAAAGAAAACCGATTACTGATTCATATTTTCTAATCGCTCAGTTTTTAAAGAGTCTTCACTGAACAACCCTAAACAGAACATTATCAAACAAGTTACTTGAGAATCCATATAGGCCTACTTATCACTGATAGCTTTTAATAAGATGAAAAGAAAATCCCACAGGAGCTTTAAATGGAAAAGTTAAAAATGACACATTTCAGTTGAAAGCATTAATAATAACAAACTAATAATTGCAACTTTATCTTAATGCATGTATATCTTTATTTTTTTGAGGAGTAAAAAACACCTGTAGGCAAAAAGGGCAGACCATATGGTTTATGCTTCTGCAGGGGTATTTGGGAACTTATTTTGATGCGGCAAAATCAAAAGAACAATTTTTTTTAGGCTTCCTCTCAACATTATGCTATTTTCTAAACTTTGACAGTATTCTACCAACCTCGTTCCCAGGGGTAATTGATCTCGCCGCGCCATTTTTCTTTTGGTACCGAAGTTGGCTCGATCATCACCCCCTGGAATCGATCTCGTTCCCAGGGGGTAAATGATCTTACATGGCCTTTAATATTCTCCACTGAGGACTGGTACATACTGTCACCACTGAAACTGTTATCATATTTACAAAACATTAGTAAGCTCAGCTAGTCAACATTTATATTCAAACGAGTCTGCAAACAAACACGTTAACAAATTAAACATGTAAAAACAAAGGCAATCTAGTAAATCATGTCATCATTCACAGGGATTCGAGGATTCGTGTGGAAAGTGAAAACAGGGGAAGTTTGTTTTGGCGGATCTCGAAAATATGTTTACCCTGTAATAACCTCTATAAATGTTATATTTTATTCTAATCAATTATTTTAAATAAAACCTACATGTAACATTCGTTATCGACTGGCACAAAACAAAATAATAAAGTATACAGAACTAGCTCCAGACACAATCATGCAAACTAGACTTGAAGCATTTTGGCTATACATTTCTTTATACTCTTTTCATTAAAATCAAGACTTAACTAGCTTGAAGCCATGTCCAGTATCAACACAAGATGGGGGAAACCATCTCATCATGAAGCGTTTCCAACTGGCGCCGCAAATTGTGTTATCTGTATATGGGGCTAGAATCAACATGTCTTTTACCAGCCAGTGCACTTTTTGGGGGAACTTAGATGTGTACTCTGTCATATCTTTTTTATTAGGCACGTGAAAGTCATTATCAGTCCACAAAGGGGAAACTTTATAAACTGCTTTAACTTTCCTTCCTCTCTCCTTCCAATTGATACTGTTTTCCTCTGAGCTGTTAAACTCTATCCAATCACGGGTAAAATCACCCACTTTTGCCACATGACCCGTTTCAGGGTCTCTTGATCTACTCAGTTGGCAAGTTTGCATTGCAATTACATTGGTTTTGTCCTTATTGATTTTATCCAGCCAGTCCTTGGAGCATCGTGCATCTTGGATCAAGATAAGCCTAGATTGGAAGTCCTCAGTCTTGAAGCTGTTACCCCATAGCCTTTGCATCGTTTCAAACTTGAACTTTTCTGTTGAAAAGACCCCCAAAAATATGGAATTAGTTTTATCTTGAATCTAACAATCAAGCCCAAAATTCAATTCAAAGGATTTTAACCTTTAAAAGACTATCCAACTATATGGACATGACCCTTTTTATTTAATAAGATCGTGAGCTGTTTTTAACACACAGTGTCTCCAAATGTAGCTGGTATTCAGATCTTTATAAATCGCACACAAGCGCAGGCTATTCAGTCTATATGGTTTATATCTCTATAATAAATGCTGTGGGTCCTAGCCAGGGCGAATGTGAAAACTTGTGAGAATAGCTTGCAGGCCTGGGTTCCCCCATATTCTTAACTCGCAACTTCCCAATTACAATGGGCAGCACCAGAAATACAAATTTACATGTTTGGACACAATGTGGACTATTTCTTTCTCTCTTGGTGACTGCTTTACTTCTTTCGAAAAGGCCCAAGGGGGTTTTCAGAAAATCCTGAAAACAGGAAAAGTCCTGAAAAATCACACACCCTGCATAGCATTAGCCAGAAGCCATCTAGGTGTGTTTTGGAAAAATTATTTTGAATTTAATTTGGACATTACTTACAGGACTGTAAATTAATGCATTAAGTAAGTGATTTGGACACCCTGTTGTTCGATAGACTGATCCACTAAAGCCGTGTTCGCTTTGGACTATTTTGGGGGTAAACTAACCAAGCAAATGGGTAACTTGACCATTTTAAGTCCAGTGTTTTTTCACCCAGGTTACTTAACAGAGTACAATGGGTAGTTTAACCGGCCACTTTCTGCCCAGGTAAACTAACCTGTTCAAACTAGCCGAGTCAAAAAAGTAAAATACCACATCCGGTTCACACGCACAAAGGCTGGTTTGGGTCATTCTATAAATTTGGGGTCCAAAGTGTGACATTTTCCTGTCCCTGTTACACCTGACGTGTGCAATTTAATCTGAAAATATCTTTAAATTTGACTTCAAACTGTTTTGATTTGTTCAGCATGTACTTTGCGTTAACATAATCACTCTTGGAGGTAGAAGGCACCAAAGAGTGTGCTGTAAATGTATGAAATCTTGTGTCAGATGTAACAGGGACAACAATAAAAAACGGACCCCAAATTTATAGAATGAGCCGTTTGTAGTTGGTCGTGCGATGGTAAAATCACTGCGTGACGCAGCTCTTAGTCTATGCTGACGCCTCAATTGGTTTGTTTCACCATCGTCTCGGTTAGTTTACCCACGTCAAATAATCCAAGTGCGGACACCGGTAAGATTTACCCATTGGAAGTTCCCCATAATAGTCTCAGTTAAATATGAATCCAATGCGAACGCGGCTTAAGCCTCGCTCACTATTAATGTGTTTGTCAGACTTCTCGGTTGCCCATCACAGCTGTGATTGGCACGGTCAATACAGCAAGGGCGTGGTCGGTACGTTCAAGTGCATGTGTGGATGACCGATAATAATTATAGGGATTACCTAAGGGCTTCAAAGTTCATGGGCTCAGGCTATCTTCCAAGAAATGTTGACACCCTGTGAAAAATCACCACGGTATCTTTAGTTTCAAATGTCGTCATATATCATCAGTAAGACATTTTGCCATGGCAATAATGACGTTTTGTACTAATTATACGAATAGAATAAAAGAACACGCTCTGTGGAAAAAGTAAGATTGAAGCTCTCTTCGATATAATCCTCTAAAAGATTTTGTATATTTTCATTCGTAAATTAGCCAATTACTAATAAATGTTTTGTAGTACTCGTTCTTGTACTGAGGACTTAGTACTTTGGTACTCGGATAGCTGTACTCGAACTTGATGTCACAAGTACTCGTACTTGAGTACAACTCGGCCACCTGTGTACTCGGCCGTACTTGGCGCTTGGGTAAAAATACTTGACTAGTAGGCCCTACACTATTTTGTTACACAGCATAGTACGGGCTTCACTGATGGCAACTAGACTGAATTAATAAAAGTTGACCAATAAAAAACTGAAACCGAACTAACCTTCTGTCAATTCCCACCTGCCGCAACCATCTACATCACCACAGTAGTAGACCACGTAGCTGTCATACCTCTGACCATTTGTACCTGAGATCGTCTGATTAAAGAAGAGGTGAAGCTGGTGTTTCATGGTTGTGACTGAAAGCCCATCGACGAAGGAATTCATGCTGCAAGTTATGGCATTATGCTCAAAGAACTTCATGATGGATTGCTGTAACTCTCCCGATTGTACCAACTCCGACTGTCTATATTTTGCACAAACAAAGAACGCAATACAAAATAAACGACACTACACGAATGATATTAATAACACAAAAAATGGTTGGTTTTGATCAATGCACACAAATATACACAGGCCTCGATCTTAACAAAAAGGGGGCAGGCCTTTGCTGGCCAAATCAGAGAAATTGTACATGGGCATGCTGGCCAAGTTGATAGTGACAGTGCAATTTTCCTGAAGGGCATGCGGGCCAACTCGACAGGGCATGAGGCCAATGGCCTCGGTGGCCTCGGTTAAGATTAAGACCTGTATACTTACATTGACACAAAATGTTATCAACCAACAGGCTGTGGAGAACCAGAGATGTGGTTTGGCCTTTATTATAATGTCCAAATGGAAGACCAGCCTGCAATAAAATGCAACCCATGACCTCAGCTACTAGCAAGGGTTTTCAAACCTCAGGCAAGTTTGTACTGTCTATATGTTGGTTATCACCTATCAACAGTTGTGAACAGCAGTTATTTCATAATCTATAAATGTATGCTCGTGTACTTTCAGAATATTGACCCTTGTCGCATGTGACCTCAATGACTGTCTACCACACTCGCTATTTTGGTGCTCAAATTGCAAAAAAACAAAACACCAAAAACATTATGGTATAAAAGCCTTGCAATGCTGCTGTGCCTAAAATACGCCCTCACTGTACAACATAATTATGGGGACATTGACTCCCAAAATGGTACCATGATTATTGCAATGATGACGTCAGGTGAATTGGGTCAAAAGGCTAGTTTGTAACAGGCTAACATTTCTGTTGTTATTTTTTACCAGAATTCATAAAGTCCAAGAGAGATGCATAACATAAGACAATCCCACAACATTCATTGCGATTGGCTTAAATATTACTCTCCACAACACAATACACGCTCACACTGGTGAGCACAAAATGTCTGCACTTGGTCTAAGATGATAACTTCACAGAATCTGAACAAGTACAGATTTCAAATAATTGCTTTTTGGTTTTAACTCTTACCCATTGGAGCTTGAAGGGGGCATGATGACAAAAGCCGTGCAAGCCCCCGGTAGGGACTTCCGGAGTGTATCAGTGGCTGCCAAGAGCATTTCCTCGATAAGAAGTACTATCAACCAGCTTGCTGCAAGTGCCGCCTTTTCATCCTTGTGCCACAGTGGCACTCCACTTGGAATCACCAATGTGACTATGCCAAGTAACAAAGTGGAGCCAAATGTTTGGAAAATGAGACCGTGGGTTAACTGAGCTTGTAAACGCATCCCCTTCGTTGCCATCATCTTGTTGACACTAGCGTTGGCCATTCTCAGGGCTTTGTGGTAGGCCTTACTGCACTCTGACATTTTTTTGGAAAATTCCCAGCACAAATGAATGAAATATGAATGGAGGGCAATCCACGTTAAAAGTAATACAACAAAGAGGATCCAGTACCAATGATTATGGTAGATGACAGAAACACCAGCATGAAAAGGAAAGATAACCTCAAAAACAATGACAATTAATATGAACATCTTTTGTAAACATCCACGGAAACTGAACACACTATTTAATCTCTGTTCAGCGGATATGTTGCTGAAAAATAAATCAAAGACTGGCTCCATGAATAGACGGCTAGCAAAGCATCCCAGTGCAACACCATAGATAGGCACATCCACAGTGCTGAAAAACACCGCTTGACAAACAGTGAATGAAACCAAAATGACACAGACAAAGAGGTTGTAAATGGAAGTCACAAGTCTGAGTGCAACAACAATAAGAACAAAGGAAACCAAAATCAAGAATAGAGCATATTTGGAAAACAATGTCTGGTCCTTCGGCAAAAACGCAAATCCTGTCACTGAGAACCCAACAAGCTGCAACACCTCAGTCCAAGTCACTGGACTGGAGGAGTATTTAATCAATCCATTGCATTGCTGCACTATCGACCAGATGGCTTTGGTACCAATGCTTATAAGTAGCATACTTGTCACAACTATAGCAACACCATTCTGGACGGCACTGGTATCTACAAAGGACACCAGACCAAGAACACAGCTACACCATAGACGAGTGCAGGTTATGATGAAAATCAAGGGTTTGACTGTGCTTTTGGAATCACAACAGCACTTTAGGCAGATCGAGACAACGATCAGCAATGCCGCAATCAAAACCACAATACCAAAGACTAATAGACTGATGATGGAAGAATACAATAGAACACACAAGATGAACACCAAGGTAACTATGTGGAAGGCATAATCCAAAACTCCAATCACGTTCAGGCCACACTTGAAGTTGCTGCCATTTTCCTCCATGTTGCAAACCAGTTTCAAAATACGGTTGTTAAAAATAAAACCAAAAATAATAATAGAATAAAAGATGGAGTTCACAAAATGATGGAAGATTTCCCTTTTACAACCATCAACCTGCAATGTAGAAAGAGAAATATAGGTTTAGAGAAAAAATCAGCCTTTGGGATCATTAAATGCATTTATGTTTAGGATAGTTGTGAAAATATAATGACATCGGCAGTGTACCTACCAAAATATAAGCCATCATGAATCTATTGTGAAAAAAGGTAACTGAAGGCATCATGTAATAAATGCAAGATGTGAGAAAGTGTATACATATAAAAAAAGTTGACTTTTAATCAAGGGGTGATGTACGTTCTTGACATTTAATCCAAAATAGAGATGTACCTGTTAAGAATAGAGATATATTATTAATAATAGAGAATTAATGGAGATAACTATATTTTGTGTCCGGTTTCAATGCACCGTGTCAACGGGAGGTCAATCAATTCTCCACAGCTTTTCACCGACATGTTTTAGGTGTTACAGACTGGTCCCCTGTCTTTAACTGCAAGGATAGACGTGGATTTGTCTGATAAACCCAATGGTTCCCTGACCAAAGATTCCCTGACGACTCTTGTTAAAAAACTTCGGGTCAGGCATCATTCACGGTTAAAAATAGATCATGACTCAACATATATAAATATTCATTACTTGTCACAAACGGTGGACGATGTCATTGGATAAAATACGAAGCGCTGATGATGTGGTTTATATTTACTTTCAAAAAGCCTGGGATGTTCACAGTTTGTAAAAATGTTACACACAAATATTCAAAAATAGTATTGAATTTATTGGGAAAAAAAACAATAATGGGATGAGTTTTCCTAAAAATAGGTCGAAATTTTTTTTAATTTGGTCACAACGTCTGATAACAAGATTGAATGTTTTGCTAACATTTGGCTGTTTATCAACAACTTGTATAAAAAAACGAGAGAGAGAGAGAGAGAGAAAAAATAACGCTCGGGTGATACCGGACCCTAAAACTGACAGAGATTAATCGGAGATTTTTTGTTCTGGGAACCAGACTACCAGACTTAGAGCCATAGTAATGAGAATACGAGTGTGTTTTCAGCTAGTGTTAGTGTATGGTGGCTTTAAAGGGACATCGCACGTATATATTGACGCCAATATTCACGTTTTGTACCCCAAGTGGATGATTTTGACACCAATATTGACGCCAATATTCACAACTTTGCCCCATGTTGCAAATATCGCAAATATTGACGCCACTATTGAAGCCAATGTTGGCACAATCGCAAATATTTACGCCAATATTCACGACTGTTCGCAGACACAGTCAGGCGTGAATAGGTTTTTTTTTTTTTTTTTTTTTTTTTTTTTAGGTAAGCAAGCAATAGTCTAACAAACCCTACATACACACTTTTGGAGATTGCAAACGCATACTTCGGCGGTAAGCAGAGCCATGCAATTGGGCCCAGGTGCAGACGACTATCGATTCAAACACAATAATTATTACCGGCACAAAGGAAAATGAATTTTTTGTTTGTTTGCACGCTGTGATATCATGAAATATTTATTATTGGGCCTGTTTATAAAAAGTATGTCTGCATATTGTAGAATATGGTGAAAAGGAACGTTTTGGACATGGCTTTTTTTAAATCGGTTATGAAGGAAAAGGAAAATGAATTCTTTTTTTTTTGCATGCTGTGATATCATGAAATATTTATTATTGGGCCTGTTTATAAAAAGTATGTCTGCATATTGTAGAATATGGTGAAAAGGAACGTTTTGGACATGGCTTTTTTTAAATCGGTTATGAAGGAAAAGGAAAATGAATTCTTTTTTTTTGCATGCTGTGATATCATGAAATATTTATTATTGGGCCTGTTTATAAAAAGTATGTCTACATATTGTAGAATTGGTGAAAAGGAACGTTTTGGACATGGCTTTTTTTTTTTTAAATCGGTTATGAATTTTGAAACAACATGGTTAGGAGGCGACACTAGGTAGGTTACACTGGCATATCCGTGTTAAAAAAGGGGGGATTTTTTGTATTTGAAAATGTATGTTATACTATCTTTTGTGTTCATTTTAACGGGGGCAAGCGGAAGAATTTGTTTATTTATTGATTTTTTAATTTTTTTTTATAATGTTAAATTATTTATTTATTTATTTAATTTTATTTTTTTTGGGGGAGGGTCAATTTCATTCATGTTTGTTACCATTCATTTGTGCATTTTCAGATCTCTTTTGGTGGGGAGGGGGAAGGGTTCTGAAAAATGTAAGTTAAAGGGGCCATGTCTTCATGATCATAGCAGGTGGCTGTACGTCAGTGATCATGACGTCAGTGCCCCTTTAAAATATTCCATGTCTAAATAATAATGATAAATAACGCAGAACAGGATACAACTATAGACAAAATCATGGGAAAGTGTAGTGGATATTATCATTTTAAGAAAAGGTTTATCCAGTTTCGGGCATAGGGTCTACCTGCGACCACAGTCAGTGTGAGTGTGTGCTTGATACGGTGAACGTTCAATTTTTACCAAAAAATTACTCCAGATGACAAATTAACGATCAGCCCCCCCCCCCCCAAAAAAGGGTTTTATGTTAACCCTTTAAAAACGTGAAGTCGTGGCTTGAAAGTTGCAGTAAGAGATGGTAGAGCAATTTTTGTTTTTGCTGATGAAGCCCAAACAGAACAACAATTATGGACCGTATGGTTTTGTTTGGCTGAAACATTGTACATGGAAGGGGAACAGTTTTATTTACCATTGGAGTTAGCATATCCCAACCAGATATTAGCTATATTTAGATTTTTGTCCCACTTTAAGATTTTTTAAAACTTATTTTTAACAATTCATACACCTGTCCTCATTTAAAACCATTTATAACACACCTCTTGCTCGTACACCTCTTTGTGGCGTGTCGTGGCCGAGCGGATAAGAACACCAGACTCGAGCTCTGATGTTTCTGATCAGTAGGCAGAGTGTGGGTTCGAGTCCCGGTCGTGACACTTAACCATTATTGCTGCGTCCTTCGGATAGGACGTAGGTCCCTTGTGTTGTGCAATGCACGTAAAAGAACTTAGTGCACTTATCGCAAAGAGAAGGGGTTCGCCCCGGTGTTCCTGGTTTGAACTGTACACAATCCACTATCGATCACTGACTTCTTGGGCCAAGACTAGTCCACTGTCGGCAGCACCTTAAACCTTATTCCACAATGGACCCGGTTTCCGTCAGACAGAAGTGGAAACACAATAGAGATATCCCTATTAACCGAAATAGAGGTATTTTTTAATATTATTAATATAGATATCTCTGTTCCTAATGGAAATATTACCATATATTTATATCTTTAGTAGAGATACACAGGGGTATCTCTATCAAAATAGATATATCTCTATTTCCTCGTTAGTGATATCTTTATTAAAACAGAGATGTCTCTATTTTTAATAGAGATATCTCTATTTTAGATTAAATGTCAATAACGTACGCTATCAAGGAGAAAGTGTAGCTAATGTTAACCAGACCCAATATTTGGTTCTTGCTTAATTAGGGCAGGGCATTTTATACTATGAAGGGCATCTATGAAGAAAATGAAAATGCGCCGTTATACAGAACATTTTAGAGGGCACCAAGGCAATGACCAGGGGCATGGAGTCAATTGCCTCCACTGTGCAGTATCAAGCCTGGTAAACATTAAACAAACAAATTTATATTCGAACACAAAATACATCTTACCTCCACCACTCATGTGATCAACAGCAAACAGTTTTAAATCTCAGCAGCTGAACATTTCCCTGTCCCTCCTTTTGGTAATGTTCCCTGGACAGATAACATGCCAACTGACTCTAGGTCAAGTCTGTGGTTTGTTTATAAAGCCCTGGCTCACTCGTGATTTCTCAATTCTGGATGCATGTTGGGAATCTCCCCATTACATGTTCACTTAACGCAGCTGCTCAAAAGATGTATTGCAAAATCAGACTTGGGCAAGGCCCTCTATCATTGAGCACTATACTGCATCTCATTATCCTACAATGACTGGCTTTACAATGTACGCCTATATATATGGCTAGGACAAGGTAGTCAGCATTCGACACCAGAGGGCAGCTTTGGCATCAACGTAAAGCGCCGGCCACAACAGGTCAAATGTAGCAAAATCAAAAGCTGACAAGCAGTCGTTAGCAATTTTGCAAATTTTCTAAATGCTTGAAGATGGCATGCATACCATTCAGCAGTTTTGAAGCTAGGGTAAAATCTTGGGGGGGGGGTGCACATAGGGGTGCACCATTTTTTCTAGGGGGTCTGACCAATTAAAACAGTATTTTTTTTTCATCTGACAAGTTTTTCCCCACCCCTCCCCAGTCATACAGCACATTTGTAATGTTAAATAGCCACTGATCACAGTGTTAGGAGCCACAAACGGCTATAGGTTAACAGCAGACTCGCTCAAATATTGAAAAGCATTGTATTATTCTGATGGATAGTAAAACTTAAAAAGGCTTGAAGACTGGATGCATTCACGATTTAATAAAACAAAACATTTCAATTTTTTACGAACAGCTGTTCACAAAATGTATTGCAAAATCTGTTTTCTCATTATAGGGAAAGTCCCTATCTTTGAACAATACAATACTTCACACTCCTACCAAGGACTAGTCTCTATAAATAGCTAACTTGTTCTCACATAAACTGTGTGCGCCGCCGTCGTCTTTTGCGCACTCGTTCTACTAGGTAAACATGGCGCGTCGGATCAGCACTTGTCTCCAGCCAGCCAGCTCTGTCGTTAGCCTCTTTATTTAAGTCTACACTGCAGCGGCGTAGCCAGGATTGTTTTCAATGGGGGGGGGGGGCACACAGGGGGGAGGCATTGCTTTTCAGTGGGGAGCCCATAGGGTCTTTGTTTTTTAATGAATTACATGTATCTAGTTTTTTTCATGGGGGTTGCCTGGGCACATGCCCCCAGGCACCCCCGTTGCTAAACTGCATAGAGGGGTTTGAGGTCATTGATGATTGTGTCTAGCCATGTATGTTTTTTTCCTCCCTGCTGGTCTCTTTCATGGACGTAAATACCAGGGGAAATGGAGGAATATGTATCCCCCTACTATTTGTCCGAGGGGGGGGGGGGGGTGGTCCTTTAAAAGGACATGAACAAGGAGACAAGGGAAAATCAATCATCAACGTTAAAGAGCAACCTCCCTTGTCTCTCTGATCAAGCGCCATTTTTAACTTTCCAAAAACTGGCTTCATTTAAACAATAAACAAATAGAAAAAAACAACTTGACAGTAAGAGGCAAAAATAACTGTGGAGTAATTAAATAATCTACCTGAATTATAAATACATTTTATTGCAAGGCCACGACCCTGCAAGGTCTGAAGTGGCCACCATGTAAGACTGAGTAACTACTCTTTTATTCCCCTTCATATAATAACCTTCTTGTTGAAAAGCGTAATGATATGAGAAAATCTCTCAAACTTGTCCATTTTGTAAATTTTCAAATAGCCTGTGTAAGTCTTGCGCGTATTCGAATATTTATGGGACCATTTTGGTCCCACACACATGGCTGTAACATGTAAAGGAAACAAAATCACGCGCTTTAACGGACCCTTATGTTCGAATACGCGCGAGACTTACACAGTCTATTCCTGTCCTCGGGTTCCGTTTCGCGAGAGGTCAAATTGCACACTACACTTATTTGTTGTGCACACGCGCGCACTTATCACTTTTACCGGTAAAAATGAATTGACAGTTTTGCAGTTTTAAAATTTTTCCATGAATTACTCTATTTAGTGTAAAGCAATAACAACATCTGAATTGATTGCATATTTTGATGTTTTTCTTTTTATTTGTTTATCAATAAGCAATAAGCATAATATACCTTTTTTCAATAATTGTGAAAGTAAATGATTATACTGGCTTATTTCCTCACACAAAATACTATAGAGAAGATAACAAAAACTAAATTTATATGAATTGTAGACGCAGATTCAACACATAATTCAACAATCACTTTCCACAATTTCCAAAGTGTTCACACAACTCGTTGTAAACAAATAAAATTTAATGAACAGGAAAAGAAAACCGATTACTGATTCATATTTTCTAATCGCTCAGTTTTTAAAGAGTCTTCACTGAACAACCCTAAACAGAACATTATCAAACAAGTTACTTGAGAATCCATATAGGCCTACTTATCACTGATAGCTTTTAATAAGATGAAAAGAAAATCCCACAGGAGCTTTAAATGGAAAAGTTAAAAATGACACATTTCAGTTGAAAGCATTAATAATAACAAACTAATAATTGCAACTTTATCTTAATGCATGTATATCTTTATTTTTTTGAGGAGTAAAAAACACCTGTAGGCAAAAAGGGCAGACCATATGGTTTATGCTTCTGCAGGGGTATTTGGGAACTTATTTTGATGCGGCAAAATCAAAAGAACAATTTTTTTTAGGCTTCCTCTCAACATTATGCTATTTTCTAAACTTTGACAGTATTCTACCAACCTCGTTCCCAGGGGTAATTGATCTCGCCGCGCCATTTTTCTTTTGGTACCGAAGTTGGCTCGATCATCACCCCCTGGAATCGATCTCGTTCCCAGGGGGTAAATGATCTTACATGGCCTTTAATATTCTCCACTGAGGACTGGTACATACTGTCACCACTGAAACTGTTATCATATTTACAAAACATTAGTAAGCTCAGCTAGTCAACATTTATATTCAAACGAGTCTGCAAACAAACACGTTAACAAATTAAACATGTAAAAACAAAGGCAATCTAGTAAATCATGTCATCATTCACAGGGATTCGAGGATTCGTGTGGAAAGTGAAAACAGGGGAAGTTTGTTTTGGCGGATCTCGAAAATATGTTTACCCTGTAATAACCTCTATAAATGTTATATTTTATTCTAATCAATTATTTTAAATAAAACCTACATGTAACATTCGTTATCGACTGGCACAAAACAAAATAATAAAGTATACAGAACTAGCTCCAGACACAATCATGCAAACTAGACTTGAAGCATTTTGGCTATACATTTCTTTATACTCTTTTCATTAAAATCAAGACTTAACTAGCTTGAAGCCATGTCCAGTATCAACACAAGATGGGGGAAACCATCTCATCATGAAGCGTTTCCAACTGGCGCCGCAAATTGTGTTATCTGTATATGGGGCTAGAATCAACATGTCTTTTATCAGCCATTGCACTTTTTGGGGGAACTTAGATGTGTACTCTGTCATATCTTTTTTATTAGGCACGTGAAAGTCATTATCAGTCCACAAAGGGGAAACTTTATAAACTGCTTTAACTTTCCTTCCCCTGTCCTTCCAATTGATGCTGTTTTCCTCTGAGGTGTTAAACTCTATCCAATCACGGGTAAAATCACCCACTTTTGCCACATGACCCGTTTCAGGGTCTCTTGATCTACTCAGTTGGCAAGTTTGCATTGCAATTACATTGGTTTTGTCCTTATTGATTTTATCCAGCCAGTCCTCGGAGTATCGTGCATCTTGGATCAAGATAAGCCTAGATTGGAAGTCCCCAGTCTTGAAGCTGTTACCCCATAGCCTTTGCATCGTTTCAAACTTGAACTTTTCTGTTGAAAAGACCCCCAAAAATATGGAATTAGTTTTATCTTGAATCTAACAATCAAGCCCAAAATTCAATTCAAAGGATTTTAACCTTTAAAAGACTATCCAACTATATGGACACGACCCTTTTTATTTAATAAGATCGTGAGCTGTTTTTAACACACAGTGTCTCCAAATGTAGCCGGTATTCAGATCTTTATAAATCGCACACAAGCGCAGGCTATTCAGTCTATATGGTTTATATCTCTATAATAAATGCTGTGGGTCCTAGCCAGGGCGAATGTGAAAATTTGTGAGAATAGCTTGCAGGCCTGGGTTCCCCCATATTCTTAACTCGCAACTTCCCAATTACAATGGGCAGCACCAGAAATACAAATTTACATGTTTGGACACAATGTGGACTATTTCTTTCTCTCTTGGTGACTGCTTTACTTCTTTCGAGAAGGCCCAAGGGGGTTTTCAGAAAATCCTGAAAACAGGAAAAGTCATGAAAAATCACACACCCTGCATAGCATTAGCCAGAAGCCATCTAGGTGTGTTTTGGAAAAACTATTTTGAATTTAATTTGGACATTACTTACACGACTGTAAAAGTAATGCATTAAGTGAGTGATTTGGACACCCTGTTGTTCGATAGACTGATCCACTAAAGCCGTGTTCGCTTTGGACTATTTTTGGGGTAAACTAACCAAGCAAATGGGTAACTTGACCATTTTAAGTCCAGTGTTTTTTCACCCATGTTACTTAACAGAGTACAATGGGTAGTTTAACCGGCCACTTTCTGCCCAGGTAAACTAACCGAGCCAAAAAAGTAAAATACCACATCCGGTTCACACGCACAAAGGCTGGTTTGGGTCGTTCTATAAATTTGGGGTCCAAAGTGTGACATTTTCCTGTCCCTGTTACACCTGACGTGTGCAATTTAATCTGAAAATATCTTTAAATTTGACTTCAAACTGTTTTGATTTGTTCAGCATGTACTTTGCGTTAACATAATCACTCTTGGAGGTAGAAGGCACCAAAGAGTGTGCTGTAAATGTATGAAATCTTGTGTCAGATGTAACAGGGACAACAATAAAAAACGGACCCCAAATTTATAGAATGAGCCGTTTGTAGTTGGTCGTGCGATGGTAAAATCACTGCGTGACGCAGCTCTTAGTCTCTGCTGACGCCTCAATTGGTTTGTTTCACCATGGTCTCGGTTAGTTTACCCACGTCAAATAATCCAAGTGCGGACACCGGTAAGATTTACCCATTGGAAGTTCCCCATAATAGTCTCAGTTAAATATGAATCCAATGCGAACGCGGCTTAAGCCTCGCTCACTATTAATGTGTTTGTCAGACTTCTCGGTTGCCGATCACAGCTGTGATTGGCACGGTCAAAACAGCAAGGGCGTGGTCGGTACGTTCAAGTGCGTGTGTGGATGACCGACAATAATTATAGGGATTACCTAAGGGCTTCAAAGTTCATGGGCTCAGGCTATCTTCCAAGAAATGTTGACACTCTGTGAAAAATCACCACGGTATCTTTAGTTTCAAATGTCGTCATTATTATATCATCAGTAAGACATTTTGCCATGGCAATAATGACGTTTTGTACTAATTATACGAATAGAATAAAAGAACATGCTCTGTGGAAAAAGTAAGATTGAAGCTCTCTTCGATATAATCCTCTAAAAGATTTTGTATATTTTCATTCGGAAATTAGCCACTTACTAACAAATGTTTTGTAGTACTCGTTCTTGTACTCAGGACTTAGTACTTTGTACTCGGATAGCTGTACTCGAACTTGATGTCACAAGTACTCGTACTTGAGTACAACTCGGCCACCTGTGTACTCGGCCGTACTTGGCGCTTGGGTAAAAATACTTGACTAGTAGGCCCTACACTATTTTGTTACACAGCATAGTACGGGCTTCACTGATGGCAACTAGACTGAATTAATAAAAGTTGACCAATAAAAAACTGAAACCGAACTAACCTTCTGTCAATTCCCACCTGCCGCAACCATCTACATCACCACAGTAGTAGACCACGTAGCTGTCATACCTCTGACCATTTGTACCTGGGATCGTCTGATTAAAGAAGAGGTGAAGCTGGTGTTCAAGGGTTGTGACTGAAAGCCCATCGACAAAGGAATTCATGCTGCAAGTTATGGCATTATGCTCAAAGAACTTCATGATGGATTGCTGTAACTCTCCCGATTGTACCAACTCCGACTGTCTATATTTTGCACAAACAAAGAACGCAATACAAAATAAACGACACTACACGAATGATATTAATAACACAAAAAATGGTTGGTTTTGATCAATGCACACAAATATACACAGGCCTCGATCTTAACAAAAAGGGGGCAGGCCTTTGCTGGCCAAATCAGAGAAATTGTACAAGGGCATGCTGGCCAAGTTGATAGTGACAGTGCAATTTTCCTGAAGGGCATGCGGGCCAACTCGACAGGGCATGAGGCCAATGATCTCGGTGGCCTCGGTTAAGATTAAGACCTGTATACTTACATTGACACAAAATGTTATCAACCAACAGGCTGTGGAGAACAAGAGATGTGGTTTGGCCTTTATTATAATGTCCAAATGGAAGACCAGCCTGCAATCAAATGCAACCCATGACCTCAGCTACTGGCAAGGGTTTTCAAACCTCAGGCAAGTTTGTACTGTCTATATTTTGGTTATCACCTATCAACAGTTGTGAACAGCAGTTATTTCATAATCTATAAATGTATGCTCGTGTACTTTCAGAATATTGACCCCTTGTCGCATGTGACCGTCTGCAACACTCGCTATTTTGGTGGTCAAATTGCAAAAAAACCCACCAAAAACATTATGGTATAAAAGCCTTGCAATGCTGTTGTGCCTATAAATACGCCCTCACTGTACAACATAATTAAGGGGAAATTGACTCCAAAAATGGTACCATGATTATTGTAATGATGACGTCAGGTGAATTGGGTCAAAAGGCTAGTTTGTAACAGGCTAACATTTCTGTTGTTATTTTTTACCAGAATTCATAAAGTCCACGAGAGATGCATAACATAAGACAATCCCACAACATTCATTGCGATTGGCTTAAATATTACTCTCCACAACACAATACACGCTCACACTGGTGAGCACAAAATGTCTGCACTTGGTCTAAGATGATAACTTCACAGAATCTGAATAAGTACAGATTTCAAATAATTGCTTTTTGGTTTTAACTCTTACCCACGGGAGCTTGAAGGGGGCATGATGACAAAAGCCCTGCAAGCCCCCGGTAGGGTCTTCTGGAGTGTATCAGTGGCTGCAACGAGCATTCCCTCGATAAGAAGTACTATCAACCAGCTTGCTGCAAGTGCCGCCTTTTCATCCTTGTGCCACAGTGGCACTCCACTTGGAATCACCAATGTGACTATGCCAAGTAACAAAGTGGAGCCAAATGTTTGGAAAATGAGACCGTGGGTTAACTGAGCTTGTAAACGCATCCCCTTCGTTGCCATCATCTTGTTGACACTAGCGTTGGCCATTCTCAGGGCTTTGTGGTAGGCCTTACTGCACTCTGACATTTTTTTGGAAAATTCCCAGCACAAATGAATGAAATATGAATGGAGGGCAATCCACGGTGAAAGTAATACAACAAAGAGGATCCAGTACCAATGATTATGGTAGATGACAGAAACACCAGCATGAAAAGGAAAGATAACCTCAAAAACAATGACAATTAATATGAACATCTTTTGTAAACATCCACGGATACTGAACACACTATTTAATCTCTGTTCAACGGATATGTTGCTGAAAAATAAATCAAAGACTGGCTCCATGAATAGACGGCTAGCAAAGCATCCCAGTGCAACACCATAGATAGGCACATCCACAGTGCTGAAAAACACCGCTTGACAAACAGTGAATGAAACCAAAATGACACAGACAAAGAGGTTGTAAATGGAAGCCACAAGTCTGAGTGCCACAACAGTAACAACAAAGGAAACCAAAATCAAGAATAGAGCATATTTGGAAAAAAATGCCTGGTCCCTCGGCAAAAACGCAAATCCTGTCACTGAGAACCCAACAAGCTGCAACACCTCAGTCCAAGTCACTGGACTGGAGGAGTATTTAATCAATCCACTGAAATGCTGCACAATTGACCAGATGCCCTTGGTGACAATGCTTGTAACTAACAACACCGTCACAGCTGTAAAAGTATTATGCTGGATGGCGTTGGTATCTACAAAGGACACCAGACCAAGAATACAGCTACACCATAAACGAATGCAAAACATGATGACATTCAAGAGCTGGTCGTTACCTATGCATTTTGAATTTTGGCAGTACATTAGGCAGAGGACACCAATCAGAAATCCAATCAAAACCACAATACAGAAGATTATTGGACTGATGCTGGAAGCAACCAATAGGGCAATCAAGCTGACCACCAAGGCAGATATGAGGACAGTATAATCCAAAACACCAACCAAGTTCAGGCCACACTTGAAGTTGCTGCCATTTCCCGCCATGGTTTTAGAATAACGGTTGCTCAGACTAAAAATGGAGTTCACGAAATGATAGATTTGATCCCCCTTTAGAATTCGAAGAACCTTAAACCATCAACCATCAACCTGTTATGTAGAAAGAAAAATAGAACTTTTAAGGATAACAATAAATGCAATCATGTATTTAGATAGCTCCGGGCTCCATTTTTGTAAAGATGCTATAGAGAAATGTGGAAATCATAGAAAGTTATTCTGAGCATAATTAGGTTAAGTATATGCAAAGCAGATAAGTATGAACCTTGGCCTATCTGTATTGCCAACAGGAGAGGGCGCTGTAAGCAGTTCAATTTTAATTTTGGCAAGTGATGACGTTTGGGAGCCGGAAACGCAGTGTAACGAATGCTCACATACGTACACCATTCATTTACATGGCATTTCCGGCTCAAAAACGTCATAGCTTACCAATATGATTTACATGTTTACATGTCATCACGTGACCTGTAGCGGGTACTACGTCATCTCAGCTAATGGCAAACTACGTGCAACTACATGCTGTGACCGACAAAGTCATATTAATAGTCGGCTTTTGGTAATAATAACACAGTTACTGACCCTTTTATTAAAGTTGTACGTTGTGATTGATTTTTATCACATTGCTGTTTCATAAACTACCAGTATTCTACTACAAAAGAGGTTTATTTTTCAGTTATGCGTCGGAGGCGGACGACGATGTAGCCACCCGCTAATGTAGGCATAAACCACTATAAAAAAGCGTAAAGAACGTTCGAAAAGTGAGCATTTATACCTATAGTCTTAGTTGCGGAATTTCAAATAGACAAAGGAATCACACAGTTTTGGAAAGCCTTTTCTTTGGATGATTTTAGTTTCAAAACTTTAACATGAACATATACGTTCCTTGTAGAATTTGCAAGACTTCTGGAACTGTCCTTACTGGCTTTATTCAGCCACTCGAAGATCTCTGGTAAAAAAATTTGAATATTTTTTACAGATTTCGAGAAGGAAAGTCCTCGATCGGATATTGAACTGTTTACAGCGCCCTTTCCTGTTTGCAATACACACAGGCAAAGGTTTACACTTTGGTGCTTTGCATACCGTACTTGCTGCTCGGCATGATTTTTTATGTTAAAAAAATTATGACATTGTTTTGTTTTAAAAGAATTGTAGTGCCTTTCACTAACTGCCACACACTACAACTGCAGTGTAGTACTGATTGGTTCAATAATTCACTGTTACAGTTCAATACAAATTCTACAATGAGTGATCAGTTTTTTACATCAACAAACTCAAAACTGGTCTCTCCCATAAAGTTATCAGCCAAAATGCCGTGTCATTCATTGTGACGGTTCTCCAATTTAATTTCGATCAGCAAATACATTTGCTGGGCAATATTTTCAGCAATATTTTTCGTCCTCCCCCCCCTAACTCATCTTTCACACCCCAGTTGATCAATAAAAATGGTTAGTGATATGCTTTAGAGGCTAAGTGCTGCTTGCATTCTATGTTGGCTGGACATCCAGGGATAACACAGCATTGGTTTAAACTGGATTCCCGTTTCTAGTTTTTGTGACTATGTCAACAACATTGTGGTGACCTTTCAGTGAACAATAAAAACACATACACACCTATTTTGAAGAATCTGAAAGCAGTAATTGAAATTAGTAACAGTGATTTGGGCTTGGGGAATATTGCCAGTAGCACAAAGCGCTTACCAGCCAAAGTGTCAATTTACTATGTTGTTTATCTTCATGCAAGTGACTGCCCTCCAAAATGAATTGCTTATAATCAGTAAACTGTTTTGATTAACAGGTTGACGAGAATCATGTTTCTTCCTTTGCTCCTTTAAAATGATGCGATTCATCATGTTATCATTATTTACAAAAGAAGCCCATGAGAAAAGGCCAAAACGTTTGCAGGCATAAAGTGTCCATGCTCGTCTTTGGAAGATCGAACATGACTTCACACCTTGTGTTTCGAATGAATGCCGGGGTACAGCTTTGATCAGATTGTAACACAAAAAGAGGGACATAAATCTCAATCTTTTAGTCAACTGTTTTTACAATGTCCATGTTATGTGAAAATATACTTGACATTGAAAAAACAAAATGACGATGTCCTTCGTAATAAAACTACATTGGCAGTGTATCTGCCAGAATATAAGCCATGGTGTACATTGCGAAAAAAACGCAATTGAAGGCATCAATTAATAAATTCAAGATTGGAGAAAGTAAATAGGTGACTTTTAATGAAGGCACTTTCCTCCATAGCCTCCGTACAGTATCAGGGTTGGTATAAACCATTCAACTAACAAAATTAGTTATATTTAAATCACAAAACACATCTCACCTCCACTATTGTAATTCAACAACAAAAGCTTGAAAATCTCAGCGACAGAACATACCTTTCCCTTCGTTGGCGCTGTTCCCTTCTGTTTGACAGTTTACAACACCTACTGACTCTAGGTCAAAGTCTGTGGTTTGTTTAAATAGCCCCGGCTGGCAATGACACGTTGTTTCTCCTACTGTTTCTCATTTATCGCTACGTGTCGGGAATTTCCCCATTACGTTTTCACTTGACACACAATGTATTGCAAAATCGGACTTGGGGAAGCCCCCTATCGTCTAGGACTAGCCAGCTAAGCGTCGCCAACAAACTGGTCAAATTTTGCAAAAATCACACGTTGAAAAGCAGCCTAAATATGAAGTTATGCACAATTTGAAAAATGCTTGAAGATCACGTCGTCTTCATGCATATTATGTACAACAATTCAGTCACACACAGCTGAGGAGGGATACGCAGCGGCGTAGCCAGGATTTTTTCACTAGGGGGGCACGGGTTGGGGGGCACGGGTTGGGGGGGGGCACGGGGTGGGGGTTGGGGGGCATTGCTTTTCAGTGGAGTTTTTTTTATGAATTACATGTATCTCCATTTTTTCACATGCGGGGGGGGGGCACTTGATTTATTTATTCATTTATTTATTTATTCATTTATTTATTTTATTTGTTATTATTTTTATTATTATTTATTTATTTTTTTTTTTTTTGGGGGGGGGGGTGTAGGGGTGGGAGAGGACACGTGTCCCCTAGGCCCCCCTTAATGATACACCGCTGGTCATACGGCACATTTTCAGTTTTAAACAGCCACTGGTAACAAGGGTCCACCATGGCGCCGCTTGCCACTGCAGTGGAGATGGTACTTCTTGTAAAACCATTAGCAGGGCGTAAGCGCAGAATTCGCTGTTACTATAGTTAGGGTTAGCAGTGCCATGCAATTGGGACCTACCGGGCCCTGCCCATTGTGCAAATTCAATTTTCTGCTCAGCAAAAATGAGCAGGATAACAATTACAAATTGTACTTGTGACAGATACATTTTGGCTGGTAACCTTACTTTGGTAAGCATTGTTTCGTTGTGCTAAGCAACATGTGCTCAATGAAATTGGTGCCAGAGGCCCTGATGTATTGCACAATCGGATTTCTCGTCTTAGGTGAAGTCCCTCTACCTCTGACTAATACAATGCTTCACAAGGACGGTTGAAAGAAATGTGAATTGGAATCAATTTGAATTCCAACTCCCATAAAAAAATGGGGGGGGGGGGGAGAGAAAAAAGATGACGTATGGTACCTTTAACATGGTTCAGTGAATATTCATTGTACATGTATATTATACTTTTATGTATGTTTAGTCAATGAACTGAATAGATAAGGGCCCAAGTGTCATTGAAATAACATGATTCGAACTACCTCCAGCTACCGGGCAGTCTCGGTAGTCTAGTTGGTTAGACGTCTGCTCTAGAATGGCAGGGGGTCGTGGGAAAAAAAAGCCTGTGATTTTTTTTTTTCACAGGACTCGGGAAAGTACTGAGTCTACAGACAACACTATACTACACTTCTATAAGGTGTAGAGGTCAAGCAATCGAGTGTATTGGACTCATCTTCTGGTTGTAGAGGGGGGGGGGGTTGTGTATTTGTGTAACTCCCCCACCACCCCCAGCAAAATTAAGATGAAAGGACAAATCTAAGAATTCAGGCAGCTACAGTGTACACATAGGAGATTCAGAAAGATTGTTCAACCCTCTGAAAAGCAATGAAGATAGTGATCTATTTCAAAGATTTTTATTCCAATTTTGGGCATCTGTGAGGAGAACACCCACAAGAATTTTATGTTATTAGTCCTAGGGAGTGATTGTGTAACTTCAACAAATTGGTGCGTTAAAATCTGAAACCACAAGGGGGCCTTTCTCTTGGACTTGCCCTAATTTACATTTAAAATAAATAATATTAAATAAATAAACCACACTGTACATACGACTTATTGTTTTAGCATTGGAAACTTTTGTCCTCTTTAATTACTTTGCTTTATAATAACATTGCTCTATAGTATTTACAAATTTAAGACTCGACAAACATTTTCTTTCAAAAGGCAAACGTTAATTTGGGAAGAGAAATTGGCTCTCTTTGTGTAAAACCCGTAATATGATTTTGCAGTGGGCAACTTAGTCAACGTGTACTGTATATAGCATCATACTCCTACAAACATAAACATGCAATGTACGAAGTTTGAATATTTACAATGAAATCAGTTTTACCAGAGCAAATTCTTTAATCAGAAGAATTTCAGCAGAATTTCTATGATGCTGATCTATTAAAAAGTTGCATAATTTTTGCAAAGTTGAAGCGGTGAAATTTACTCCACTTTGTCAAAGACCAGCACCTTCACTTTGTTTGTGTGACCAGACATATGCCTAAGACTAAAAAACCAGTGAAAGTTCAAGCTCAATCGGTCATCGGAATCACACAAAAATAGAGGAAAAAAACCCCCAAACAAACAAAAAAATTATTATATATTTTCACGGTTTCCAAACACATAAGGTTTTGGACTCATTTCTCAACAATAACATTTCAAGCAAATATGAAGGAAAGTTGTTCACCATGAACATCTTTACAATACACTTGTGTAAATCTGTGACCATTTCTATTTTCAAACTAACCAACTTTTAATAGATGTTAAATTTGCATCAGGGATAAAGACTATTATTTGTTTCACCCATACACCGACGTGTCTTACCTTATCGATGTGTGTTACACTGTTAAGCACTGTACACTCAGTACTTGAGAGAAGTGTGTGAAAAAAAACCACAGACCTATTATACTCGGGTGGGATTTGAACCCACGACCTTTGCCATTCTAGAGCAGATGTCTTACCAACTAGACCACCAAGATTGCCCAGCAGCTAGAGGCAGTTCGAATCCTTTATTTTAGCAGTAGGTACCGCAACGATTTTTTCACTGGACTTTGGGTAGTACTGAGTATGCAATGCTTAAAACACATCGGTGCATGAGTGAAACACAAACAGCAGTCTTACCCGAATACTGTGCACATCCTTTGAGAGGGTATTGCAAAACAGGATCTTCCCCCCTTGGCATTATTGCACTTTTTGCCTTGGAAACTCATATAAATTAAAGTAAGAATAAAATTGATCGAATTTTAAGTTTACTGCAAACTTTTTAACAGCCACACAGATTTCATTCTCAAAAACACTTTGTACTGGGACAACAGTAGTTCACAGCAAACATTACACGTCACGCAGTGGCACAAATTTCTTTGAAGAAAGGGTTTTCACAAATTATAGACAAAAAACCAGACAATGTACTTTGTACAAAAAACTTTACATGTAAATATTCAACAGATGATGAATGGATTTTGGCCTACTCCCCGAAACCTGTTGAAAGTTTGTCTGTACCATTTTCAGATATTTTTCTAAACACAACTACACTTAGTTTGGGTAATAGGGAGTAACTATTACCAGTAAAACTTGCAGTTCACAACTATTTATGTCAACTTCTTTTGGGAGGAGTGTTAGCTCTGTAAAGAACCATTGGTAGGATCTCAACGTTTCAAATAGTATACTCTGCTCCTTGCAAGAGATTAACACATGGTTCTTACCCACAAGTTTGACTAGCAATTTAATTACTTTTTACTTGTCAAGTAGACTTCCTCAAAAGCATCTGATCCGACTTAGGGCCAAACATTTGAAAAACAACCACAAGGATATTTTATGGATTGCAGTGGCATCTACATATATATGTATTTGTACGGTTCAAGGGGGAAAAGATACAGTTAATAATAACTTTACACAGTTAATTCCCTTTCAAAACAAAAATAAAATAAACAAATAAACAAAAAAATTACATGCTAACCCAGTCTAGTGTTTAAGAAATCTAACAAGTATCTTTTTCACTACAGGTTCAAATAGCCCCAAAAGTTTCAAGTATTGAAATGTTGTGTTCTTATTTTGTTTATTCATGCTAATCATGTTTTCATTCATGCTGTTTTTGCCTCGTTTCATTCCACCTTGCCTCTTTATCAAATTATTCTGCGATTTAGACATCTAACAGTGTGTGAAGTTTCAAGTAAACATTTTTATATACTAAACTCTTAAGTAATTGGCCTATAAACGTGGCAATGTACAGGTATAAATACAAAATCATCGACAATATCACCAAGGTATTCATCTTACCAATGTTGAGAGTGCTAAAAAATAGACAAACAAACAAAACATTTGAACAAAATTTCAGCTTTTAAAATATTTTTATTTTGTTGTTGTTGTTGGGGAAATCCAAAACTGACAACACCCAAGGTAACATGAACTTGTAAAAAACCACCAAATACTAACCACAAGTGCGTACATTTCCATCAGTTAATGCACACCAAGTTATTTTGCTATATTTCTGTAATATCATAATAGTATGCCATCTGTCTACTTTAGGTGATAGGTACACGTATACAATCCTCTTCCTTCTTCCAGAAGACAACGGAGGCAATAAGTCCTTCACATGAAATATGCTAATTACATTCATGCATGACTACAGACACTATTGGTTGGCAAACACCATAGAGTTGTGCACTGGGGGCAGATGTACAAATGCGTCACGCCATTCTCAGCCCCATACAAAAAGGCACGATGTTTCCTCATTTTGCCAACCAGTAGTGTTGGTGCGCACGCATGATGTGCAATTGACATATTTCATGGGCACAGGGTCTATTGTCTCCATGCCCACTGATCATTGTCTTGGTACCCCTTGAACTGCCACATTGGAAATGAAACATTTTCCTCATAGAAAGTGCCCTTTTTTTTGCATAAAATTGACTTGCCCTTCTAAGAAAACTACACATGTACAATGTACGGTATTACGAAGCCCAGAAGAAAACACGCAGGCATTAATCTGTTTGCACGGTTTTTTTAATCCATTCGAACAAATTAGCAATCCATTAAAACGAATTAGTAATCCTTGCGAGCAAATTAGCAATCCGTTCAAACGAATTAGTAATCCTTGCGAGCAAATTAGCAATCCGTTCAAATGAATTAGTAATCCTTGCGAGCAAATTAGCAATCCGTTCAAACAAATTGGTAATCCTTAGCGAATTAGTAATCAGTTTGAATGAATTAGTAATCCTTGCGAGCAAATTAGCAATCCGTTCAAACAAATTAGTAATCCTTGCGAGCGAATTAGTAATCCATTCGAACGAATTAGCCAATGCGTGAAATTGCGCTACACGCATGCGTACGATCCACCCACAACGATAGATTCAAGATAGCGGAGGGAAACATGATGACCGTATTGGTATGTTTTTCAATTTTTATATCAGAATTATTGGGTAAATAGGCATTGTGAAAATTGTTCTTTTCAATAAACAATGCTTCTTTGTCCAATCAGATAAAGATTGGCAAAATTACCAATACGGTCATCATCAGACTTTACAAAAAATGCTTCATTCATGGTAAGGTAAAGGGCACCTATATTATGAGGGATGTTTAAATTTCTACTGGAACATTTCGGGGGGCACCAAGGCAATGACCAGGGGGCATGGAGGCATCTGCCTCCGTTACCCACTGTGAACTACCAGGCCCGCATACAGTTCCAAGATCACTGTCATCAAGCAGCCGAACAGACAGCTTTTTTTTTTAAACAAAACTTGAAAAGTAAAATTTAGCAGAAAACAAGCAAGTCACATTCAATATCAGACTTTGAACTTTGTTCTAGATTTTAGATGAGGTATAGCAATGTTTCCTTGGTAAAGAAGAATGTTTTTTTTCATATTTGAACTTAACAATGGTCACCTTGGGGAAAGTACCATACTAAGCAGTCACTTCTGTGATGTTGTGTGCAGCCTTCCATTTTGTAAATAGGGAGTACATTTTTCCCCCAAAATGATGACCAACGACCAATGCACTACCCATCAAAGTGGTAGCATTGGGTGGTGATTCAACACTTTCAACAAAACTGACTGAAAGTGAACAAGATGCATCGAGCCTTCTGCTATTTTTCAATTTCTCATTTCATTGAATGATTTGGTAAGATTGCTAATCTTCATTCCACCAAAGCAATTTTTATGATTTTTTAAAGAGTACCATTCGTGCAGTATTTTCTGTAGCAGCTCTTTGAAATGTTGCCCAGTTTGATATTGAAGTTCCTGACTTACTCAGTCCACAATAGGGTTATTCTTGAACATCACGGCCTACATACTCCCGAAGGCTGTCTTTTAAAAAAGTGGTCAACCTTGGTATACTCACGAAGGTCATGACCTAACCAGCTTAAAACCATGTCCTGTGTTGATGACTTGAGGGGGTAACCATTTCATCTTCCAACGTTTTAAGCAGGTCCAGCAAGAAAAGTTGTACTTCTCCAGTGCACTTGGAATCCTTAGGACTTTAATCAACGGGTGTGTCAAGCGAGGGAAGCTCTGCTGCCAGTGCTCTTCGATATCCTCATCTGTCGGCCGGTGGAATTCAAACTCGCTCCACATACGTGAGACTGCGTAGACAGCTTTCACATTCCTGCCTTCTTCCTTCCACGTTGCCGGGTGGCTGTTCTCCGAAGAGCAATTGAAGTCGACCCATTCGTGGGTGAAGTCCCCGACTGCAACCGATGCTCCAGTCTCAGGGTCTTTCGATTTACCTATGACACACGCCTGCATCCCGATGACGTTGGTAGTGTTTTTAGGGATTTGTTTCAGCCAGTCTGTGCAGCTGTTTGCATCCTGGATCAGAATGAGTCTGGATTGAGAGTCTTTGATGCTCGCTTCCTGCCATAGCTCAAGGATGGACTCAAACTTGAAGATGTCATTGTCTGATTCAGAGGGAGGAAAATAATGTTCCTGCGATAATTTGTTTTATATATCTGAACAAACAAAAAACAAAAAACCCACACATAGAAAATGGAACCTGTGTGGCATTCCACTTGCGAGAAACCCTGCATACAATGCATCAGGCTCAGAGAATCACTTCATACCTACATTGTAGTTGACTTTACTGACTTATTACAAGTAGAGCCACGGAAACCTGTTGGAATTTGATTGACCAATAGTTAGTTCGCACTCAACACTCTTTGTGGAGATGCCAACACTCCAAATTGGAAGGGTAAAGACTAACCTGCCAATGCCCAGTCCCCGTTGGGATGCACATGACCACTGTAGTACACAAGGTAGGTGTCGAACCTTGGACCCTCTGGCATCTGCCGAGCGAAGAAGTTCCTCATCTTGGCCTTGAGGGTGGTGAGGGTGATCCCGCTGGTGGAAAAGTCACAGCTGAAGACATCGATCATGTGATGTAGGAAGAACCGCTGCATGGTGCTGAGGAGTCGAATGGAGCGGCTGTTTACTTCCTCCATGCTGGAGGCTGGGAGTAGAACCGGAGACCCATCAACTCTGTGTTAGGAGGAGAAGAAAAAAACTAAAAATTAAAAACATACACAGAATGTTTTTCCATCAACAAGCTGTCTTTGCCCAATTTCACAGATCTGCTCAAGCGAAAAACTATTGCTTAAAACTTTTCTGCTAAGCAAAATAAAAAAAAACAGAATGCCAGTCACAGATTGTACATGTGACATAGTATTTTGGCTGGTAACCGTATTCTGGCAAGCATAATTGTTTTGTGCTTAGCTACTTTCTAAGCAGCACTATGAAATTGGGCCCTGATTTGACTGTTGTATATAGTATACAGTGTAACAATCTTGAAAAAAAATAAGTAAGTTATGCTAGGAGAAAAGACTAACAGTAGGGGATCTCCAAACGATTGAAGATAGAGAGTAAACAAATTGGACAGTTTTTGAAAAAATGTCAGTCTCCTGTTTCTCCTGTGACTAACATTGCTACTTTCATGATAACTAGCGAGAAGCTTCATTCACGAGTGTACTATATTTACATTTTAGACCATGTTCTGAATATTTCACACTTTGATCTCACATCTGCAACTACACAGTGTAGATTGTTATGGATAACATTAAACTTGAATGAGGTAAACACTGTACACACTTTTTAAATCCAAAGTCAGAAAATGTTTCAAAGATGTGAAATTTTATTTGTGTTTTACCAATACACCAAGATGCTTGTTAATGAGTATTGTATACCCAGTATCCCCCACCCTCCTCTGCAAAAACATGCAAGTTATATGCCTGTTTTTTTTTTACAGGACTCAGGAAAGTATACCATGTATACAGAGCTTAACACTCATTTGGTGTTAAGCACAAATAAAAATCAGAAAAAAACTGTTCTTCTTTAAGTGTTCATACATTTGCCCCTTACCTGCAGAAGGCTGATGGGCCAACGACTGCATAACCTGTACACGTTCCTCCGAGTGAGGTCCCCAACTCATACAGCACTCCGTGTAGCATGCTCTCAAGGGGAAGCACTATCAGCCAGCTTGCCATGAAAGCTGCATTATTATCCTGCCAGGACACCCCGCCGAGAAGCAACGTGGTGATGAACGCCATGAAAATGAGGTTCCGAGAGATCAGAGCGAAGAAGCGCATTCCCTTGGCTGCCATGACCATGCCAAGATTCCTGTTGGTCTCTCCCTGCACCTCGCGGTACACCTGGTAGCAGTCCGTGAGCTTGTTTGTGAACGTCCAGCAGGAGATGACGAAGATGATATGCAGACAAACCCACAGGAAACCGAAGACGACGAAAGCGGGAACAGCGTAGTACCATTCCTCATGGTAAACAGTGGACTCTCCGGCAAGAACGAAAAAGACAATCTCAAAAGCCAGCACCAGGAGTATAAAAATCTTCCGGAACCATCGGTGTGCGCTAAACACGCCATCCCACCTCTCCATGCCCGACAGACTGCAGTAGTACAAATCAAGGATGGGATCCACAAAGAGACGCACGAAGAAACAGCTTAAGGCAACGACGTTGAAAGACAGATTCACTGTGTTAATAAAAGCTGCTATAGACACAGTAAGAAACACGGCAAGGCAAGGTAGGGCAAGAATCGCTTTCAGCCGAATTGTCATCAGTGTGAAAGCACAGGCGAACACCATCAACCACATTGAGTGCATGGCTTGGGTATGAAGGAAACACGCTACCGAGAACCCAACCAGCTCAAACACCTCCACATGGGTTAACAACACAGATGAATATGTCACCAGACCACAAAACCGCTGCACTACAGCCCAGAACACTTTGATTACCATACTTGTTATCAACATGACTGTGGTCACAGCGACGGAGATCTCCTGGACCTGGTGCCTCTCAATGTGGACAAAGGATATCAGACCAAGAAGGCAACCACACCAAAGATGAGTAAAACTGGAACTAATGTCCACCAGGCCGAAGTAGTAATACAGCATGCCACAGAAAGCAAATAAGAACAAGCCACAGCCACCGATGACAATCAGCATGACGTTGTCGGTTTTGAGCCAACTGGCATACAGGCCCGCTGTTAAGGCCGCCACGAGGATGATGTAATCCAAATAGGCCAGCATGTACAAGCCGCACTTCACTTTCCTACTCTGTTCCATCGTTCTTAGGGGTAAGGCCAAGATGTGGCTAGTCAAATAACGAATGGAGTGCATGAAGACGCTGGGTCGAGAAACCCTTCCCAGTCTGAAGAATGATTTTGAAGATAAGATCACATCATCTCATATCGATGAGTAACACTGCTACTACATTGTAGTTAAACCTGCAACACAAAAAATATGAAAAGTATACAATGAAAAAAACAAATATATACATGCAGTTCTTATATAGCGCTTTGTCACACCCAAGGGCATCTCAAAGCACTAATTATTTTTTCTACAAGGTATGTGGAGCTATGTTCGAAATATTAGCCCCATTTATTTACATAGCACCATGTAGCGGTTTACAAGGTACTGTAGCGCAATCTACAGCCAAGCATACAAGAAAATACATGTACCTGGGCAAACCCATTCTCTTAATGATAAGTGCACTGGATTCTTTTAAGTGCATTTTACAACACACAGGACCTGCTGCTTTACGTCCCATCTGAAGGACAAAGCAACAATGGTTAAGTGTCTTGCTTAAGGACACAAGTGTCAAGACCGGGACTCAAACTCACACTCTGCTGGTCAGAAACGGTCAGAGCTGGAGTGCAGCGCACTTGACCACTCGGCCAAGACACACCACAAAATGTAGCGTTTGTAGAAATTCAAATACAAGTTTCAGGGTTTGTGAACAGCAGGCTAACCATGCTAACATTAAAGTCTCAACAAATAAAATGTATCACTACGAACATTAGAAGAAAACTTCAAGTTGAGCTTTATAATAGATCATTTGAACTCCCAGTTCGGACAGGAAGTGAGGTCAAATCAAGTCACAACTAAATATTCAAAAAAATTGCATACATCAAACCTTCAAAGATGATGCAAAGATTGAAATCATACATAAAACAGCTGTGGTTCTCAAAATGTTAATATCTGAAATAATAAACTTTAATTTGGTGTAATTTGAAAACCGATGATATTGTTAATTTCTTTTATTGGCATTGAGATTTAAGTAATTGTGCCCTAAGTTTTAAACTATATTGAGCTTGCAAAATGTTTTTATCAAAGTAGTACATTTTTGAATAGTCATGACAAGAGGCTGTAAAAAAATGATGGTGTCATTACTTATAATTGGACTACCCAGGGGTCAATTAGCCTTTTTGAGATATGGAGGACACATACAAGTGCACTATGTGGTTTGGGTAAATTTGTCTGTATACACCCAAACCAAACAGTGCACTCATAGTGTCCGCCAAATCTCAAAAAGGCTAATTGTTATTTCATACACAGTACTAATAGTGCCTTATCTTGATCAAAATCCAGTTCAAATTTTCTGTAGACTTCAAAACAAAACCCAAGAATATATTTGTTCAATTCAACTTCTGGTTTTGATCGAAAGACAAGGCCAAATTGAGGCAAAAAATCAATGGCCTAGATACGTTTGCGATGCCGAATGCCTGTTGCAATTTTGACAGAAGGAAAGAGAGGACTTGGAGAGGTTGAATATAGCCCAAACAGTGCGATACTTTATATTCGTGAGACGCACTAGTTGCGATCATCGTAACCCTCCATCCTAAAGAGGGTCGGAGTATGGAGGGTTACAATCATCGCAACTAGAGATGCGCCCGAAGCGTTTGAGAACAAACAAGCCCTCCTGCCTAGCCCCATAAATAGGGCCAGAAGTGGATTGGCCCTATTTATGGGGCTACCTCCTGCCCTGCCCTCCACACTGTATTGCAGTATTTTTCCGGTTGTTTTACTGGTAGTTTTTTAGTAGTTTTCTGGTGCTTTCTAGTATTTTCCGGTATATAGTAACACCATTCCACCAATACCATGTTTTTAGTTTAGGCCTTAGTAATAATGTGCAAATCTGAACAAAAAAAAATTTCCATTCATACTATTTAGACCCAGTAACTGGGGCGCCGTACTCCTTTTTAAAAGTTTTTGACATTATCTGTCGTACTAGCGCCCCAGTAAGGAATATGTAGTAACTGCGACGGTCAGGAGGATTTAAATTCTAATGTTACAACTGTTTTCTGACTTAAAAAAAGTTGTATTAACGCTGCGGGATCACGTGTTCGCTGATGCCCGGACTTGAATATTGTTTTGCGCAGTCAACGCAGGATAGCAGTCAACGAACACCACAAAGTTCCATTGGTCATGATTGCCGAGCGCGTGCTGTACAATGTTGCCATTGTGGGGGTCGTTGACACAGCTGGTATCCTGCGTTGACTGCGCAAAACAATATTCAAGTCCGGGCATCAGCGAACACGTGATCCCGCAGCGTTAATACGACTTTTTTCAAGTCAGAAAACAGTCGTAACATTAGAAATCAAAATGGCGATTGTAACGGCAGGGTTGTCAGAGGCCCTAAAAATCATCGATTCGGAGGACAGAAAATGATCGTGAGTACAATTAAATGCATTTTATTACACCATAAACACTTGAAGAAGACAGTAGGCGAATTTTGAGCAATTCTGTTGAGTCTAAGGCATTTTTTTTAACAGAGGTGATTTAAATCCTCCTGACCGTCGCAGTTACTACATATTGTTTACTGGGGCGCTAGTACGACAGATAATGTCAAAATTTTTAAAAACGGAGTACAGCGCCCCAGTTACTGGGTCTACATACTATTATAATACAATTACTATCATAACTATTATCTGTAGGCCTATAACTGATACTTGTGATATAGTGATTACTAAATTAAGCTTAATTCTTATAAAAATATAATGTTCAACATAAATGTTGTGCACACTTTCTTAAAATTTCTTTAGACACCCCACCCCCTATGCTCCTTGTGGACTGCTCCAGTTTTGATGGAGAATTCAACGTATTTAGTGCGCTTGTTACAAACAAAAATCACCGATTGTCTTTATGAGTTTAGACTGTGCAGATGCCTTGCTACCGAATCATGACAGTACATGACTAAATTATCAGTAAATATATGCGGTGTTTAGTAAAGATGAGAAATGGTGATAATATAAAAAGAGATCTATATATCCAAAACAAAATAAGATACCTGAAGCTTAGATTAGAAGGTGCTCCGCTGTAAAAAGTAACTTAACATCCTGACCTACTTTTTTTTTTAACCGAGAAGCTGAGAAAGACTACATTAGTACATGTACTACTTACTTGTTTTCACTTCTAAACATGTTAAATCTCTGCTGTTTTCTCCGATAAGCTAGCTGTAGTTGGTATGGTAGGCGGTTTATGCCGCTACGCATTGCGCGGCGCTGTTAACGATGGATAGTCTGTTACCGTATAATGATTTACATTTTCTTATAAGAAGTTGTACACTGTGAGGCGAGGAATAAAACACAGTGGTTCCAAAAGTGATTGTCAACAACAGAGGGCGCTGTTGCTCAGACTTGAATTTCCCAAACTCCAGATTTTGTGTGGTGGACTGGTGGTAAGTATAGTCCTCGTTCTTGTGTTTTGAAAAAATTGTTTTTCCAGTGCTACGTCATCAGTAAAAGCTTGATTAAAGAGTTAACTTAGTTATTTAGATGGTGGGGAGTAACTCTGTTTAATTTTAGTATGTGTTAGCATAGAGCAAGGAACAGATCTGTTCCTTCTATTTTATTCATCTGGTGTTACTGTGTTAGCAGTGAAGTAGTTGTAGAACTAAGTCTACACGCACTACTACGGTACTAGTAGTACTAACTAGATTATCACAGATTGTACTTTAGACGTACCGGTAGGCCTTACTTCTGGTTTTTCTGCCAGAGCCCCAGTACCACAGTAGCTATATGATATTAACTGTGTATTAACAATTTTTCGTCGCGCCTTTTAGGGCTGATTCTGGAAACCGTTTTTCATGCTAGAGTTACGATTATCACAACTATTAATTAAATGTACATGAAGGGCTTTAACACATGTATAGTGCGAGATTGTAAAACCGCATTCACCATCGCAGTAGCCCTACCTAACAGACACCCCACGTACAGTTCCACCTGTACATGTTCAGCCTGTCTTTATAGTTAGCATTTCTTCTGCAAGCAGGTGAGCATGATTAAAGAGCGTAACTAGGACAAAGCTAACCCTGCATTTTGTTTTTGCTTTAGAACGAAAAACGCCACGGCATAAGTCTTTCTTCGCAATTCAGCTTCTCAGCTGCCAGTAAGGATGATTAGACTCTAGACCCAGTAACTGGGGCGCTGTACTCCTTTTTCGAGATTTTGACATTATCTGTTGTACTAGCACGACAGATACTGTCAAAATCTCAAAAAAAGGAGTACAGCGCCCCAGTTACTGGGTTTAATTAGACTCCTAAATTATTAATATTATTATAAACAATTTTGTTCTTTCCTTTCTTTCAAGAATCACTTGTAAAGTCATCTCAATCTGGAACCAGCAAAAATGGGGGAGAAATTCTTTGAAGTTCAACAACAGATGCGTAGAGACAATGAAGATCTGCAGGATTACCTACGAGACCTCAAGAATTGGAGTCAGGACATCTCTAGGAAAGACGAAGCTTTAAAACAAGATGAAGTTGCCGACGAAAGGGTCAGTTTGGCATTTTGCAAATCAATTTTATTTCAAAGACTATTTGTAATGATGGTACTGTTGGGAGAAGAGAATTTTTTTAACTACATCCTCTAATTTTTTTACTTGTACCTCAACCATAGTCGATCAATTTTGGTAGGTGGACATTATTCCCCCTTAACCATTTTGTTGTTAGTTTATTATGTAAAAAAATTCATTTTTAAATTTTGATTGTTTTAGCCCCTCCCACCGGTGAGGAACCAACACCAGAAGAAACCCACCAAGAAGAAGAAGAAACCCAGCTCAAAGCAGCAATCTCAGGCCAAGAAACCACAGAATGGAACACCTCCTGCCCCTGGCAAATCTCGAATCAAAGCCTATGATTATAGGACATGGGACAAATTTGACGTGGTAAGTAACTGAACTAATCATCTTTTCTTTTTTTTTTTTTTTTTTTTTTTTGAAATCATGTTTTATTAAGAGTAAGAGCAAATGTGATAAAGGCCATTCGGTTCCTCCCTCCGGAAAAACCAAACACTTTCGATCTCAGGCTGTGCTCCGTGGATGGGTTGACGGGCTGATTGCCAAAGGTGCCCTTGCATGCCTGCAGCTCAAACAGGTGTAGCCGCATCCTTCGCAATTCAGCTTCTCAACTGCCAGTAAGGATGACTAGCCTCCCAAATTATTATTATTATTGTTATTATTGCATGCCCATAACCTGAGCAGTGTCCCGTGCCAATTAAATTGGCCCTTTTTTTGGACGGTATATTGGTAGGGCCAATCAAAGTGGCCCTATTATTAGTTATCACACAAGCGCGAGGGCAATACGGAAAAGTATAGCACTTCTGCGTCCCATATCCAACGAGGGCCACAGCTATGGGATGCAGACGCGCTATTGTTTACCGTATTCCACGAGCGGGCGTGTGATATGAATTTATCTTCAAGCAAACGAGTTAAAACAGTGCGTTAGAGAACGGGGTGTGATATGGGCCACGTAATATAACTATCACATATTTGTTGCTGTGGATCAACCAATCAGAATTGAGGACTCAAGTTTGCTACGAGATAAATGTTTATAACGCATTTGTATTGGTTGCAATACACCATGTGATGTTAAAATGACCTTAGTTTGTATTTAAGCATTTTTTGTAGGGGAATAGTAACACGAGACAACAGATGCTGAATAGTCTCCATTCAAACATGTATGCTCACCAATATTCCTTGTCATTTATCAGGACAAAGCATGCGCAGAGCTGGATAGTGATGAAGACATGCCAGGAGGCGTGAAGGATGATGAGGATGAGTGTATGGGAACAGATAGCGAGGAAGAAAAAGAACTAGAGATGCAACGCAGAATCCAACAAGCCAGTATGGAGAAGGACAAGGTACAGCTCCTCTACATTAATAAGGGAATAAAAGAGTGGCCACGAGATCTTACTTGGCCGTTTAAAACAATCGGTGTTGCGGCCCGTGTGATATAAAGGCCTGAGCTGAAACGGCCGATTAAGACTGTGAGTCACCACTCTATTCCCATTCATAAATGCCCTTTCACTGTTAAGAAATAAAAATTCATAAAAATTCAGAGAGCTTGCTCGCTTTGCAATGATTTTTGTTGTACACGCACGCTACGTTCAGGAGCCCAGCTTTGCACTTTGGGTCTGTTTCTTTCGCGCAGATAATGTTTGAGTTATGAGACTCATTTACATTTATTTTATTTCATTACGCATCCAACAGCGCGAGCGCCAATAACAGTATGGTGACTAGGAAACGAGACGAAATGTTCAGTTAAAAAACCCAATTGGGGAAAACCCACACAATCAGGTAGGGACTGAAAACCCGATCCACATGCAAGGCTCCGGTCCGGGATTCGAACCGGGGTCCACAGAGGTGAACGGCAGGGAAAGAAACCACTGAACCAACCTGATCCCCTTGGTTAACATGCTACTGTGGTACAAGAAGCTGATGTGGCACAATGTGGAGCCAACCATGCCGGGAACACTAGGGCAAACCCCTTCTCTTTAATGATAACTGTATTGGGTTTATTTTCGTGCCTTACACAACACACAGTCACCTATGGCTTTACATCCCTGGCTTGCTCACACATGCTTTCAACACAAGCTTTCAACACAAGCTTTCAACACGAGAACGCAAGTCCACAGTACTACCGTTCAAGTTTCAAATCCTTCTGAAATTGTCGTTGTGTCATTACAGGGCAATGCATTGTTCAAGAAAGGCAAATATGATGATGCTGTTATATGCTACACTGCAGGAATGGAGGCAGATCCAACCAATGCTATACTACCAGCCAACAGAGCCATGGCAAGACTTAAACAGAAGAGGTAATGATCAGCAGGCGGGATACTTCACGGAGGCTGCAGAGGGCACTTGCTTCCATGCCCCCTAGGCCATGGCCTTGGTGTCCGTGTACAAACTTACACTTCCTTGATAAAGATGTCCCTTGTATAGCATAGCAAAATGCCACAAAAATCAGTTCAAAAATCTACTCAAAAATCATCATGTGCAAACTCAATATCAGCATTCAGTGGGCACAAAACATGTTCAGTCTAAATATTTTGCTTAGCAAAAGTGCTTGATGAAATCATTCCAGTCTATATTTACCAAATAAATGCCTTTCCCATTTGTAAATGAAGGCCAGGGGCCAATTTCATTGAGCTGCTTAACGGCCGATTTTATGCTTATTGTGCCTTTTCCATTTCATAGCACTACAAACAGTAAGCCCGGGAAAAGGCATGCTAACCATCCGGCATTTTACTGTGAACAAAGGAGTGGCCTACTATGCAAATCCTCTGTGAACGCACAAGCTGGCTGCCTAATTTTCTTGCTTACCTGTGAATTATGCTTGGGTTTTATAGATCAGCATATTTTTCTGCTTACTTCAGCAGAAAAATTTGCCTATAAAAGCAGTTTATAAAACTGAGCCATGGATCTAAACCAACCTTAATCTTGAAAGTAATGTCGTCAGAAACCATCCCATACCAATCAGAATCCTTCAGCATAGGGTGTGTATTCAACCATTGTTTGCTGTAGCCCAAACAAAAGTGATGCATCACTACTACATCACTGCTTTTATTACTATTGTTATTATAACTTTCTGGTAATGAAACCAAGGGACCCTCAGAAGTGACTTGCACTGTGACCCGTAGGCCTGAAGATATACCTGTGTAGAGAAGACGTAGAAGAAACGTCAGTTTTAGATGTAGTTGGAAAACCCCAGATAGGGAAAAACCCACTCAATCAGGTAGGGACTGAAAACCCAATCCACATGCAAGGCTCCAGTCCGGGATTGGAACCGGGGTCCACCAGAGGTGAACGGCAGGAAAAGAAACCACTGAGCCAACCTGAGTTCACTGAAAAAAAACCTGAAGGTTTCTCATCAAGGTGACTTGTAGTTTATTTGGGAGCTCTTATATCTGAGCGTTTCACTTTTTCATGAAGATTTTTTAACATTGATCCCCGCAGATATGAAGATGCGGAGAAGGACTGTGACAAGTCTATTTCCCTTGACTGCACATATGTTAAGGCTTATGCCAGGAGAGCAGCGGCAAGGTTTGAGCTAGGCAGACTAGAAGAAGCTATGAAAGGTAGGTCAGAATTAAGGCTGTGTTCCATTTGGCAGCTATGGCTGCGGCTGAGCGATTTCGGACAAGGCCTAAGTATTGTCCTTAAAATGCATTTGGATCTGAAATGCGTGGAAGGGGATGGGGCCGTGTTTCTTCTAACTGCTTGTTTTGGGGAAGTAAAATGGATTGAATGTGTACAATAGTAACATGAAGCAGCCCTCCTTATGATGCCAACATATCAACTTGTTTGCAGTACGCCAGTAAGCCAAGAGGCTTGATGGTTTCCTGCGTAGTCTGCATGGTTTGCACTTAAACATGTTAAACATTGTTACTTGTAGAGACTTTAGTCTGAAGCCACAATGAACTGTGCAGGCAGTGGTTTGCATACTGTGCATAGCTTTGGATGTTAGGGAAGGGGTTTGCCCCGGTGATTCTGGCATGGTTGGCTGCAGATTGCGCCACATCACCCTGTAAATCCTCACAAGGTGCTACGTGTTTCATAACTCAAACATAGCACTGAGGTTTAAATAATGGGCATTTTGACATGCTCGTCAGGTGTGATAATGTGTTATATAAGGACTGCATATTATTATTGTTAAGGGAAACATTGATCTGTCTGTGGGATGAATGCAGTCCCACTGTCTGCCATGCTAGCAAGTTTAGGAGTCAAATTGCGTGTGCAAATAACGGCGTGTGCAAATATCGCATCGCCTAAAATGTGCACTCCACTGCATAACACACAGGGACATTGACCCCCAAAATGGCGCGACTAAGATTATTGTGGTGATGACGTCAGGTGACTCAGGTCAGTGTGCTGGCTGACTTTGATCGCGGTTTTTCAGCGCATGTTGGATATTTTGTCTTTACAGACTATCGGCAAGTTCTAAACCTTGAGCCCAGCAACAAGCAGGCAGCTGCCGAGATCAAAAAGATTACTAGAATAGTGAAGGACAGGGAAGACACAGAGAGGCAGAAACGAGACGGAGTGTACAACATAATACATGCTGTGGACAAACCGGTCCATTTGAGGTCAAAGGTAAACACTTTTACATGAAGTCATCTGTTACGATATGCTAATTTCTACTTCAGTAAATCATTCATGCAACAAAGGACAGGCGAATCTTCATGAAGAATGCCTTCACTTATCTCTTTAGGTAAAGAGGGGCTCCAAGTTAAAGTTCAGTTTTGTGATGCACTCATTTTCCAATAGAAAGAGTCCTTATTCAAGTTGGAAAAGTTCCTAACCTCACATTTTTTACAAATATATTTGCTACCCTGCCGGTGCAAAATTTGTAGCATCCAAAAACAACCAATTACAAATAGTATGGGTCTGTACATTTTCGTACAAAGAATTTTAGTTCATTCCTGAATTTCCATGATATTCAATCAGAAAAGTATTGGATTGACATTTTGACGTACAAAAAATCTTGTATGGAATGTACAGACCCATTTATTGTTGACGTCAAATGATGTCAACAATAAATATTTTGTTCTGAAAGAGTATCGAATAAACCATTTTAAAGTGAGGTTATTGATATGCATTTTTTTCTTACTTTAGTATAGTACTCTATCTATAGTACAATGACTGCATCACAAAACTGAATTCTTTCCAACCTCGGGGTACCTCTTTAAATTCTAGATTTTTATTTAACCAGTTTCTGCCGGGATTCTCTTATTTTTTCCCGTCCCCCTGGCAGGATTATTTTGTTGGAATTGCCTTAATAATTTTTCGTTGAGAGTACCGCTGGCACAAAGAAATCCTGACTTGACAAAGCCAAGAGAACTAAGATTCTCTTTGTTGCATCGTGCGTTTTGTTTTCTCTACCGAGAAAATGTCAAATTCATGCACCAGGGGTGGATTTCACAAAACTAGTCCTAATTTAGGACTAGTCCTAACTTATGACTAGTTTGGACTAGTTACTCATCCTAATTCGAGATAAGACTAGTCCTAGCGCTTTGTGAAATCCACACCTGGAATTGCAAAACATCGGTGGTTACCTACGACATAGGATTGGTACTAAACCCGGAATCAAGTCTGGATACCCAATTCCTTCCCAGAAAATGCTACTTTCAGGAATCTCCTCTTCCACCTTCCCAGTGGTATTCTACTAGGTATTAAATCCCTCCTTCCAAGCACTCAGCAACACGTATTCTGTACCACTGTGAAACCGTTGGTAACTCTTTGATTGGTTTTGAAATTCAAGAAACCATTGAAAAGGATGGTTATCGAGGAGATTGGAACTGGGACTGGTGATGAAGACGTCAAGGAGACAACGACTGTGCAGAAAGCCCACAACATATCCCAAGACACAGCTGACATCAAAGAGCTGATTACGCCAGTACAAAATAAAGGGTAAGTGTGACCGGACGTCAAAGACATGATGATGTTCAATTGAAACATTTATTAGTCAAGGTTTTGTTATAAGTTAATCTTACTTACCCCAAAATTGTATGAAAGCGTTTGCCTGTGTTTTTGCCTGGTAATTTATTAGGTGCTACATCGGCAAAGGTTTTAGGGAGCTGAGAAAAGTCACAAGAAAAAAAGTAACAAAACAAACGAGAGTACGAAGACTATGACCCTTTCAGCAATTAACTCATGTTTTAGTGTATTCACCGCTTTATTAAATCCAGCCATATCCCTTCCTTAACGACTTGTGAGATATTGCATTGGGTTCTAGGACATACTACATGTCATCGCGGCAGTGCAACGAGGTCGTAACTTGGATTTCTTTTCGTTATGCGTAAAGGGCTTTATAAGGTTGGGGACGTTTTTAAACAACTACTGGGTGTTTAAGACAAGTCCACTTGTACATAAGATTTATAAAGAAATTTAGAATAATTGCTTTGAAATTTATATCTACACTAAGCTACCTACAAAACAAGTTTTATGCCTTGTTTACCACGGTAATTGTTGATACGACCTTTTTGCACAGAAAAATATGCGCGGTATCTTCAAGATACGACTTTGTTGCACAAACATCCACTGTGTACAGTCGATGGGGAATGATGTCATAATTCTTTAGTTCAACAACGTCGTATGTGTAAGATTCGACCTTGTTGCTTGGGCCACTTAAACAAATTATGACCACATTTATTGTTAACTACCTGTATCGTTTTAATTACATTTTCACTGAAAGACTAACTTTTACCATTTACTCATACAAAAATAAAGCACCTTTTGCATTTGAACCATGGACTATGGACCTTGGTGCACTGACGTGACGATATATGATAATTTTTATAATAATAATAATGACATAATCTTTGTAGTACACATATCTACCAATAATAATAATACTAATAAAGGGATTAAAAAAAGAAAGGAGCCCCTTATGCTGCGAAAACGGCCTCAAAGTGCTGTACAAAGCGATACAAATTAGTTCAACACCTAAAAAAAAACTGTTCCAAAGACCAGAAGAGCAATAAAATACCATGAGGTACTCAAGGCGCTGGAACGAAGAGGAAGAAGCAGGTGAGGAATTTGTTAAGAAGGAATGATTATGTGAACCATCACAGCGCCCTCTAGGGAAGTGCGTTAGAGCAATTTGCCCCCAAACCATACCAGAAACACTGGGGCAAGCCCCTTCCTCTTTCACGATGAGTATTCTGGTTTTGTTTACGTGCGTTACATAATACGTGAGACGTACGGCTTGACGTCCCATCCAAAGGACGAGTAATTATGGTAAAGTGCCTTGCTGAAGGACACAACGTGCCACGACCGGGATTCGAACCCACACTCTGCTGCCGACAACACCAGAACTTGAGTCCGGTGGAGTAGACCGCTCGGCCACAACACTCCACACGTGACGTTCCAGGCCAAATCTAACCACTTCCTGCCATAACTCACAACTAGGTGTGTTTGAAAATAGTATACAAATAATTAATGTTACTGAGTGCACAATGGTGAGAATATTTTCATGAGTTGAAACATGGAATGTACCATCAAGGATGCTAAGCCGAGGTGAATGGAACATTCGATCTGTCAACAGGTGAAAATTTTCTCTCCATTGCACGAATGCAGTGCATTCATCATTCAAGTAGATCTTAGTAGACCCAAGTAGTCATATGATTTGAGGATAAGGCTATTGACTCCCTGCACGCACGTCACACGCGCCGACTGTGCCACTCTCGCCGACTGTGCCACTCTCACCATTTTGGTGGTCAATAGGTTTACGTGTAAACGCCGCATCTCCTAAAATGCGCTCTTCACTCAGTGACATTGACCACCAAAATGGCGCAACCAAGATTATTGTGATGATGACGTCAGGTGAATTGGGTCAATACGAATCAACAAACTGTACAAGATTGTTTTCTGGCATCCACAAGTGCATTTTGTACAGCTGTGCGTTCAAAAATCCCATCCAATTGAGTACGCCCGGGTACCCTGTTCTGCAGAGCGCGGAAAGCATCGAGTATAAAGTGCTTATCACACATCGGATTAAGGTGAAAAACAAAACAAACACTTGGTGTATATTTATTTACTTGCTGTATATTTATTTACTATTAATATTATTTTATAATTATAACCCAACAGGATACCAGAGACCCTTTCAAAAGAAGTCACGGCACCAGTCCCTCAGTCTGAGTGTCCTCCATCCACACCGACGCCGTCTACAGATAGTATCCCAATTGTGCCTGGTGCTCCGTCCTCCGCCTACCAGTTACAGGCTGACTGGAAGTCACTTGAGAAATTCCCAGAACAACTTTACCAGTATTTCAGGGTAAGGTATTTTGATAAGCAGTAGAAGGCTACATGCATTGCAGATCATTTTTACATGAACTTTACTACAATATTGAACTGGTTGTAGTCTTAGTAACAGAGTGTTGTAAGAAATAAAATGGCTCTGTACAAAAAAAAGAAGAAAAATATGGCACTATTGTTACATTTTTTATCGCTTTTTTTTCTGATAAAACTTTCATTACGTCCTTCTTCTGGGCACACAACAAACTTTTAAGGGCACTGGACTCAGTTCAACACAATTTCACAAATGTCGTAATTATTGTGTATAAATAAGCCAAATATTTAGCTGAAGAGTGTTCAAAAGGCCTTAACTTCAGCTCTGTAGCTAACATGAAAGAGAAAACAGACATGTTTTCTTTCTGTGAAATGACAATAAGCCTTATTTTTTACTGCAAGAGGGTGCCCTTTGGGGTAGATTTTGGGTCAAACCTTAGAAATAGTGTGGTAAACCAGATGCAGTTAGACTTCTAATAAAGCAAGCAGTTAATTTTTGAGTGAAAAATTGACTGGAGCGGGATTTGAACCTGCGACCACCGGTTTAACGTACCGACGCTCTACCAACTGAGCTATCCAGCCCTAATGTTGGCGGTCTTCCTATTTTGCTAATATCTTTATTTGAGGAGTGCCAGTCAGAAGCCAGTTAATATGCAACTTTTGAGGGTTTTTTCATTGACAGCTTTTTACCACGTAATCAGTGTAAGATATTTGCTTGGAAAATTTTATTTTCAATGTTTTGAGATATTTGTGTACTTTCAAAATGGAATTAATATTGCGCCCTCTGGCTGTCAAAAATATGGCCAATTGCAGTTTGCATTTCAAAAATAATTTAAGTGATGATGCCATCAACTTACACAGCGCCCTCTGGTGAAATAAAATCAAAGGCTATTGTTTCATAAAATCTTAAGTCCTGAACAATAAAAACATTCACTATTTATTATTATACATGTGCATCACAAGAAAGGTTTTGAAAAATATGGAACTGGTCATCATCGTAGGTGACAGGCTTACTGCACCATCTTGGAACATCAACCATTGATATGAATCTTGAATCTCGGAATCTCAATTCATGAGTCATGAAGAATAAAACAATTTAAAGACCAGAAACACGAACACCTTTTTTTGTGACGTCACAAAACCTGGGAAATGTAGTTTTTTTTGTGATTATTGTTGTTTTGTATGAAGGGAAAACTGATAAATTGTTTTCTTATCTGTAGTTTAGTGCATGTTCTTAATATTTTTCTTGACATAGAAAATCTCCCCCAAGTCCTACAAGAAGTTATTCCAGCAGTCATTGGATTCCACATTACTAATGAAGATACTGAATCTTCTACAAGATCAATTCGTCAAGTAAGTCATCAGGTTGCTTTAGTCTTGGCCCCAATTTCATGGAGGTGCTTAAGAGCAAAAAGTAGCCCAGCGCAAGAAAATGATGCTTACCAGAATAAGGTTACCAGCCAAAATACCGTGTCTCATGTACCATCTGTGATTGTTATACCATGGTGTTAGATTGTGAATTTTTATTGGTGGTGTTAGATTGTGATTGTTTATTGGTCGAGAACCAATCACGTGACATAATACAAAATTTCATGTCTTTCCAAAAAGGTGATGTTGTCAGGGTCCATTACCTGGATCGTCCTCAGAAAATTCATTTCATCGTCCCCATTGATATGTATATTGAAGTTAGCAATACACCCGAGAAAGAGGTAGGTCATGATGCCCGCGTCCATTACCTAGATCGTCCTCGGAACATTATTTCATCGTCCCCATTGATCTGTACAACCACATTAGCGGTACTACCTGAGAAAGAGGTTACTATGCAACCACTGGTACTATGCACGCTACTGTACTTTCGATTTGATGCTCACGATATAGGGACCAGTTGATACATTTTGGTTGATAAAAAATTTGTAACCAACGCACTTTTGTTGAATTGAAAATTGTCGTCTGCAAACTATGTCGGTAAGGGCCTTTTTAACAATCCTGCAATCTAATACCATGGTATAACAAAACAATTGTTGTCTGCTGTGATATGTGGTCCATGCTGTTTTGGACACCCTCGGGGGGCCAATGGCACCCTCTGCCCCCTCGGGTGTCCAAAACAGCATGGACCACATCACAGCAGACAACAATTGTATACTGGTATCCTGCTCGTTTTTGCTTAGCAGTAAATTGTGCCGCAATGTTTTCTGGTGAAGAAGCCATATGAAATTGGGTCCTGATGCACTGACAAAGACTGTGAACATGTGTCATGGGTCTTGTTGCACAGAGCAATTTCAACTGGCAACTTGAGGCAATCATCTGCACTACATGGGAATGGAACACTTTGATAGCATTACCATGCCTGATATGTGGCTGAGGGATTCCCCCCCCCCCCTCCCAGAAAAAAAAATTCCCATAATGTAACACATTCGTTTCCTCTTGTACAAAAGTACCCCTCCTCGAAAATCCTCCAAAGAATGGGAGATTTTAGGACAATCCATTTTATAGTTCTCACCAGTACTCGGCATGCTCAGAACTACACACGCAATGCCACGAAGGACCGTCGTGTCTGCTGCCGCCAGGGTCTCAAAAGTCTCCCATTCCTGAGATTCCCAGAACACAGTGAAGACACAATAAGGTGGGAGGGGTGTACCCCATGCTACAGATCGAGCACCAAATGGCTATAGCACAGGAGTCAATTTTTCTTAGTGTCTTACAATTACAAAGAAAATTGTGTGGACATTGGCGTCCTTTTGACAGCATGGCCTTAAGACTTCAGTGTGACTTTGTGATTCTTCCCTCCTTTTGCCTGAGGTTGTCTTAGTTTTTGTGCTGCAAAGTCCAACCGAGCTGTCCACATAATCAGTGTTCATAGTTCTGTATGCTTGAAAACTAAAGGGTGTTGATAAAAATGTAATAACAATAATAATGAGCTAAGTCTGTCAAGAACGACGCTCCTGGCACAGTTTACAAGAGCTCTGCTAAAAAGCACGACGACAACCAAAAGGCCACAGCTATGATTTGAGAAACAAATTGAGATTTTGAGAAATAAAGTTTTAAAATAAGAGCAACTGTCTGCTTGTCTGAGTTGAAGTGGGAGGCTGTTCCAAAGAGATGGCCCAGAATGTGAGAAACCCCTGGTAAAATGTTCAGGATGTGATGCCATTGACGGCAATGGTCATTGTCTGCACTGATCTGCACTGATCTATTGTTGTATTAAAAGTGTTATTGCCGAAATGGCATCCATTGGGATTTCACATTTCAGCCAGAGTTCCCCATCTTGCGCCTTCGGCGCTGTCTATCCTTTGCCTTTCTGTAAACAAAGTAAGGCCAAACAAACTTAAATATTTGTTTCCGATTAACTGACCATTTGTAGAAAATAATGCAGACCCTATATAATTGTACTTGCAATGGCGGCAAACAGCAATGGTGGGTTTGTGACACAGTGTGTTTAATAAAACTAATAACCAGTCTGATATAGCGCGTGCTACAATAACATATCAATGTGCTTTACATTGGTGCCCTGGTCATCAGGCCAATAACATTCCTGTAATCTTTCTCAACTCCCTGGGGAGCATACAGCCCTGGGCTGCCGTGGCACTCTGAAGGCTTTTTCAAACACAAAATCAACCTCTACCCTCACAGGTACCCATTTATACACCTGGGTGAAGAGAAGCAATTATATTAAAGAGAAGCAATTATAGTAAAGCATCTTGCTCAAGGACACAAGTGTCATGACCCCACACCCTGATGACTTAGCCATCAGAACTTGAGCCTGAGCACTAGACGGTGCGGCTATGACACACTTCAATGATTGCCCTTCTATCGAAATGTGATCGCCTCTCTAGAAAAATAGCAGTTTTGAAAATACTTATCACTTCATATATGGGAATACTGTCATATCCTCCAGAAGATATTGGTCAATTCAAAATGAAAAATGTGGCCTTTTATCCCATTTTCCAGTGTAAAAGGAAACACACATTATTTTGTTTGGCGTAACAGCAAAGTTCAACATTTTGCTTGTATGATTGAAAAAAACGTTTAAAGAACTTCAAAATCTCTCAGCTAATGATTTAGAGTTTCAAATCAGTACCAGTTGCCCCTTGAACTATTTCTGTCTGAAATACTTCCACACTTTGTTTTTTTTATTTTGGTTTCCCATATTGTTTATGTCCTCTTCTTTGTGTTTGTAAACAGACAGGGCGAAAGTGTCTATGACATCCTGGAGAACCTCTCCCAGGTTAAAAGATTTGAAATGAACGTCATGTTTATGTCGTCCAAGGAGAAACAAGGTAGGTTATTTTAGTAATAAGGATGTGGGCCGAACTCATTACCGGTTCAAACACACACTTTATACTTAATAAAAAATTGAATAGTTTGTAGAAAGTTTTGTGCATTTTAAGTTGATTTAATTTCTTAAACTGCAATAGTCTTCAGAAAAAAAAACTACAAAACAAAATCAGCCTCTTGCTTGATTCCACCACCGATGTCACAAGCATTACAAATGTTTTCTTAGGCCAACTTTAGAAAATAAAAGAATATATCATTTCATTAATATTAAGGTGTCCTAAACCATTTAACTTTGCAACAAGAATGGTACTTTTAACCACTTCGGTTCGGCTTTTCAGACACTTTTACCCATACCGGCTCTGGGGATTAATTTTGGAACACCACCAAGACCAGGAACAATCAATTTTTAGGGGTGGATTGTCTATGTACGGAAGTGTTAAAGGGCAACAATGAAAAAAAAAATCAAAATGCTATCTCGTCGCGACGAGTTACTATCTGCATGGGTTAGGGTTAGGGTTGGGGTTAGGGATATGGATACAGATAGTAACTCGCCATGGCGAGATAGCATCTTGAATTTTCTTTTTTGTTGTGGCCCTTTAACGCTTCCGTATCTATGACATCTTGACTTGACAAGACAACAAACGATCTCATACTTTGTACTAGGATGTTCTTTTGAGATTTTTTTTTCTCATGAAAGCCCTCTTTGATGACTGCAACTCGGCTGTCCCCTGATGCATGTAGTAGTTCTAACACCCATCATTATATTTGCAGAGGTGTCATTCTGGAGGTGAAATCAATTGAGTGCATGGCTGTTGTTTTATTGGCGCTTGGGATTACTTTTTAAGAGAAAAAAAGAAATCGCCTCAGACTAAAAAACAGAAAGACACAAAATACTTCATTCACACCATGTTTGTGTTTAATGATTTCAATTTTTTTTTAAACGTTACTTTGAGTAGGCACATATTATTGTTAAAAGGCATATAATAAAAAGCAGATGCCAAAATTTTAGGGCCACTTATAGCTCTAAATACTGTTCATCCAAATCATTTGCTCATCAAATTTTTGCAGAAATATAGGCACAGACAATAATGGTAGGCATAGACCTCTCTGTGTCTAGACATTTTCGTTTGGGCTGGGGGAGTGGGGGGGGGGGGGCTGGGCAAAGAAGTTTTAGATGTTTTGTTTAGATGATTTTTACTCACTCCGTCGACCCAAGTTGCTAGTTTTAGAGGAGTGCATAGACACACGCCACATGTCATGATCGCTGCCACATACAGCTCGGTCATCCGTAATCTCAACCCCCCGCATGTTGTTTTTTTACCCTGCCTTTTATTAACAGTGTACTAGTTGATGTACTGAACCATACAATTGTGCTTTGTGGAGTTGATGGTTTTGGTTAGAGCATGTTTCCTAGTGGGCATGCACTGCCTAAACCGCAGCACTCGCCCAAAGTGAAATACTGGAAATTCTGATCGCGTGCAGTTTATCCTCATTTTGTACAATAATAATAATAGTTATAATAATTGGTTTTTATATAGAGCTTTTCACACCCGAAGGGCGTCTCAAAGCGCTTCCAACATTATTACCCCTGGTCACTGGGCCATTTATTTCATTCCTTAAACCATCTCAGCTCCCTGGGAAGCATACAGCCTGTGCAACAAATATGCGCTACTAGGCTAACTCATTCACAAGAACCATCTCTGCCCTCGCAGGTACCCATTTTACCCCTGAGTGGAGAGAAGCAATTATAGTTAAGTGTCTTGCTCAGGGACACAAGTGTCACGACCGTGACTCGAATCCACACTCTGCTGATCAGTAACACCAGAGCTTGAGTTCGGTGTTCTTTTCCGCTCGGCCATGACATTGGGTTAAGCAGTTCATAGACTGATTTGACTAAAAATATTAATTTTTTGCCATCGTACATTCCACAATACTACTTGATATTCCAACCGATACAACTAGCCACCGTCACTTATAAGCGAGCCACCAACCATGACCGACACGCTTATGAACCTCCCATGAAACTATCATGGTATCATGACAGAGCATTTACTGTTATAAGCGAGGCAGATTTAGAACAGATCATTTCGAAGAGTATCATGAGGGTTATCATGATACTTGACTGTCTCGCTTATAAGTACCGTGGCTAGTGGAATTAGGTGGATACTTCTAGTTTATTTTATCTTTAATCTCATTAGGGGGAGGATTCTGAACAGAATCTGTTTACGCTTCTGACTACAGCCATATATTTTGTCAACCCAAGCTACCATCTCCATGTGCGTGTTGTTTTTAACTCTTGTACATTTCTTCCTCGTTTTCAGTTGTGCAAGAGCTTTTCAGCTATGTGCAGAGATCTGAGACGGACAGGGTTTCAGCGTTGGACAAACTTGGGAAGAAATATGGATTATGACGCAATGTTAAGGAGTCAACACTGTGATTTTGATGAAGCAAATCTTACACCGCCTAATTGTGGTTGGAATTCTAAAGCAGAATTATGCATCAGTAAAACCAACAGCTTGTGCTCTTACATTGCAAACCCCCAGCTCCAAATTAAAAGGAAAAAGATAATTCCAGACAGAAGTGAAATTCCTGTGGGTTTAGCATTTGAAAGCGTTAATTTAATCTCTCTATACTGAACTTTTTGAAGAAATACTCGACTTTGGGGGTGCAGAGGTCAAGAGGTATAAAAGCAAAGATTAGGAAGATGAAGACATTCTTCATTACGTCTGGGGTTCAAGGCATGTTAAGTTTCAGATAAGGGGGTCGTCCCGTTTCGTTTTCATTTAACAAAATGAGTGATAGCCTACTCTCTCAAGTCTTCAAATCATGAACACACGGCTCAATTTCGTTTGAAAATGAATGCCCCGTCAAAGGTGTCATTCCGTTTCAACAGTTTAACATTCATTGGTCAAATAAGATCAGTTTAATTCATTAGGTTGATCATTCAATTTCGTAAAAGCTAGTAGCAAGAGGTTGGTCAACCATTTAATTTCATCAATTGTAAATAGGTAGTAGAAATTCAACCAAGGAATGGTAAATATGTAGTCTTGAATGTTCTTTAATGAAATAGAACGACTAAAAGAAACCCGAATCAGAAGAGGAAAACCACGTGTGCACGAAAACAAACTTGAATGCTGCAGCAAGTCTTTCTTTGAAAGTCCGAGTTAAGTCACAAGTCATTTTTTGCAAGTCCAAGTCAAGTCAGAAATCATTTGGTCCAGTCAAAAGTCAAATCAAGTCTCAAGTTATAAGGTCAGCTGTATTAAGCAATCAGGGCCAAGCGTCAACTTAATGTACGAGAGTTACGAGTTTTCTAGCACCTTTGCAATATGATTCAAAATGCTCATCATGTTTAAGACAGGCTTGCCAAGGTTTTGAATTATGAGACCCATTTTTTTGTAGCACCTTGTCAGGGTTTTGCAAGGATATGCGGAGCAATCTGCTGCCGACTATGCCAGAAGCGTCTCCGGGGCATACCCCGTCTCTTAGCGATAAGTGTACTTGATTCCTTCATGTTCATTACACAACACATGGGGTCTATGGCTGTTGAAGTGGTTTGCTTAAGGACAGGACACAAGTGTCAAGACCGATACTCGAACCCACACTGCTGATTAGAAACACCAGAGCTTGAGCGAGGTGCACTAGACCAGTCGGCCACGACACGCCACTTGAATGAGTGTTTGAAGTATGAACCTTTTGATTTTCTGTCTCCTTACACCTATGTACTTCTATAACAAGGATGCTGTTTTTGTTTTGTTTTGGGGAAAATAATTCGAGATTAAAAACATGACTTGTAGTTAATTCTCAACGAATTCATGTTCAACCGAGTACAATAATCTGACCATCTCAATCATTCTCCAGATTGACAAAATGAAGCAGAGAAGACGTCCATTATTTTTAAGGAAGAATGCAAAATTAAACAAGAGGTAACATAGGTTTGAACCTCCTGTAACCTCTTTGTACCTTGGAAAACCTGGGGTTACACGAGGTTCAACCCACCGTGTTACCCATTGTTTAATTTTACATTCCTCCCTTACAGATTCTGTCAATTCTCTGGGACTCAATTTCATGGCTTTAATTACTGTAAGCGAAAAATCTTATGGAAGCAGAAAATAATATCCACACTTATAGGAATTGTTTTTGAAAGGCTAACAAGAAATTGTGTAGGTGCGTACGTCATATAGACCTATCCATTAAGCCCCGCCCCTTTCTCATCTATGTGGTTGAATTTTACAGGAGGGGTTAAGAAAAGAGCATGGATTGAAACAATTTTTGACAGTTAAGTTTAAACCTACACGGTTACCCCTGACAAATGAGTGACAGATTTAAAGTCATCCGGATTTTCAGGGTAACCAGCATGATCACAGCATTGTGGATATTCTGAATAGAAAACACTGACACTATCACCACCATATCCAGATGTAGAAAAAGACAAACGCCTCACTGCAAAAAAAAAAAGAAAAGAAAAAAGAAAGAAAATGTTACGGCTAACCTCCAAAAATGCTTCAGACTTTTCACTATACATTTTCTTCAGGTCACTCAACCTTTTTATGGTGGGAGAAGATAACGGAGAAAAGTTTAAGAAAGTAAGAAGAACCTGTGCCAGCATTCCCCAATCCATGGTAAGCAAGGTTTCAAGCTCAGATAACAACTTGTCCATGCATTCCCAAATCCATGGTAAGCAAGGTTTCAAGCTCAGATAACAACCTGTTCCTGCATTCCCAAATCAATGGTAAGCAAGGTTTGAAACTCAGATAATTAACCTGTGCCTTCATTCCCCAATCCATGGTAGGCAAGGTTTCAAGCTCAGATAAACAACCTGTGCCTGCATTCCCCAATCCATGGTAAGCAAGGTTTCAAGCTCAGATAAACAACCTGTGCCCCCATTCCCCAATCCATGGTAAGCAAGATTTCAAGCTCAGTTAAACAACCTGTGCCTGCATTCCCCAATCCATGGTAAGCAAGTTTTCAAGCTCAGTTAAACAACCTGTGCCCCCATTCCCCAATCCAAAGTAAGCAAGATTTCAAGCTCAGTTAAACAACCTGTGCCTGCATTCCCCAATCCATGGTAAGCAAGTTTTCAAGCTCAGATAAACAGCATGTGCCAGCATTCCCCAATCCATGTTAAGCAAGGTTTTAAGCTCAGATAACAACTTGTGCCTGTGTTCCCCAATCCCCAAAGTTTTCAAGCTCAGATAACAACTTTTGCCTGCGTTCCCCAATCCATGGTAAGCAAGTTTTCAAGTGCAGACAAGCAACCCATAATACTAGCACTGATGTAAAGCTCAGACAAATGTGGCTGAGGGAAGCACAAAAAAAACCCATTTTTTTCAGCAGTGGCAGAACCATATGGGTAAGGGGAAGCCATAGCCCCCCCCCCCTCCCCTCGCCCGCCAAATGAGATGTTAAAAAATGAACAAATGAATGGTTTAGTACATTCAATAGCCCCAGATTATGTCTTGCCCCCCCCATAAAAATGTATGGTTATGCCACTGCTTTTAGGTAAAAAACAGTTAAAGGTTTCATGTACTTACAATTATTCTGAACTCTGTCATAGATGATACCGTCTCCTGGAATCTCTGTAGAACTGACCATTTCACTTTGTCTCCTTGGCCTATATCTCTGCTTCACAACAAGTGCGACCAGAGCAACAGCAAGGCCAACTACCCCTGCAATGATTCCCACGTTCAAAGGTGTCCACCAGACGGGTTTATTGTTTTCTGGCCATAGTGCAAACAAAAAAAAACAAGAAAAAAAATAAAAAAACATCCCCAAAACAAAAGAATGAAAATAAATCTTTAAGAAGGTTTTTAAGTGTCACATCAACCAGTTTTTTTAATAGACAGACTGTTGGGTTTGAACAGATTATGTAATCCGAAGCCAACCGAACGAAAGTGTTACACAATGTAAAAGTGAAACATGATGATCGTTGGTATTATTTATTTTAAGTTTTAAGTTTTGAAAATTATCTAGACTTTGAACAGTGAGCTCTATGCCTCTGTGTTAGCTTTGACCTACACCGGGGTGGGGGTTGGGGTCTCAATCAAAGTAAGGGAAAGTGGTTTGAAATGAAAGCCTTCATCCACTGCTTACACTAGACCCATTTGCTATCAGTAACAAGTGTGGCACCACAGACATAAATATTTATGGCACACCTTGCATCAAAAACATTCCATTGTACGCAGAACAATGTACATTTAGGAGACTGGTGTGAAGCTCAAACATTAAAAAAAAAACACTTTATAAGTGAGACCACCACACTGGTTGAAATTTGCCCAGGTCGGGAGTATGGTGTTTTTGGAAAAGTAAAGGAAGGGATTTACTTTCACATTAAAAACAAAAATACGTAATTTCCCCTTAGAAATGCTTTTTAAGCCCCTTTCACACTACACAAACTTCCCAGAAAATTCCCAGGAAAAAAGTGGTGTTTTTGCAGAACAACCTTGGGGGACGCATACCGAGTGTTCATTCTTCCCAGGAAAATTGCGTTGAGTGTGAAACTAAAATAGGGTGGCAGTGGGCTTAAAACTCCCCGGGAATTAGGATTTTATTTCCTGGGAATTGGCTCTGTAAATGTGGATAGGGCTTTAGTGTCTGTCATGAGAAATTATATTTCAAAAAAAAAAAAAAAAAATGTCAGTGTTTTAAAGTTACCAATGGTTTCACTTTCACCAGCTGCCGTTGTGGATCCTTCTTCTGGGTTCACTGACGTTCGAGGAAAACCACTGACGCCTGCTATAGCAAGGTATATAAATAAAACATATTAAACATTTTGTTGTTGTAAGAATGCTTAGGAAATTTAGAAAGCCATTTTAAAGTCACATGTTAAATCTGATGAACCTGGTCCAGAAAAATTGAGAAAAACAAACACAACAAAAACAAAACCCCCAAAACAACACACACAGATCCTTTTTAATTGGTGGAACGGGCAAAGTCACTATTACTCTTGTGCCGTTTTATACACTGTAGCAGATGTAACGCTAAACTCAGCAAAATCGACATCTGGGGGAAGGGCGCCACCACGCGGTAGATAGGTCAAACAAAGTGGACAACGTTAACGACGTATAATAAAGTCACAGGAAGATGACGTCAGTAGGGCCTATTTCGGGGCTAATTCGCATTTTAAAGATGTTGACGTAAAATACAAAAATGATTATTGAAATGATGATTATTGCATAAGATCCTTCTTACACTTTTATGAATTTAAGCTATAGGATTTACAAAAGGTTGGAATAATAATATATCGGTAAAATCTTTTCTGGATGCAGACCACGATTTAAAGCTACGCAAAAGTCAACATAGTCTTTGTAATTATCCTATGGATTTGTATTTGATTTTTGTCTTTGCTCCTGAAATGTTTCCAGTCTCAATAGTCTTTAGGTGTTTTTCAAGATATTTTAATTTCCCAGTATATAGTGAAATTGGATTGAGTATTGAGCCTCAAAACAAGCCTATAATGTGATCATATAGTAGGCCTACAGTCTCTTTCACTTATAATCATGACTTGCAAGAAGTTACAGTACAACAAGAATTATTGGCAACCCTCTGTTTAATGGTTATAAACAAATGAAACAAGTTCTTGTTTTAAAGATACTATAGACATATAAAACAAATAATAAAACCTCCATTTTGCATCTGATTTATCACTAATTTAAACATCATTAAAACCCTGGAATATGTCACCATGGAGACAGCTGTCTCTAATCAATTGGTTTTTAATCTGCCACCCCTGGAAACAAAATCCACTGGACCTGCAATTTCAGTTTATCCTGTAATGGAATTGTCAATATACATCATTTAAAGCTAACAAACGTCATAACACTACAGATCCAGTGAGTCGATTAAAAAAATACCAAATAAAAACGGTTTCTTTTTTCTCCTTTTCTCGAGAGGTAGGCCTGAGAATGCTTCACTCATCACCCTCACAAAAAACGAACTAACGTTATATCATGGTATGCCATTTACATTATAATTATCATGTTATTTTACTCAAATTAATGTACAATGCACACAATTTTGTTACTAAAAAAAATAATAGTAATAAGGAAACATAAAATTAAAAAGGTGATTTCTGTTGCCAGGAAAATTTATGTTCCAGTCTTTATTTATCAAAATGTTTTCCGTATCTTTCGCCTTAACTTCAATCGTTGTAACAAAGACAAAGGAAAGGACCAAACGTAATAGAACATTACAATTTTCCTTTGGATTATTGGCACTGTTATCGCCGAACACCAAACTATATTCGATTTGACATCACCATTTTCAGCTGGCGGAATTATTTGGGCCAAGTGTATTCATAGTATTTATTGTGCAAACGGTCTTTGGTTTTACCTGCCTAACAACAGCGGGCGCACTTCAATGCGCAGCCATTTTGTGTTTTATGTTTCCACACAGTGCCCTATTTTTTTTTCTAGTATCTTTGGAACAGGCGTCACATGTCATTCTTTTTTTTTGCAACGTGACAGCCCAAGTTTTTGCCAACCAAGATGGAAAAACTACGAGGAGCCATGAATGCAAAGCAAAAACAGATAATCACAGTTTGCAAAAATTTTACACAAAATATTAAAAAAATTGTTGAAATTTTGTTGGAAACAAACCAACCAACCAATAATGGGATGTATTTTCTGTAAATAGAAAGTTGCAAAAATGTTGAATTTGGTCACAACGTCTGTCAACAAGACTTGAATGTTTTGCTACATTTGGCCGCCCATGCCAACCAGCGTGTCTAAATGGAGTCATCCACGTTGTTTAGATAATTTTATAGAATTATCAGTGTGGGGCGTGGAAGAGTTTTCATATCTGTTTTACCTTTAATATTTCAAATGACAGGGATCTTCATGTATGTCTAAGTTACATAAAAACAAATATTGAATACATTTCGTGCATGCATTGTCACAGAATATAATCACTCGTTTAAATCTGGCTTTTCCATTTTACCAGGCTTCGCCTCATGGTGAAATGGAATAGTCCAGATTTCACCCTGAGCTTATAGTTATAATCTGCGACAATACACTCAATTTGTATCCACATTTTTGTAGGAATTTAATTTCACTTGAAAACTACAGCACCACAAAGTCAAGAGGAAAAACATGCAAAACCAACACAATTTGCTTATTTAGATGGTCACCATCAAAATAAACCTGTGAGCACACACAAAATCCCTGAAAAAAACCACTGACTAATTGCGAAGGTTGTTGGTTGTATGTTTTTTCCTTTTTTGAAAACCTTTTTTGAATAAGGTTAAATCTTCTGAAAAACCAATGACATAATTTTCCTTTGATATGGCAATTTTTTTATGAGATGAAATTTAAAAAAAAAAGAAAAGTTACCAGTGTTTTCGTTGCCATCAGCTGAAGTTGTGGGTTCGTTATTCGGCCTCACTGACACTTTGGCAACATTAAAAGAGGCAGACTTCCAAATGAATCCATCAACAGAACTCCCGTCTTGCTTGTCGAGAAGTGAAACCTACAATGATAGGACACACACATGGTGGCTTTAAAAAGGGACACCCCACATATATATTGACGCGAATATTGGCGTAAATATTCACGTTTTGTACCCCAGGTCGCAAATATTGACGCAAATATTCACGATTTTGCCCCCAGTCGAAAATATTGACGCAAATATTCACGACTCGTTGCCATGCTGCAAAATATTGACGCCAATAATCACAGATTGCCCCCAAATTTCAAACATTGACGCCATTATTGACGCCAATATTTACGACTTGTACCCCTAGTCGCAAATATATACGCCAAAATTGACGCCAATATTCAGGACTTGTACCCAAAGTCGCTAATATTTACACCAATATTGACGCCAGTATTCACGACTGTGCACCAAGTCACAAAACCACTCAGGCGTGAATAATTTGGTTTTGTTTTAGCAACCTAGGTAGGCAAGCAATAGTCTGGCATGATTGCTTCTGCACATGCGTACTTTTCTATGCATTCCAAGCTTACACAGCTAGTACAGAAACTCGGCGCTAGCCTTGTAAGCAAAGAATGTAAACCGCAACCGCAGAATCCAGCGGTAAGCAGAGCCATGAAATTGGGTCCAGGTGCAGCTGACGACTATAATCGAAAGCGCCTCCCGCTAACAGTCAATATTTGCGACTTGGGGTACAAATCATGAATATTGGCGTCAATATTGGGGTCATTATTTGCGACTTGGGTCCAAGTTGTGAATATTGGCGTCAATATTGGCGTCAATATTTGCGACTTAGGGCTAAGTCGTGGATATTGGCGTCGGCGTTACTCTTTGCGACTTGAGGTAAAAATCGTAAACACTGACGCCAATATTGGCGTCAATATATATTTGTAATGTCCCTTTAAAGCCACCATACGCACATGTATCTATAAAATGCATTGGTTTGATGGCTACATTTATTTAATTGTGTGATACACTGAAGATGTACTAAAATGATGTTTTCCAGAAGATACATTTCAGGTATATTTCATCAGCGACATAACCAAGTAGCACGCATGTACTAATACTAGTATGCAAATATTGACTGCTTCGAGTGGTGTAGTAAAATTTAGTCACCCAAAGTGAACCCCTGAGCAGTGAGCAAGGCGGCCCCATGGATCACTGACAGGGACTACTTTTACTACGCCACGAGATAAAGCTATAATATTTGTTTTATATCCGTTGATTCTATCTGTATACTTTAATCAGTTGCCGCTGTTTTTTTTCCACCCTGTTCCCCTGCCGGGATTCTTTTTTGGCGGAATTACGGGAATTGTTTTCTTTGAGGGTACCACTGGAACAAAGAAACCCTGACTTGACAATGCCAAGAGAAGAAAGATTCTCTTTGTTGGGTCGTCCGTTTTGTTTCTCAGCCAAGAAAATGGGAAATTCACACAGCGTGTATTGCAAAAACATAGGAATGGCACTAAACACGGAACCACGGCTCGATTACCGGCGCGGCTCACGCTGACGCCTTCATTCAGCCGAAAAACAATGCATGAACAATGGTGGAGGCCACTCGATGCCTCGTAATCCCCTTTTTGAGAAAAAGGGCAAGGGGTCATGGATTACACAAAAAACGTTTGTCAATGGCCACAACAAAAAAATACGATGAGATTCAAGACTGTTGTTGTCCTTCTGTGGGTGAAACGAAGCGTTAGACGGCGATTGTGTGCTCTAAGCACGCTCCGCGGTTGAAAATGTCCAGGCAACTTTCAGTCCGGTGGTCCAAAATTACATAATGGCTTCTTTAATAAGCTAATCACTGTCATTAACACAGAAATACTTTCTGCAAAGCAATATTCTAAAAGGCAGACCTTTTACCACAACAATCGGCACCAGTACCATCAATTTCTGGGCAGAATATTCTGTTTCTGGTAATTTGTTTGTTTGTTTTTTTTGCAACAGAGTTTGGGGGTTACCTCACTATTGCTCTGTCATATTCTTGAAGTTGGTAATGCTTAGCTTTGCTCACCCCTATATTTCTCTAGAACACTTGTGCATGCTTTTGCAACACATTCTTGAATAGTGTGTACTACTGTGGTTTTAATTATTAGCGCCCACAAAAACGTCTTGTTTAACGTCTTGTGTTTAAAGTTAGCAGAGTTTTCTAACTTTACGAACCGAATCATTTCGGGGGAATGAAAGACTGATATAAGAACGATATTTGACATTCAAATCCTGAAGCCAAAAACATGTATTCAGTCATGGAAACTTCATGAAGTTAAATAAGTAGCTTTTTATAAATCAGATTTACATTACAGAAATTAGAGAAATTTCGCTCTGCGCCAAATTCGAACCCCTCCCGTATCTTTTTTTTTCAACACAGAGGAAGAGTCCCAAGTCTAGCATAGGCACTTGGAGGAAAATGCCTCTTCTGACTCCGTGATTTATTAGGCCAGCCAATATTGAAACAATTTGTACAAATCCATGTGATGCAGAAATGTAGCCACGAGGTGAAATCTGGACTATTCCATTTTACAAGGCGAAGCCGAGTAAAATGAAAAAGCCAGATTTGACCAAGTGATTATATTCTGCGACAGGCACGAAAAAAAAAATAACTCAATACTTGCTTTATATACCTCACACATAGATCCTTGTCATTTTAATTTCATTTTCACAATAAACACAGAATGAGACGCTTTATATCCTTCATCCCACACTCTGAAATAAAAAAAAAAAAAAACTTTGAAATAACGTGGAAGACTCAATGTAGAGACCAACCTTGTCCGCCGTGACAAGACCTTGCCTCGGTTTGGACGGGAATGGTATTTTTGGGAACGACACTGCTAATCTAAGCGTTGAATATCCATGCACCGACCCACAATTAATCAGTGTAGTGCGGCACTCAAATCACGTAATATACATAATTATATGGTAAAATAAAGTACGACACTTGACGCATGTTCCACCAATCAATAACGACAAGGATCTGTGTGTGCGGCGTATAGTGTTTTAACGACTACTTACGCGTGCTTTATAACAGCCTGGTGGTACATTATAAAACGTTTGGGAGTATCGACCCGTCTGAAAAATAAAACAAACCAACATAAATCACACTATTATAGGAGTGACCGGAAAGCTTGATTATTGCTCTTCTATCTAACAGTTTAATCAGAATTTTTTCGGCAACAGGCCTCAGTGTGGAAATCTCGCACGAATCGAAAACGAAAAAAAAAGGCCGAAAGAAGACAATTTTTTAATGAAATCGAATCTTCCTTGTAAACTATGAGAATCATTTAAGAAAGTCCTGGGCAAGCACATGTGGGCCTAATCTGCAATGTCCCATGGGTGTCATAACTATGGGGAATACCTGGGCAAGCCCATGTGGACAATATGTATGATGTACCTGCGTGATGACCCTTGACCTGACGAGGAGGCATAGTTTTGGGGAAACATGTCACAACGTGGCGACGTTCAGTTAGTTCACTATGGTGGCTTTAAAGGGACATCGCACATTGAGGCCAATATTGGCGTCAATATTCACGTTTTGTACCCCATGTCGCAAATATTGACGGCAATATTGACGCCAATATTCACGACTTGGCCCCATGATGCAAATATTGACGCCAATATTGTAGCCAATATTCATAAAGATTTTTTGATTTTTAACACGTTGAACCACACACGATTGGACCGAATACAAGCAAATTTGCACGGCCCGTGGCCTTTTTTTTTAATGCAACTATTTGAAAACGGCATCGTCAAAAAATATAAAAATGCAGGACAACATTGTATTGAGTGAAATATTGTGAAAATACATTCAAATCTTACATGTTGGGAGGTCGGTGTATAATTTATTTCATTTCAAAAACCTTTAGAAATATAAAACATCTTGATGGGCAGTGTGATGAATGGTTGGTTTAGCCCAGACAAAATAACACTTACAGCGCCTTGCGTGTCGACAATTTGACTTAATGCACTTGGGGTTGACCGGCCATCACATGGTCGTAGATTAATCCTGTAGGTTATCCATCTATCCCCTGGATATGTGCTAAACAGAACAGTCACACTGTTTTCTATGACTACAGTGGTTAGCGGCTGTGAGGGTTGCCAATTTTCAGCTGACTCTGTTTAAATTTTTAAGCAAAAACAAAAAAAAGGCAAAGACTAAACGACTCTCTTTTGAGAAAAACCAAAGATCCGACTGCTATTAAAATATTAAATGACAGAATTAAATTTAGCTTCAATTTGCCATCATCGTAATCAATCTGATTAAACAGGGGCGTGTCTTATACTAAAAATAGCAACAATGAAAAGGAGGAGGGGAGGGGGAGGAGAGGAGGAGCAGGAGGAGGAGGGGAGAAGAACAAGAACAAAAAGAACAAGAAGAACAAGAAGAAAAACAAGAAGAATACAAAGAAGAGCAAAAAGTAGAAGACGACGAAGAACAAAAAGAAGAAGAAGAAGAAGAAGAAGAAGAAGACTTTTTCGACTTTTCGATGAAATCTTTATTTCAATGCAAAAAAAAAGTCACTTAGTTTGCAAAACTACGGTAATGAACAAACTTACAGAGCAATAAACAGTAAGCGAAAAGAGCAGTACAGAGAATGAAGTTAATGGTATGGGAAAGTGACGAAGGAGCCAGACATTCTTTGGAAGTGGTAGAAACCTTCACTCTGATGGAGCAGCGACCGCAGAATGCAAGACTCCTCCAACACTAAACCTGATACTGAATGAGAAAAACAAATTAATGTTTAATTTTGTTACTTCTTCTAAACAATGCACAAAAGATAGAGAAGGTTAAACTAATTATTTTACAATAAATGAGAGGTAGATTACATAAAAGAATAACAAAATATGAAAATGAATCATGGGAAAAAACAGCGAAAAGAGAGACTAGATCAACCATGTTAACTTATTGTTGACGATGGTGAAGATGGCGTCGTTAAAGGACCATTTGGCGAGAAAACCGGCAAGGTTATTGCACAGGATGAAGTAGTTATACTCAACGAGAATTTTGTGTTGTAGGCGACTGCGCCAAGATGTAGGGATCGGAGAAGCGAGAGGTTATATAAAGCCAGTAAATGGCGTGTTTAAAGCTGACGGTGAGGAAGTTGGCCAGGCGAACTGCCCCTTTGCAGCATCCTCTAGCGCACGGGATCAGGGTCCAATAGAGGTCAAAGTTGAGTTGATATCAGGAAAGATGTGCTGGAGAAGTGAGTGGAACAGGTTGAGACCAGGTTGTATTGCAGGGCAGAGGATGAAGAGATGAAGCAGAGTTCCCCTCTCTCTGCACCAGCCGCAGGGTGAACACATATCTGGGTTGAGATGGTTAAGAACTGGAAGAGAGGCTAGAATCCCCCTCTAACGGTTTCTGCGGCTGATCATCCTTACTGGCAGCTGGGAAGCAGCGAAGGACGTGGCTACCTGGTCGAACTGAAACATTCAACGGCGCACTTGGCAGCCAGTCACATCAACCAATATAAATATGACCACGATGCACACCACAAGTGTTTGTTTTTTCCGGAGAGAGAACGGGAGGGCCCGGAAAAAAATCATTGTGGTACAGGAGAGAACGTACACACAACTCTACTCACATAATGGCCCTAGCCAGGAATCAAACCAGGGCCACATTGATGAGAGAAGAGCGCTTTCCACACATGCCACCCATGGTGACCCTGACCAGAAACAAGTTTCTGACATAAAATGGACTTACTACACAATTTTTGAAACCTTTTGTAACAACGGGTCAATAACCAGAAACAGTCTGTGACTCGGGTACATCTCTGAAAAATCAATGTTCTCAAAATATACAACCTTCATTTTATTTTCAAGTAATGGAGCTTAGCCTTGGTAATTTTATAAAAATGATTGGATGCTTCATTGTAAACTGTACACACTTACCTACATCATCGGGACAACCTCCTACTCCTGGTACAAGTAGACAATCTAGGATAGTTAGGATAATATGTGGGTAATTTATCCTGCTACTAAAGAGAACATTAATTTTTTATGTCTTGTCTGACTTTTGTTCAATTAAATTCCCTGTAATATTTTTTTTAATAGTCACATAACTGATCAAATGCATTATACTCAACGGGGAAGAAATTGGTTTGTACACACCGTCATGGGATTTTTTCGGATCTCCATAAATACTGACTGGATAGGACACGTTGCGCGTACGCCTGAGTTTTTTGCACGAGTGTTTGAAAATACAAAGCGCGGGTCGTCACACCATTCTGTACGCAACGCAAACAAGTGGAGTTTGGTACGGTGTGGATGCGAATTATTTCAAGCGTCAGCGTGGACTATTAACTGTGTTGCGCGTCAATTTACCGCCGCGCAATTATCGCGCGAACATCCCATAGAGCGACAACACTGCGCAACATTTAGGGAATAACAGTGCTAGGACCTGGTCTTCACTGCTTGGTAATGACCGGGGTGGTGGCTGGCCGCTGTTAACGACCAAGCCGGAGGCGCGGTCGTTAACAGCAGCCAGCCACAACCCAAGGTCATTACCAAGCAGTGAAGACCGGGTCCTCGCACTGTTATTCCCATTAATAAATACCTTTTTAACGAAATAAACGGCTAAAATTTTCTTGTTTTGTTAGCCGTCTTTATATCGCCGTTAATACACCCCCACGTGATCACATTTTGACCAATCAGAATTACAAACTGTCCTAGGTATTTATTAATGTTCATTAAACGTGTACAAACGTGCTCCACGCGTACTACCCAGTCAGTATTAATGGAGATCAATGGCTATAATGAACAACAGAAATGTATTAAACCGAGACTAACGTCTTCCTTGACAGGGGACCATGGCCCAATTTCATGGCGCTGGTTACCAAAGAATTCTGCGCTTACGGCGCCCTGTAAAGCGCGTACTCCTAAGGGCCGTGGCAGGGCGTAAGCGTAGAATTCTGCGGTAAGCAGAGCCATGAAATTGGGCCCAGGTGAATTTGGGCATGCATCAGCAGGGTTTTGGTGATTCTCCTCCCATAAATGGAAGTAGTGGTAGAACGGAAGGAAAGTAATCTTCATTTATAGAGGAAGATGAGACCCAACGGTTCAACCACGGGTCGAGGAAACTTGAGTGTCTGGTGTGCGGAAAACATTTCAGTCGGATAGACAACGGGAACAGGCACGTCAGGAAAATTCATGGCGGGAATGTGGGGTCACCAGCTTCGGTGCCGAACTTTCCAACCGTTGACCATTTTATTCCCCAGCAAGACCCCGTAGTGTATCATACGTTAATAGATGGTGACGTTTTCGAACATTAACCCGGAACCATTATCGACACGCTTCGTAAAAACTGGGCATCCAACCGTATGAATAAATTTATTCAACTTCAGACTCATTGGACACTCCATCGTAACTGTTGAAGAGGCGCTCACAGCACTGTGTCACCACCTAAGATGCAGGGTTAAAATATCATCTCCTTCGGTTTCGTCCTTCGCCATTCGGAGACCGGGGAACATAATTATTTTCATTAGTCAGGACAGTAGAGGGTCTTTTCCTCTCCGGAGACGGTTGCTTCTCCAACGGACTTGGATCGTCTGATGGACCGAGTCCGAGGGGTGGATGTTTTGAAGATTGGTTTTCATTGCCGCCCAGATACAGAGACGGTGGCAGCCACAACGCGTATGTCAACAATATTGACCTTATGCATATGACGTCACTATGAGCATTTAGTACAGGAACGGGCTGAGGTCAAAAAAGCTACAACGCACGTTTGATGCTGCATTTGACCTCAAAGATGGCGGCGGATGCATAAGGTCTATCAACAAATTCCACATCGGTACATCCATCGAGAAACTACCACACTACGTCGCTGATAATGACGGTCTGTGGAACCTGGTTAAGAACAAGAACACCGGTGAAAGATATGACGACAGCCTGTGTTTCGTTCAATGTCTAGCCGCTTACAGACGCCCAACCCCCTGATTTACAGGGAAAAAAACCTACACATCAACTGGCAGAAACATTTCGCCAACACCCAGGAAAGAAGCATGTAGACGAGCTCTATCGTCGAGGAATAGTTCCAGGTAAATGTGAAGGTGTACATGCCGATACCAACAGATAACAGCGAGGAAAATGAGATGACTGATGTCATAGAGGTTGATACTGAACAGCATGAGAATGGGGGAATTGCCCAAAACAGAGGAATTAAAACACAACTGGCGTTCCCATCACCGCTATATGAGGATAAATTGAACCTTTATTGATGCGGCTTATATTTTCTTTTCCCCCCACGATTTTGAAAAGTACAGCCGATCATACGCCAAATCCAGGTGTTGTACAGTATTCATTCGATCAACTGATTTGCTGCGTCACGAGCCGACCTGTGACGTCAATGTCAAACGTCGGTTCAGCGGAGGGGGCTTAACAGCTTCCTCTCAATGTCATTGACAAATTGTTTGAGTTGGGAGTGGAGGTTGAAGACAACAAGAAGAACTGTCCGTAAAGAGCCACATGACTTCGCAACCTATTTTCATCAACTTCCATCGACCATTGGGGATAAAGAAAAGAAACAGATGGGAAGCTGGTCATAAAGACTACTGAGTGTCGGTGTGGCTAGTAATGTTCCTGGGCAAAAGTCAACGCAATGTTTCGTGAGTGAAGGAAGTCCGGCTCAACTGGGTTCAGACATGGTAGACTATCTACACGTCACCATACTTCAAGCTGCATACACTACACTCTTGGAACAATTTCAAGGTGTTTTTTGAAGAGTTTGATGAGCTGGTGAATGGAATTAGTCCGAATGACGGATATCGTGGAGCAGAGTAGAAAGTACAAGCACATCAAAAAAAGTCAAAGACCAATTGAAGGAGTACCTCAAAGAGTTACCGGTACTGGGCTTTAATTCAGGGGAGTATGACATCAACGTCACCGGTACCTCTATCCAGTTCTACAAAAAACAGACCCTTTGAAATTCATAATCAAGTGAACCAGCATTTACACGCCCCTGAAAACCGAAAAACTATTTTTTTTGACATGTTCAACTAACTGGCGCCTGGTTATAGCTACTCCAAATTCCTAAAGGTCTACGAGTGTCAAACAACCGAATGTTTCTTCCCCCATGAATGGATAGACCAGCTACCTAAAAATGATTTTGGAAAACTTCCATCTCATCAGGCGTTTTACAGTAGGCTGAATAGGTCTTCTTATATTTCCAAGGAGGAATATCACTTTTGCCAACGTATCTGGAAGGAGCAGGGCGTGAGCAAAGGACGAGATTTTCTAATAAACAATCTTGACGTCGTCCCCTTCCAGGAAGCACTTGAGAAGATGTTCACCTTTTACAGACATCGACACAAGAACAATGTTCAAGTCTGCCTTTTCCTTACCGGGTCTGTCATTGTAATGTTGATTCCTCACACTACCGAAGGATGTCTTGTTCAGCCTCACTGACAAAGCCAATAAGGATCTGTTCAACAAAATCTTTTGGGGCAACATCTTTTGGGGCCATCCATTGTCTTCCATCGTTACCTTGAAAAGGGTAAGATGGCCATCTGTGGAGGTTCTAAACTGTAAAAACATCGTATGGTTTGACGCCAACGCGTTGTATCTGTGGTCAATCATGCAATATTTGCTCGACGGAACTTTCATGAGCAGGATTGCCGAACAAAAGTTTAAGCCGTCAAGAATTCATAAGTTCTGTGTCATGGCAGCCGAGTGGCTGGACTGGATGGATTTCTCATAGCGTATTTATTTTCAACATCAGTTTAACAGCACGGATAAACGTGTGGCTGGCCGAATGATCCCGGTGGACGGTTACTGCAAAGACACCAACACTGTTTTCCACAGTTCCATGGTTGCTACTGGCACGGACATTCCTGTTTACTGATTCCTAACGAGTTCAATCAAGTCAGACAAGCCAGTAGAGATGGACTAAGGCGTCAAACGGAAGATACGGAAGGTTGCCGGCCGATAGAGATGTGGGAATGCCTGGCACGCAATGCAGAAGACTGACCAGACTGTGAGAGCGTTTGTACAAACCATTCGACTGTTTCAATTCAACAAAAAACATGGCCCAACAGGAGGTATTGGGTGATATGATAGACAGATCCATGTTCGGAATGGCAGAGTGAGACCTCAGAGTCCCTCCTGCACTGAGGGTACACTCCAGAAATGCTACCCATCTTCAAGAATACTAATGTTAGTCGTGAGGATATTGGAAATCACGTGCGGGACTATGCTGAGCGAGAAGGCCTCATGAATCAGCCGCGTTGCACACTCTCATTGGCAACACGATTGGTGAAAGCATCTTGCTGACATCCCCCATCATTCAGTGGTACATCAGTAATGGATTGGAGGTCGTGCGCGTCTAGGAAGTGATTCAGTACGCTACAAATCCACGTTGTAAGTCATTTGGTGATGACGTCCGTAATGCAAGAAGAGCCGGCGATCGTGACCAGACAAAGTCCATCTTGGCCGATACCATGAGGCTGCTTGGAAACTGCGTATAGCAAGAAAGTCATCGACCAGGAGCGCCACATGAACGTTCGAGTATGGCAGATTTACTGATGATCCCGCTGGTGATAGTATAGGACAACTACATCTTAGTCTTTATGTATATTCAACTGTTTTGTCTGGACACCAGTGACTTCCAGGAATAGACTGGGTGGCAACCAGGAATAGGCTGGTGACGGCTGGATAGACAGCGGACAGCAGGGAAAGACCACACCGGGGGTGTCTGGATCAGCGGTTCGGGTACCAGCTCAAGCGAGCACGCAAGCGAGCACCCCAAATTGCTACAAGTTCTCATGAGGAACCATACCCCCAGGGTCTGAATCGAGAGGGGGGGGGGGGGGGGGGAGGATGATAGACCCAAACGGACGGACTCGGATACCTACAGGAATCGCCTATGACCACGATTACGGAGAAGCGTTTCTAGTTCTGAGTGTTCGATCTGTTGGTGTGGTAGAGTGTTTGACAGCAAGGTCTAAGGATTTACCAAGGAAGAATGAAATGTGCCGCTGTCCCAGTGGCAGCAGACGAGAGTACTTCTACTATGTCAACCACCAATCTGCCAATTGAAGCGGATCACTCTGGAGATGGGCCATCAGTCTCCAGGTCAGGTTTCAGACCACAGTACCCAGGTAGATCCCCAGCGGGTGAATGCAGAGGAGGCGATTGACAGGAAGAAGAAGGTTAAATGGCCACCAATGGCTGATCAGAAAGCTTGGCGTGAATTTGACGAGGACATCAGCAGGATGCTGGAAAACACTCTCAAAGGAACATCTAAGAGAAAGTTAGAAGTGATGGGTGACCTGATTTATGACTTTGGGAAAGTAAGATTTGGAATCATAGAAATGCCCAAGCAGCGCCCTGCACCACTGAGGCACACTGATACTGATGCCCCGAGTAACAGTATTCAAAATTACGCATGCTGGAATTTGACTACTACTTTCTACTCAAATTCATCGACCCCTCCTCCGACTTTCATATGTGCGAGTTAGTCAGCCTATCTCACCATCTTTGGAGAAAACCTGGATGATGTAATCAAGCAAGATATGAAGCAGCAATACCTGTGAGGAGAAACACCAATGATGCCCGCTAGGAGACACGGCTGAATATGGCGCCTTTGATAAGAGTGGGAAGGAGACAGTATAGTAAAATGCACCGTACATGGATGAGACCATAGAGCCAGCAAGAATTGCAATCCAATTTGGAATTTGATATGTACGGTATTCATTTCTTTAGTCGTTGTTAAATATGTGTTGACAAAAAATCAAAACTGCTATATTTCCAAGGACGTCGCAACAACGATCTGGGGCAAAATTTTTTTTAGAGTTGAGCTGCGTATTCCGCTGATTATCTGCTTGTCTGCGAGAATAACGGTAAAACCACGCTAACCTTCCGGTGCTTACTGTAAGCAAATGAATAACATAACAAAACAAAACAATTCAAATCCGTGGTGCGGGCCCAAAGCTTGTAGCCTTATTTTCTTGCTAACCCGTGGAATACGCTTGCGCTTTATAGGCAAACATTTTTGTTTGCGATAAAACTCACCATACAAATTTCGTCACCGACACCACGAAGTAGCACCGTGTGTACAAAACCATATTTTTTTTCAGTTTTCAGTTTTGTACGTTTTTATACAACATTCGTCATGCCCTACCATTTCATGAAGTTTCAAAACTTCACTTGCTTTACTTTTTTAATTATAATAATTATGTATGGCAAAATTTGCCCGAAATTGACAATTTTTTGTTTTCACGAAGTAGCACGCAAGTAACATTTACCATTGAAATGCACGGCTCGCACCTTACTCAAAATGTGAACAAAACGATTTCACGAAGTAGCACTGTCCTTGTGCGCGCCCCACGTGAGTGCGCGCGCGCGCAGAAGTTTGCATTACTAATACATTGGAGAGTGCTACTTCGTGAAATCGGAAATAGTCTATTTTGCTTCTTTTCCGGTTTCACGAAGTAGCACGCACCTTTTGTACTTTATTGCTTGTTAATTTAGAATGCAAAGCGGACAAAAGCAGTATATTTATCAAGTTCAAAGCATCCAGAGTCCACAATGAGAAAACCAGTTGAAAACACTCTGAAATTCTAAAGGATAGTGGCGTTTTAAAAAGCGTTCAGCTTTAGACGCCGTTTTTTCCGATTGCTACTTATTACTGGTATGTACGTGCGTGCTACTTCGTGGTGTCGGTGACGATTTGCTTATCGTTAATTAGAGACTATATAAAAAAACCATTCTTACTTGATGAGTGATAATTCTCTAATTTGATGGATTTCTTAGACCCAATTGATGTTATCTCAACAATGTAAGTGCTGTCCACAACAATGTTCCGGAAACAGGCAAACTGGAATACAACCTGGAAAAAGAGCACTCAGACTAACTCACCAGTTACATACAAACATGGGTTAAAAAAAGGGATTTGAAATACTGCGTGATGGGGAAACAATCTAGAAACTTAAGCTCACCATAGGTGTGATCCAGTCCAAGTGAAATGTGTCCCCACATTAGTTTTTGTTTGTTTCCCCAGGGAATTTACCCCCAACCCCAATCAAACTTTCTTAAAACTCTCAAAAGATATATCTTTTGGATTTTTAATATTTTTCTAAGACACTTGCAACATCTACAAAGTGATTGTTTTTTTAGGGCATCAAAGACCTATGTTTCATGCAAAGGTACGTGTATTATAAATACTTACCGCAATAAACAGTTGTATGAAATTTGGACCACACGACCCAATTTCATACCACTGCCAATGCTGCGCAATAGACCGATTGCGCGACCAGTGTTTACATGTCATCACGTGACCTATTGTGGGTAAAACGTCATCTCGGCTGATGGCAAACTACGTGCAAATAAAATACTGTGCCGACAAAGTCACACCGAAAGTTGGCTTTCGGTAATAATAACACAGTTACTAAGCCATTTTATTAAAGTCGTATGTTGTGACATTGATATTAATCACATTACTGTTTTATAAACTACCAGTATTCTGCTACAACAGAGGTTTCTTTTGAGTTATGCACTACCGGCGTCGGACGACTATGTAGCCACCCGCCTGTTATTTTATTGGTTTATTGGTTTAATGGTTTATTAAAAACATTGCAAATGTCGCGGCCAGGAGCTGAATTGCATTTGAATTACATAGCAAAAATTGCATAGTAAAAATATATGCAAAAAAGAAAAGACAGGAACCCTTGCTACAGAAACAAAAATAAGCTTTTATTTAGAATGCGAGTGAGAAAGGGAATTGCACTGTTGCTATATCTATCAAATTTACAATGAGGTTCGTGGAATTGTTGTGTGTGTCTCAGGGACATGTGATGGGTTTTGGGGTTATTTTGGAACCAACTACTAAAGCGGTTAGAAGAAGCACAACTTTTGGCAAATTTACTACACAATTCTTCTCTTCTGTGGGACATGATGGGTAGGCAGTAAAAAGAGCATCACCATAGTTATCATATTCAGTGCCTAACATGATTTTGCAAGCTCGTTTTGGGATGGATTCAACAGACGAAGATTGCCTGCTTGTTAGACCTGAGTGGCACACAGGGGCAGCATAATTATTCAAAAAAGGGCGAACGTAGGTCGTGAAAATGGTGAAAATGTTAAAATAAACTACGATTAAAGACGATTTATAATGGTAAAAGAAGGTGAGCTTTAAAAACTCGGCAGCTGTGCGAACAGCTCTGGCCTTTTTTGTTTGTAATGTAGGCCTAAACCACTGTAAAAAACGAGTAAAGAACGTTGAAAAAGTGAGCATTTATAAATAGCCTTGCGAAAATTCAAATAGGCAAAGGAATCACACAGTTTTGGAAAGCAATTTCTTTGGATATTCAGCTTCAAAACTTTGAAATTCTTGTGTTGAAAAATGTGTGATCGCGGTCGTCTGGTCTAAACGTTCCGTCGTGCACTAGTACACATCGTGCACATTTATACGGTACTTTTACAATTTTCAAGACTTGCTGGAACTGTCCTTACTAGCTTTATTCAGCCACTCGAAGGTCTCTGGTACAAACTCTGGAATATTTTTCACAGATTTCGAGAAAGAAAAGCCTCCATCAAATAAACAAATGCAACAATCATCATGTACCGTACCGCACTCTCCTATGGAGGACGTCGTGTTTGTTTAAATTCAATACCCACAATAGGTAACGTGACGCGGGTCGTGCAATCGCTCTGTTCTTAGTCTTGGTGTGGAAGAATTTTCTAGTTTTGTTTTGTCACAATTTCCCCGCAAGAGGGCACTATCAGATGCCCTATCAGCATGATAACCCTAAGGACCGGGGCGGGGGCACAATGCGCCCCTTACCAAAATTTTGCCCGTCACTTTTTAATGATTAGCCCAATCACCGCGAAATTTTCTGACTTTTCCCCAAATCTAGGGCCATGTTGGCAAAACATAACTGAAACCTTCGGTTAGCTGTTGCCGCGGCAACCATTTGTTTGACCTTGGGTCACACGATTTTAATGTTTTTTGACTTCTTTGAAATAAGTTCCCTTTGTTTTTGATTTTTTTTACAGAAAATTGAGCGTGATGAATCACATAATAGTATGAAATGCTTTTGGTAATTCAAAATGGCCGCTACAATTGGCGGCCATCTTGGATTTGTTTGTTTGTTTGTTTGTTTGTTTGTTTGTTTGTTTGTTTGTTTGTTTGTTTGTTTGTTTGTTTGTTTGTTTGTTTGTTTGTTTGTTTGTTTGTTTGTTTGTTTGTTTGTTTGTTTGTTTGTTTGTTTGTTTGTTTGTTTTTGTTTGTTTTTGTTTTGTTTTTTGTTTTTTGGGGGGAGAGGGGGCATCCCCAAAAAGCCCAACTATAGCCTTGGATTTTCTGGGATTCTGTGTTTGTCAACCACATCTCACCTCAGATGTAAAGGATGACACTGAGAGTGGATGATCAAAACGGATTCCAATGCACATATTGCTTCCTAGAGGATAGCTGGTTTTTACAACTCTTACGTAGAAACCTTGGAGTCCAGTGAAGTTCCCTGCATCAAAATAATACAACATGCATAATTCATTTTCAGTTCATTAGAGGAATATTAATTTGCGGGGGTAGTCTAATGGGAAAGATCTGCTAATGCTCTTCTTAGAACCCACATTAATCTGATTACCTAATTATCATAACCAGACAAATTAATTTCTGAAAGACTTACGTACCGGATACATGTACAAACCAAACATAGATCAATTCTTTGTGACAGTTACAATTTTTTAGAGGAATTTCAATTTGCGGGGGTAGTCTGACGGGAAAGATCTGCTAATGCTCTTCTAAGAACCCACATTAAACTAATAACCTAATGATCATAACCAGACAATTTAATTTCGGAAAGACTTAAATTACCTGATACATGTACAAACCAAACATAAATCAATTCTTTGTGACAGTTACAATGTTTAACTTTTATATCACAATTTTATGACACCCAATCAAGGTAAATGTAAACATAAAATGCGAAACAATGCAAGCATGGTAGTAGCACACAAGTATTCCGAACAATTATGATTTTTTTCACACACAAAATATGAAAGTGTGACAAGGGGGTACACGGGCTGGTATATGGAAAAGGATATACAGTGCTCATGTTTCTTAGATAATTTTGTTTGTATCAATCTTAAAAGGTTGTTTTTAAGAATTTTGTTTCGCAAAATTTTAACAAATCTTGTACATGTAAGTATTTCACATTGTAGTTAGATATTTTTGTCATATTAACACTTGTTTTCCCAAAACGAATCAATTCATCCAGTTGCCTACCACTTATATAGACCAGTGTTGTTTTGGAGTCCGAGTCCAAGTCCAAATTCATTTAGGTCGAGTCTGAGTCAAGAGTCACAAAGGTCACACTCCGAGTACAAGTCAGGAGTCATTTTGGTCGAGTCTGAGTCAAGACGTCACAAAGGTCACACTCTGAGTACAAGTCAGGAGTCATTTGGGTCGAGTCTGAGTTAAGAGTCACAAAGGTTACTATATGTGGGCAAGTCAGGAGTCATTTGGGTCGAGTCTGAGTTAAGACGTCACAAAGGTCACACTCTGAGTACAAGTCAGGAGGCATTTGGGTCGAGTCTGAGTCAAAAGTCAAAAAGGTTACTATATGTTGGCAAGTCAGGAGTCATTTGGGTCGAGTCTGAGTCAAGACGTCACAAAGGTCACTCTGAGTACAAGTCAGGAGCCATTTGGGTCGAGTCTGAGTCAAGACGTCACAAAGGTTACACTCCAAGTACGAGTCAGGAGTCATTTGGGTCGAGTCTGAGTCAAGAGTCACAAAGGTCACACTCCGAAAAAAAGTCAGGAGTCACTTGACTAACGCACGCACGACTTTAAACATTCTAAAAAGATGTCTTACAAGCTACTTGAACAATTATCAATGGAAAATGTTAATAATACTAGCCCTACCCTCCCTAGATTTATTAAATAAAAAACATTATAGTTTTAATTAGGTTTACATTTTAGCATGCATTTTATATTGCAATCACAACAGTTTTTGACAAAACATCAATATTTTTTCACAACTCTGTTTTCATACTGAAAAAAACCTGGTCAGGACATATTGTAGTACCCGCGCTAATTTCCCACAACACTTTCCTGCAAGTCACAATCAGACTCCAATTTCATAACTCTACACAGCCGATTCGTCTAGCCACCGCCGTATTGCTGATAAGTAGGCAGCCACGTATCATGATAGCCAACTGTAGCTTATTAAGTGATGTTTGAAGCTTTGCATGGTGTGAAAAATAATAAGGAACTATAATTAAATAGTAAACTTGCGGGTACAACCATGTAATTCAACTCTTTTAGGAAGGAGTGGTGGCTCTGAGAAGAGCCGTTGTGGTCTCGACGTTTCGAACAATATGCTCTGTTCGTCTTCAGGAGAATGTTCGTCTTCATTCTCCTGAAGACGAACAGAGCATACTGTTCGAAACGTCGAGACCACAACGGCTCTTCTCAGAGCCACCACTCCTTCCTAAAAGAGTTGAATTACATGGATGTACCCGCAAGTTTACTATTTAATTATAGTTCCTTATTGTAGCTTATTAAGCGAGGTGGTCACATATCATGATAATTCAATCCGCTTCGCTTAAAGAGTGGATGCTCTATCGTGATACCATATAAAGTACATATGGTATGTTTATAAGCAAGGATATCGTAGTCAAGGCTGTTAAACAGAAAATGGTGTTGACAAAATGTGTCCATCCCCCTATAACAGCAAAAAATGATCAGGGAACCTATCACGAGCAGTATACTGGTAACCCATTTCTATTATACAATTTGCTAAGCGATTGATCTTTAGCTTAAAAGCTTTAGGAAATTTGGCCAAGATCTTCAAGTCAGATCTTCAGTTATCCCATTGGTAATGGTACTGTTTTTTTTTTTTTTGTTTTTTTTTTTACCGACATGTGCATTACTCCCATTGTGAACTTTACATTATTTGGGCCAGTGTTTTTTATTTTTTTTATTTTTATCAAACAGCAAATGCATCAACTGAAATTATTTTAAGTGTAAGACTGCATGCCCATTCACACGTTGAAACACTTTTGGGTGGTTTCAGGTGCTGGAACAAAAATTACAACCGTTGTAAAAACTGTTCATGTGACAGTAGACATGGTAGATGAGTGAATCTTTTTTTGTGTTTCCTGTCGAATAGCCTACTTGCACACAGGCATATGACATACACTACATGGATTGACTTCCATGGGTACCAACAAAACTGTCAACACTGGTCAATGAAATGATTACATACGTGTACGTACCAGTTACAGGAAGCACCCAAGTGATATTCATGGCAAGCAAGCTGGTGTTTCCTATCTGATGAACAATATCTTTAACTTTCAGATTGCTGGGAGCCGAAGGTATATCCCTGACATCCGAGTCTCCACAAATGACTGTTAGTGATAAGAAGAACAAAAATGCAGCTATTAGTTGTGTCGCTTTTAAAAAAATGTCGTTGTTTGTCACTGTTCTTGTTTTGTTTTCCTACATTGTGCATACGCCCACTTGGTTTTTGCCATAAGTTTTCGAGGAAGGGGGACTGGGGGAGTCACCAGAAGTGGTTTTTCAAACTGAACAATAACACAAAGGCTTTAACGTGTCTTTTGTATAGACAATTAGCATAATAATTAAGAAATATATTCAAGTGTTGAAATCTTTACAAATTTATGATTTTTAAGGATAGATTTGAGCTATTAGGTATGTTCTCGGTTATTTACCCCTTATTTTAACGTAAAACAAGTTTTGATTGACGATGTGAAATCACCTCATTTATTTTAGATTTAAACTGCCTAATGTTGGATGTCTCTTTTTTGTCGAAATAAGCAACACAAATAGGCGAATCAAATAAGGTCAGAATATTGGCAGCAGCCAAGAGATGGAAATTTGTTTGTATTTGAGGAAATGTTTTTCTTTTTCAAATATAAAAATGTTGCTCCTCATTTACCTGTAAACGGTTTACTGTTTTCCATTCTTACATGTTTGTCTGGCTTACAGGTCTTTTCATTTGAAATGTTATCATACAATGTTTTAACAATGTAAAGCATCCCATTTTCCTATTCTAAGAATACATGTCTTTTTGTAGCAATAAACTGGTCCTATTGGGATTTAGGAACATCTAATGTTCCAAGTGAAATTACGTATGATGTTGTCAATTTTTTTTTCTTTCAAAAAAGGAAACTATGAAAAAAATGTTGTGTGCCAACAGTGGTTCGACAGTTTTGTTTGAAATCATCAATGCTGATTCTATCCACAAGAAGCACAATTGACGATTTTAACCAAAAAGTATGTTCACTGCTACTAAATCCTAATAATTGTAGTGGAAAAATACGAGAAACGCGCTTTCTTTGTGAAAAGTTTTGATCAGTAAAACACCTTTAACAAAACTTATCATTGTTTTAAAATAGTTCTCAAGGAGGAAAACCGGAGGCCCCCTGGAAAAACCCTCGTGGCACAGGAGAGAACCAACGCACGACTCTACTCACCTGGTTCTAGCCAGGAATCGAACCAGGGCCACATTCGTCAGAGGCGAGCACTTTATGCACACGCCACGCACGCCGCCTAAAAAACACTTTTACAGGCCTGATATTGTATAGTAGACCGATCCATTAAGCCCCGCCCCCACAGTACGTGTTGACTAATCACAGCCTTGGGTACGCCACCGAAAGTCCGACAAAAGTCCGACAAGTCAAACATCCTATTGGAAGGTGTAAACATGCGTGCGCGTATTCATAGCGCGCGCGTTCATGTCGTGCAGTGTGGCATTAAAAAGACGCACATTGAGCTGCCCACGTGTACAGTGGTGATATAGCTAATGCTGTGATTGGTCAATATGTTTAGGGGTGGGGCTTATAATGGATCGGTCTACAAGTTAGTTTTTCCTTAGTAAAGTGCACCTCTACGAGAGAAAGTTAACTTTGTACTGGAACATTTCAATGTTGCTTCTGTGAAATATCAAGCCCACTTTGGGAATCAAAATGAAATCCATATATAGTGTACTGTATACATACAGGCCCAATGGTACTTCGTTCTTGTCAATAGGGCAAGGCGGTTTATTTCTTTATAGTAGAGGGCATCTCTACATGCATGAGGGAAATTTGTATTAAACAATTCAAACAATTTACTTACCTGATGACTGTTGTAGGTTGCATGTTGTCTTCCAGCCATCTACAGACCCCTAAAAAAACAAAAAACAAAAACAAAAACAAAACACAGAAACAAAACCCAAACAGACTAGAAATTCATTTTTTTTTTACATTACAAAACAAGGTGTTTGATCGTGAATGATGTCATCAAAGGTTGAAATCATCCAATGATGATCCCATTATACACTTGGCCCAGAAATTACGGCTTTTTAGTAGTTTTTGCTTCAAGTTCCTGTTTGAACTAAAAGACAGGATCAAATTGAGGTCATCTCTGTGTGACTCTTTTTTGTGACTCGATTTTCAAAGACCTGTCGGTCCAATGATGTATAGATTGTAAAAATCTAATGTGTGGTCCAGCAGGAGTTATGATTTTTCCAATACTAAGCCAGTGGCGTAACTAAAGGGGGGGGGGGGCACGGGGGGCACGGGGGAGGGGGCACGTGCCCCCCCCATTGAAGTCCGCGCCCCTCCCCCACGGATGTCCCCCCCCCATTTCAAACCTGGACTTTTGAGATTAAAAATTACCAGAATTAAATGTTACATTTTATGAGCATTTACGTAGTATTTTCGATGTTGTTGAAACTGTTTTATTTATTAACACACATAATGTATTTTGGTTTACGTCAACACGTCAGAAAACACTGAAAAAAGGCTTGTTTAGGAAAAATACAAACGGAAACAGACCTATACATTACTCTTTGCGCAAAACCAGTGGAAATGTAATCTGCCCAGGCATATGTTGTGAATAAAATTATCATATCCTTGTTCTATGGTATTACATAGTTTTGAAGTACTTCCCCAAAGTCTGCTTTTCACTGAATTTTCCACACCTGCAAGCGAAACCTTATCCCCTCAAACTATTTGTACATGTTGTTACAGCCTGTACCAGACGGTGTCATGAAATAAAATTTAATACTGCATGTGACATCACTAGTAAGGTCAGAGTGCAACTGTTTGGCAAAAAAAGGAATGTATCCTCCCTGGCGTCAGCGAGGTTAAAAAATAGTCCTTATGTTACCAAATACGACCATAATTTTTTTTTCAATGGGCCAATAAGGCCAAGATTCCAGGTAATCCTCACCCCTGGTATACCCCACAAGCCTGTAGACTCCTATTGGCGAGACCCTAACCACTGCAGAGTAAGGAGTGTTGAAAGACAGCAGCCACCTGTCTCAGTGCAGTAATTGATTGACCCCTGTGCCAAGAATTCCCTTGGCACAGGGCGGTATGCAATTTGTGAAAACAGCCTGTGCGGCATGTGGATCTTAAATAACACAGATTACTAAAGGAGTAAGTAAATATCACCCCCACAAAAGATACAAGTTCCCATTTCCTAGAAAGAGTGGACATGTGGCAACCCTGTAATACTGTCCATGTGGCATCTAGTAGCCTACACAGCTGATCTAAAGTACCATGGTCACTGCCTTCTGATTGGGTGTAATGCACCCAGTAGGAAGTGCAACTCCAACCCAGTAGTTCGCCTTGCTGCTCATTCTGATGCGAGCAGTGAGAGAATAAACATCAAATTCACTTTCTTCAGCCAACACATATACTGGTATACTGATGTGTTCTTCCTTTTTGCTCCTTTTCTAATCAGATTTAAACCACTCCTTCGGGACTGGACCTACATAGGGTATGACATTTTCCTCTATTTTTATTGGAAATTCGGGCGGTCAATTTACCAAATCTCACCCTGTCAAAACAAAAGATAAAATATATACGGACGTAGTAGGCCTATAGCTATTTTTATCAACAATTTCTGCGAAAATCCATACATCGGCCTGTTTTTCTGTGTATAGAGGGAAGAGTGAAATTATAGTCTCCGCAGGAAAAGAAGTCATGAGTAGAGAGACCATATTAATGGAATTAGTAAATAAAATAATTTTCTTCCTTCTTTACATATGATACGTGTTACTAATACATAATATTTATTTTTCTTTATCTTCGTATTCTTTATCCTGTTTAAGATGTAAAAAAAGTAGTAACTTTTTAATTAAATATAACTTTTTTACCTATTTTTAGACTTATTAGTTGTTTGCATTTATTTTTCTATATGTTTTCCTCTCCTGTAGTTGCTGGCTCTCCTGCAGTTTGATTTGTCAATTTATATTATTAAAGCCGTAACTCCGCCATCTTGGACATACGGGGAGCGCCATCTTGCATTTTTGGTGTGGTGACTTCACAAATGTTGGTAGTAAGATCGTTCTGTTCGTCTGGGTTTCAGATCCACCAAAACACTGTTTGATGTGACCTTTGACTCGAAAAAAGCTCCCGAATGACCCTTCACACTCGCAGCATGAACTTTGACTCATGTCACATGTCTGTTGGCTCTGTAGACGGCGGTTTTGATTGGCCGTTAATTGTTGTTGGTTTTTCCAGTTGCCCTTTTCCCCTTTTTTATTATTTTCTCCGTATGGTATTTATTGTTTTCTTTCATAAAAACAAATAATAAGAAATAGTCTCTCTCTATTTAACGGATGAAGGGTAGTTTCAACAAAATTGTACGATCAAGGTATGTCACATGTATGTTGGCTCTTCAGACGGCTATTTTGATTGGCCGTTGATATTTTTGGGTTTGCCTCAGTTGCCCTTTTCCCTTGTTTGGCCCTTATTTTTTTCGTATGGTATTTATTATTGTACTTCATAAGAAAAGTTGTCTCTCTCTTTTTAACGGATAAAGGGTAGTTTCAACAAAATGGTACAAAGATTATTTCATTTCACATCCTCAAAACTATATTTTTTGCGTCACATAATGACCGATTGTGTGGCATTCTGGGAATAGGGATGAAGGCCAGCTGAACAAGGTAGTCATTTATGACCTTTGCCACGCAAAAAGAATCTCGACGCATATTAAAGAATTAAAGAAAAAAGTCCAAAAAGGGTGACCCTGAAAAGAATAGACCAAATAGTTAATTCAGCTCAGCTCGGTATACTTATTGTGTAGTTGTTTTTGTAATTTGAAGGACGATGTGTTGTCTTAGGATACCATGACAATCCAGTCTTGGAGCGGGTGCAACAGCCCATTTTATTTTTATAGGAAAACAGGACTGGAAAGAAACTGCCCAAGCATATTTTGAATTCATTGAAGGAAAATAATGAAAGGAAAATAGGACTTGACAGAATCCAACTGCTCACGCATACACTTATTGCAAATGCAAATTTAAATACTACGTAAACTGTACTTTTAACGTAGATTTGTGGATTTGAAGGTGTTGTACTCATCGCTGGAAGGTCGAAAGTGGTAAGAACATTTCTATTATAATAATAATAGTTATACAATACAATACAAACTTCACTGTAAACTCAAATATTTCATAATGATGTATGATTATGAATTTATACCTAGACAAAAATCAAGTATTTTGGGCCTCACCACCTCACCTGTCCTCTTCAGACCCTGTGGTCCATAATAAGGCTGCAAGGATTCTTCTCCAGAGTCCAGGGGCAGGGCTTATTATAGTCAGATAGCTGGATAGTGGTACTGGTACAATGTGGGCTGCACTTTCAATGGGGTCCATCCGAAGTTCCCTAATATACAGATGTTCCCCAATACCAACGTTCCCAAAAACATGGTAATGTTTGGGTTTTGTTTGGCCACGGAAAATAGGCCTACATCTAATTATCTACTTCTTCAACAGCAACAACTCCTCAAAAACAGCAAGCACCAATAACAAGCCCAAGAATAAGCAACTGCAAACCAACACAGCTGATATTCAAAGGTACCAATTTTATCTTCAATCAATTTACTTCAAAGAACTATTCTTGCAATGTTAAAGTCAGCAATTCTTCTTCACAATAAATATGACAATTGCCATACAATTTCTCTTCATGTAAATACACACAATTATGACCCCAACTTACAATCTACACCAAAACCCCTTACTTAAAAACCAACCACATATAATGCCCTCTATTTAAGTGACACTTCCACACAAAACCCTTGCATTTTTTTTCCACACACATACCTCCCCACATTTCCAACAAAATGTCAATCTTATCTTAATAACAAATACAACAACCACCATCATAAAATAGTTCCATACAAAATCTTCTGCTTCACAGATAAGAAACCTTCAGCAGCATTTAATCTCAACCAGACAATTGCCACAGCTGGATGATCCGATTACAAAGGTAAGTAGTCCATTTCATTCAAATATAACTACAAACTACCACTGCATATTTTCGCTCTGTAAGAAAACCCACTTCAAATATTTATCTTCGTATTCCAACCTTCAGCCAAAGTACAGATCTCGCTTTATCAAATCACTTCACTTTCGTATCACCATCCATTTCATCAATAATCCAACAGAAATAACCACAACTCATTACTCATCATTAACAACACACCTTTTTCAACAAACAATTCTTCATTTTCCATTTATCACTTGCTAAAACTTTTACCACCTCACTACCTTATTGAAACATACTCATACAAATATCTCTTTTCTTGCAGATATCCCAATTGATGATCCCTTCACAACTGAAGAAGACACTGTGCAATAAATCCCAACCACTCCAATGACAACCTCACCACCCACAACACCACCTGCGCGAAGATCAAGCTCTACAATACCTCAACCTCCACCAACAACAATTGACTTAACAAAGACAGGACCGCAAGCTACTCAACAAACGACCAATACAACATCACCCAAATTGCCTCCTAGAAAAAGAAAGAGGAACTCTAAAAACAAACAACCTCTATTTTAACCTGAGCGTGCATTTCAAACTCCAATAGACCTTATGCGTTGAAGACATCAAGCCCTCATACTAAGGGTAAACCAATGCAATGATTAGCCTCTAACCCAATGAAACAATTGTCAACCAAACCTTTGTAAGTTAATTAGCATTTTTTTATATTTCATTAGTTTCTTTCACGTAAACTAGACAATTTTTTTATCTTTAACCTGTGCAATTTATCTTCCAAGTTTCTTTCAATCTCTTTTATAACAAATATTTCCATGACAACTGTAAATCAAACAAAACAATTCATGATGTACAACAGTACCTCATTCCAAACCAAACTATTTCTTTTCATGCAGTTGTCTTTTTAATTTTCAATATGATTACAACTCCAAAACGTCCAATCATAAGCCTCAAGCCAAAATAACCTGTTCCCAACCAGTCTTTTGTTTTAAACAATAAGTTTTTTTACTTCATTACTTTTGTTACTGTAAATTAAATCCATATTTATTTTTCTGTTTAACTATACAGTTACAGTTTCAAGTATTCTTTAAATGTATATTATTAGTCTTTGTATAAAAACTCACCAAAGATAGGGCGTTCTAATCAAACTCAATACCTCATTGCAAACCAATTTTCATTATGTCATTTTTATTGTTCAATATGTTAACACCTCCAAAACGCCACAATTATTCGCTAAAATCCCAGTCAACTATTGCCAACGAAACCATTGTAATACAATATAAATTCAATCCATATTTATTTTTCTGTTTAACACAGTTACAGTTTGAAGTATTCTTTAAATGTATATTATTAGTCTTATTTATATAAAAACTCACCAAAGATAGGGCGTTCTAATCAAACTCAATACATCATTGCAAACCAATTTTCATTATGTCATTAGTATTGTTCAATAATGTTAACACCTCCAAAACGCCACATTTATTCGCTAAAATCCCAGTCAGCTATTGCCAACAAACCATTGTAATACAAATTGCTTTTTTACTTCATCACTATTTTCCTGTGAGTTATACCTTATTTATTTTTGTTTACGCTGTACAGTTAATGTTACAAGTATTCTTTAAATGTATTTTAGTAGTATTATCTTAAAAACAACTCAACAAAGGTAGTGTACATTCAAATAACACTACAATACCTAATTGCAAACCAATCTATTCCTTTTCATTTTGTTTTCATTTAACACTGTTCAATGATAACACCTCAAAACCTCACATTCATTACGCTGAAATCCACAAACTTGCCAACCAAACATTTTTTATATAAATAGCTTTTTTACTTCATAAGGCATACTTTCTCTCCTATAAATTAAACCTTATTTATTTTGCTGTTTAAACTTTAAACTAATGTTCAAAGTATTTCTTAAATATATCACAGTTACTTTCATAATCACTCCACAAACGTAAGACATTCAAATGAGACTACAAAGCCTCATTGCAACCCAATATGTCCCTTTTTGATCTGTTACCATTAGTATTCTTCAATATCTTGCTTTCAACTCAAAAACATCGAATTCATAACGCTGAAGTCCCCCAAACTATTGCCAACAAAACCTTTGTAATATAAATAGCTTTTATTACTTCATGACTTTCTTCCATGTAACTTAAAGCAATATATATTTCATTTTTTAAAGTGTACAGTTTGTGTTACAACTATTCTCTTAATGTCTTTTATTTTTTTTATTTTCATACGTCTCAACAATAAAAGGAAATTCAAAACACACCAAAACTCTCATTGCAAACCACTCCCTTCCTTTTCAGATAACAATGTTCACTTTTAAATAACAAAACCCACCAGTTTCACACCAAAAATACCCTCCCTTAAAAAAAACTCATTTTGACTTCATAACTTCCACATAAGGATCTCCCACATTAAAACTATGCAACTTCTTCAATGAATCCTGAAGAATAATTTCAAAGTATAAAATGATTTCATACATTTTCACCATAAGGCTTTCAATGTTGTCAATGATTATTCTCTTCTCCAACTACAATAATTATGTACTTCAACCCTATCACCAACAGCACATAAAACACGCACCCGCCCCGCCTAGCAGATTGCCGCGCGAAGCGCGGCAATCTGCTAGTAATTATAATAAATGATGTCCCCTGAGGCTTTGTTTATCTTCAGTCTGTCTCGGTCAATCAATAACAACCATTGTATGTTGACAGATTAGTGGCAGATACAAAGTGTGGGCTGGCTCGACCAGTGAACGAACCATGGGTGGCTAATGCATATGCATACTTCACAAGTGTGCCCGAAGGTAAGTTGAAAAAAAAAACAGCGAAATTGGCCCAGAGATTAAGCAGTAATCCCCAAAAATATGAAAATATGCCTTCAGTTTGAGCACGGGTAACCTTGGTAGGGTTTTAATACCAAAAATTGAACCTTTTTATAAGCTTTTAATGTCACAATCGACAGGAAACTGTATCATCATGTTGAAGCCTGATAATAGCACGGAGCGTGGATTTCAGATTAGAGGTACTGTGTCCCTGTGGATCTCGCTCCTTCTCATCATGGTAAACGGGAATCACAATTGGTGATCAGAAATAGGTGTCGATCAGAAACGGGTGAAGGCGCGATATAAGTACTAGATTGTCAAAACAATTACATGCATACATACTTACCACTGGTGGACAAAAACCTTCACAGACGGATCCGTCACTTCTCACAAATGAAAACAACAGGATTTGACTCAAACATACTCGAATCAAGAACACCGTGACCACCTTTTTAGACGACTTATTGGCTATCATTCCAACCAATAAAGTTTGAAGAACAGTCTCAAAGAAGAACAGTCTTTTGTTGTCCTCCCGTACCTCCGAACTTGTGCGTCACACAAAATTCACGCAAGCACCATTACCAGCGTGTATCTTTTTGTTTACAATACGCACTGACGCTATAAGCTATAAGCTCTAAATTGAAATTATGCTGTTCAATACTGGAAATTTAATGCGATCTCTGTGATGTATTTTCTTTGGCCCACTCTGTTACGCCCACCTCATTAACATATACATGTATTGTAATTTGCATTAAGCTTTGCCAAAGGTCACATCATGACCCGTGTTGCATTGTGGGTAAATAAAACGTTTTTCCAGTATGGCAGCTCTGTCTCCACATCGCACTAATTTGTTTGTATTCACCTACGCGAAATACACCACAACTGGCGACGAGGATGGGATCTAAACCTTATATTAAATTGCAAGGCGTGTTTGTCTTCTGATTTTATTGGTGCAAGATTTTCTGTGGATAACTATTGTGAGTAAATACTGCATAAAAATTATTTGCTTGTCATTTACGAGATGGTTTGTACATGTGCACTAGACCCAGTAACTGGGGCGCTGTACTCCTTTTTTCTAAAATTTTGACATAATCTGTCGTACTAGCGCCCCAGTAAGGAATATGTAGTAACTGCGACGGTCAGGAGGATTTAAATTCTAATGTTACGACTGTTTTCTGACTTTAAAAAAGTCGTATTAACGCTGCAGGATCACGTGTTCGCTGATGCCCGGACTTGAATATTGTTTTGCGCAGTCAACGCAGGATACCAGCTGTGTCAACGACCCCCCACAATGGCAACATTGTACAGCACGCGCTCGGCAATCATGACCAATGGAACTTTGTGGCGTTCGTTGACTGGTATCCTGCGTTGACTGCGCAAAACAGTATTCAAGTCCGGGCATCAGCCAACACGTGATCCCGCAGCGTTAATACGACTTTTTTTCAAGTCAGAAAACAGTCGTAACATTAGTAATCAAAATGGCGATTGTAACGGCAGGGTTGTCAGAGGCCCTAAAAATCATCGATTTGGAGGACAGAAAATGATCGTGAGTACAATTAAATGCATTTTATTACACCATAAACACTTGGAGAAGACAGTAGGCGAATTTTGAGCAATTCTGTTGAGTCTAAGGCATTTTTTTTAACAGAGGTGATTTAAATCCTCCTGACCGTCGCAGTTACTACATACTCTTTACTGGGGCGCTAATACGACAGATAATGTCAAAATTTTTTAAAAAGGAGTACAGCGCCCCAGTTACTGGGTCTACATGTGCACATTGACTTTCGTTATTGATTGCCAACTCGTGTAGCGTACGCATTGACTATTGTTGTGTTTTGACTGGAATTTCCGCGAATTGAAATGGCGACTGCCAATGCCCTCATCGGAAGGATCGACCCTTTTGACCGGTCGGAAGAAGACTGGCATACTTATGTAGAGCGGTTAGATCAGTATTTTGAGGCAAACGGCATCAAGGATAAAAAGGTTCCTGCTTTTATTAGTTTGATTGGACCAAAAACCTATGGACTGTTGAAGAGTTTGTTAGCTCCTGACAAACCGAGCACCAAGTCCTACAAAGACCTGGTTGAAATCTTGGGGAAACATCTTGACCCTAAACCCCTTGTTATAGCTGAAAGATTCCGCTTTCACAAACGTGACCAGAGGGAAGGTGAATCTGTCACAGCATATATTGCGGAATTGAGGCGTTTGACTGAACACTGTGAATTTGGAGACTATCTTAACGATGCCCTCCGTGATCGACTTGTGTGTGGTTTGAGAGCTGGTAATATCACCAAACGTCTGCTTGCTGAAGCAAAGCTCACACTCAAGAAAGCTATCGATATAGCTACTGCCATGGAAGCAGCAGCAAAGGACGCCGTTGAATTTCAGCAACAAAATAAACCGGTATCGGCCGTTCATAAAGTTGCCACCAAGCACCAAGCTGCCTCCACTACATGTTATCGTTGTGGGAGGACTGGACACTCACCAAATCAGTGTCGTTTTAAGGATGCCACATGTCACGGATGCAACAAAAAGAGACATATTCGGCCAGCATGTCGATCAAAACCCGAACACCAACCTAGTCGTGGCCTTCATAAGCCACAGAAAGGCAAACAAAAGTCGAAGCCCATGAAATCGATGGAAACAACAGAAAGTGATGATGAATCGACAGTGTTTGTTGGGCGATTCGCAATTAACAAGTTGCACCAGAAGAAAGATAGCACCATTTGGGTGACACTATCCATCAATGGTACACCATTACGTATGGAACTTGATACAGGATCTGCAGTATCAATCATCTCTAAAAGAGACTATCTGCAAAAATTCTCCAATTTGGAACTGCATACAACCCAAGTGAAACTGAAGACATACACTTGTGAGAAAATTACACCAGTTGGGTTGTTGCGTGTGAGTATTGAATACCAAGGACAACAATTCGGTGGAGAGTTGTACGTCATTGACCATGGAGGATCTGCGTTATTTGGACGCGACTGGCTCGCACATATTAAGTTGGACTGGCCAAATATTTTGGCAATGTCTGTGGAAAATGAAGCAGACACAGCGGCCAAGTTGAAAGCCTTAATTGAGGAATATGATGAGCTCTTGAAAGAAGAAATTGGAGAACTTAAGGGCATAAAAGGGAACCTGGTACTTAAAGATAATGCTCAACCAGTGTTTCTGAAAGCTAGACAAGTGCCCTACGCACTGAGACCCAAAATTGAAGCAGAACTGGTTAAGCTTCAACGCGAGAACATTATCACACCAGTTGAGACTAGCGATTGGGCTACACCCGTTGGACCCGTAGCCAAAACAAGTGGTGGTGTACGGATCTGTGGAGACTTTAAGGTAACTGTTAACGCTAACCTACAGATTGAACAATACCCCCTGCCCAAGATTGAGGATATCTTTGCAACACTTGCAGGTGGACAGCGATTCAGTAAGCTTGATTTGAGACAGGCTTATCTTCATATGGTAATGAATGAGGAGTCAAGTAAACTACTCACCTTGAACACTCACAAGGGACTATATAAGTTAATTTATAAGATGAATCGCCTCGCTTTTGGTGTGTCATCAGCCCCTGCAATGTGGCAACGCGCAATAGACGTATTTCGAATTAGTGCCTTCTGCGCACATCCGCGTCGAAACCGAGGCTCACTGTGCTACATTCTCAACATGGCTGCACAAACTACTCGTATGTCAACAACAACGGAGGTAAGTCGGTCCCTGTATGCATGGAAGATGTACGTTTCATACCTTATTTTTGTGGCTGAAGTTAAAACAGATGTTGATATGTTATTAATTCGTTATCGTGTCACTTATAATGAAAGGATAATTTGACCATTTTCTGTCGTGGTTTTGACGCACCGTTTGTGTTTGTGTTTCTGATCCTTGACGCGACGTGGAACCTGACGAATACGTAGAGTTACTGCTTGTTGAAGTTCAGAAACTCGACCACTTAATGTGGAGCACCTTGTCTTTGACACTTTCCTCCGCTTTTCGAGGTTAGTGTTGCCACATTTCGTCGTTGACAAATTCCAATTTTATTCAGTGAATTACTGGTACCTTTACCTTCAAAACTCTTGCCTTTTATCTCTGCTAACGATTTCCGTGCCATGAAACATTCCCCGAAATTAAAAAACAGTGATGTCCGGAAATTGGGCACAAAATGGGAGTACCGAAAACTTGGGCATGTCAAATCGGGTAGCCTTGCTCTAAGACCCTTAAGGCCCCTACCCCAATGAAGCCCAAGAGGAAGAGCATAAGTATTAACCATGGATGAATGGAGGAATGAAATAAAGTTATTTTATTTCTCTTTGTATTAACCACAATTTCACAGTAAAAATAAAATTATCATACAATCAATGATTTCAACAATGAATTAATGACAAAGTCCAAAGAGAAATAGCTAGGTCTGACTTTAAGTTGGCATGATTTGTAAATTTTATTTCAAAGTGAATTTGATCCATTGAGATTGTTCTTCCACAAATATGACATGCCTTTTGTGATTGTAAATATGGATAATAAGGGTTTATCATAAATCAATTTTAAAATGTTCACTTGGACTATGTTGGAATTTTTAATGCTCTATTCAAGTGTCATTATTAGGGAACACTTCAAACATTCCCTTTTTTGTTTTGTTTTTGGTTAGACTGACAAGTTTCACACTTTTGTTGTGTGTTTAAGTGTAAACAATGTTGTTGATAGACTAGCTACTTCAAAATATCAAAGTATGCCATTTTTATATCCAGGTTTTCATTATATTTTCGGTTGGTTACAGTTTTAGAAAATTTATACCAGAACATACCTTGGCATTATTGTATAAATTAAAGAACAAATTTTGAAAATTGTAGACATATTTATTTTATCCTTCATCAGGAAGTGTCCACTGGTCTCACAGAAGAGGACATCCCAGGAGCAAAACAGGATGTATCTGTACCTGCCCTGCAAAAACTTAAATGTCATGAGTTGAAGTTTTGGCTTCAATGCCGTGGAGATTCCTGCAAAGGCCTGAAAACCAAGGCACAGCTGATACAGAGGTATGTATGCAGAAAAAATACACCACATTTGATGCTGATTAAAACTAGTGAATGCCATGTGTTTGTGGGAAAAGGAGGTTTGGGGTATACATGTAATATTAGTCACTGGCCAAGGTTAGAGTAACTGCCTAGAAGGGATACAAGGGAGAAAGACTTTAGGCTGTCATGAGGGGGTAATCTGTTATTGGGAGGGGTTGAGGGAAAGGGCTCTTACAGCTACCCCCCCCCCCCATGATATGCCTGCAGCTAGCAGCATGTATTTCTTTGAGAAAGTATTGGGAAAAATATCAGATGACAAGTGCAATCTTGTTTACATGAATTAAAGTCGTGTATTTGATATGTTTTTTTCATCTTTTCTTATTTGCTATTTTAGAATTCAACAGACTGTTTCAAATGGCAAGCATTCTACAGTCATTGATCCCACCCCAGATAAGCATTGGGAGAGTCTCAAGGCACAAAGGGTACCAACTGGGCCTATATGCACCATACACTCTGCTGACCCTATTCCCAAGAAAGGATCATACCACCAGTGGGTCAGTTCTACTGACTGGGGAAAGAGGCTTGGAAGCCTTCCAGCCCTTACACGGCGAGAAATAGATCTGCACATAGACACTGTGAACATGAGAATTAGGCCACAGAAGGACTCGACTCGAGTGTCAAAACCTGCAATCCGTGGTGCACACCTCCTTGCTGAGAGATATCTCAATTCAGAGACTATTTCAACGCGCTCAGATGACAACTTTTTTTACTGCCGGGCGACCTGCTTCGCAAGTAAAAAGAGTTGTGAACGAAAACTAAGTGTGGCCATCAGGTTTATTGACTCCAGAATTATGTATGCATATTGTGACTGTCCTGCTGGCTTAGGAGGTGTATGCAACCATATGCATGCATTACTTCTTGAGTTAGCAAATTATCACCTCCATAATGTAAAAGTTGTGCCTGAAGAAGTTGCATGTACTTCAAGACTTAGTCAGTGGGTAGTTCCCAGGAGTAGAGGCAAAATCGACAAGCATCCTGTGATGGATGTAAAAGTTAAACGTCTAAAGGTTGATGAGATGACTGCAGGTCGTGGAATTGAATCAACATTGTATGATGCCAGAGTGCCTCACTGTAGGAGCAATGATAATGAACAATTGGAAACATTGCAGCAGTCACTTAAAGCAATCTCACATGGAATTCCATTTTCATATCTTGTTCAGAAAGAAGATGAAAACACAATATACAAAAATACAAGATTCGGTCCAGCTCCATTAGGATCACCAGTGAGCTATCAATGCTCAATATTTGAATGTCATTTTAAAGTGTATTGTAATTTTCCTGAATCACCAAATTGCTCATGGACAGCACAAAGGGATTTGAGTGTGTATCCACCTTTTCCATTAACAACTGTTCCCATCTATTCTGTCTCATATGTCCCTGCTTCAGAGCTAGAAACAAACTTTTAGTCCAACATTCAAAACATTGATGCAGCCCAAGTAGAAAGTACTACTCGGGAGCAAAGTTCTTGTGCTGATTGGTTCAAATTCAGACAATTTAGATTCACTGCTTCTAAATTTCACTCGATTTTAGTTCGAAAGAAGTTGGATACTGTATTTGCTAAAGGTTTTTTACCTGGTGGGGAAAAACCTGTGTCTGACTTTTTGAAAAAAAAATTCAAACATGGAAAAGATTTTGAGCCAGTTGCTGCCAGCAAGTATTCACTGTACATGAATGGGTCTGGCCATGCTGTGCGCCTTGAAAAGTCTGGTCTTGTAATTGATCCAAAAGCACCTTGGTTGGGTGCATCGCCAGATCGTAAGGTGGTGGACTATTTAGCAGAAAGTCCTTTTGGAATTCTCGAAATAAAATGTCCTGAAAAACACAAAGATGAAGACCCTCAGACTGCATGTCATGATCCCCATTTCTGCTGCAAGCTTGAAAATGGAAAGCCTACACTTAAAAAAGATCATCCCTACTACACCCAAGTGCAAGGTCAGCTGGCAATAACTGGGTCAGAATGGTGTGACTTTGTGGTTTACACTCACAAAGGTTTAATCATTCAACGAATATATTTTGATTTAAAGTTTTGGGACATCCTTTATAACAAATTATCAGACGTTTATTTTGACTTCTACTTTAAAGTAGCTAGTGATAAATTTCAATCTGGTAATGCTTCTGAAAGTTAAACAAGAAAATATTTAGTATATTATTTAAATGTAGTACTTTCTACCTGGACCTATTCAGTGGGGATTAAATGTTTGACACTAGAATGGAAATATCAGGTGCAATAACAGTATTGTAATTTCCAACTTGTCAGCACTCGCTGTTGCCTATTTGGGTCCTATTTGTTGTTTTGCACAGTTACAAAGAATAATTAATGTTAATTTATTATAAGAGGTTTTGGAAAGGAGTACATCAAAATCCTTACCTCACCCTCATTGAGTAAACATTTTGTGTGGCAAGTTTGGCAAAGGTAATTTAAGATGAAAAATTTAGAAAAAAATCAAAACGGTTGAAAAAAATGTTCAGCAAGCCAATTATAACACTTTATTTAACCCTTCATATTTATTCAACAGGCCTTGCATTACAAAGCATCACACAAAACATTCTTTGACATGAATGAATGCTCCAAAATCATTCTTTTCTGAAAGGTTTTCTGAAATACAAATTAATGATCCTTTAATTCTGCATATTGTATTCTTTATACAATAATTCAGTTGGAAAAAATAATTTTGTATATCCTGTGTATTTTTCTTTAAAAAATAGTCTTGCTGAGTGCTGACATATACATGTAGCTGGATTCTAAATGTGAAGTCATCATTACACAATACTATTGATAGGTTATTCCAGAGAACAATTGTTCTGGGACAGGGTCTTCCAAAACCATGAAAAAAAACCTGTTCTTTATATTAGAAAAAACACTTGCGATGACTTATTATGTAATGCATGTGACCTCACGTTGAGAATTCAGCCATACATTATATCAGCAAGTGACCAAATTATGTTAGCGTTACTGAAGACTATTATAAAAAAAAAAAAAAGTAAATCATTTTTAAAGTACACAGGAATGTACAACATGATTTTTCTAACAAAGGAAATATAGGTGTAACATAAAAGCACCATTACTTAGTATTTTAACAAACCTTTAAGTAGTATTTAAATTAAAGGCATGAGAGTGCTATGTATAAAATGAATATCAGTGAGTTTGTCTGTATCTTTTTACAAGGAATGGTTTGTTTTACACATTACCAGACATTGAGATTACTGGATTAAAACTATTTGTCAAAAGACAGCACACTGTCCAAATCTGATTAATGGAGCCGTGCATGGTCAGAGGAATCGCACTGTCAAAAATACGAAATTTCTTGACCTTGTTTATCGCCCTTTCGACATGGATTCTCTCTGCTGCTATTTGCTGTGTCTCAATGGTCTCATCTTCTTCAAACTGCTTCCTTTCTTTGAGGAAGGCAGGGATATTTAGTTTGACACCCATTGGCTTTAGCAAATCATCAATTGTGAAACCACGGTCTGCCATCACAACATCACCCTTTTGAAACAGCTTGGGATCCAGAAACCCACTCCGGATAACTATTTCTCTATCTGACATTGATCCAGGATACAGTTGACTTATGAATGTTATTGCACCACTAGGTGCGATACCCAGGAGTCCTTTGTAAGTTATATGATGCTTATAGTTTGACCAAAACATACTTTGGAGCATCAGAGAATCTGGGATCTGTGCAAATATTTCAGAACAATCAACAATGACCCTTGTATCTGGGTATTTGTCTCTAAAAGTTTGTGGCATTGTTTTGGAGATAATACTTTTACTTGGCCAAATAGGAAGTGAGCCAAGCTTAAAGTACATGAAATTAATCCATGTGATGAAGTATCTGCTAACACTTGACTCTGAAATGCTAAATAGGTATGCCAGATGCTTTACAGAAAAACCCTGCCTGAGTCTACAAAGGACCAAAATGAATTGTTCCTTGGGTGAAAGCTGTAATGTTCTCCCAGGTTTATTATGAGTTTTGTGTGAAGCTGAATAGCTGTGGTCCAAGACCATGGCTGATGGAGGCTGGTATACTGAACAGGAAGGCTCACTTTCTCTATTTGCAGTATGCGTTATGACATTCTCACAACTCTCACCTGGGTTCAAAAAAGACAACATGGCTAAAACCAAAGAGTAAGTGGGAAATCCAGTGTAGTGTTTTGTTAAGGAATCATCTCCCTCAAGACTATTAACAAACTTATTTCGTTCATTCTGTTCAGTTAGAGAATTTACCATCCTCTTCAGTCTTTGTACTGACTCCTTAAGTTCTGTCACATCATTTGACTGTTCATTCTCCTTGATTTGATTCACCTGAACATCATTCTCCATTGTATCAGATAATGACTCATCCTCATTCATCGGTTCATCATCATTTGTTGTCTGTTCATCAGCTACCCCACATGAAGTTGAGGGACCTTCAAAGGTCGATCTATGAAGAACTCTGCGTTTTTTCGGTGACGAACTGTCAGAGAGTACATCTTTTGGCTCAGCACCTGGCTTCAGTCTCCATACTCCATTGAGGGTTCTCTTGATGTCAGTATCATTAAAGTGCACATTGCAAATCTGGGTAGACTTACTGACAAAGAATCCGTCTCGACCATGATCCCTTTTGATTTTTGTGCACCATCGGTCTCGGAGTTTGCGATCAGTGGGAAAGCAGAAAAAATGAAACTGCGACCTTGACAAGTCTTTGTTATAAAAACGATTGCTGCACCCATATGCGGCACATTCAACTCCTCTGCTGGATGGCATGGCGAAACAAAGCACCTGCAAAACAAAAGTATAATTGATTTATACAACTTATTCATAAAACAGAGCCATCCCTCAAATCAGTTCTATTATTAGTAATCTGTATTATTAGCTTGGGATTCACAACACTTTTTCATGACATGGTTTAAAGATGTTTTTAATACATGTAGCTAGTTTGACGTCAAAGAGCAAAGTGAACCTTTTAAAAAATGCTTCAAAAAATTAAGGAAATTATTTTGTCAAACTTCTAGCTGGATATGATACAAATTTGATTTGTTATATATAATCCTAATTTATTAACTTAAAGGACATTCCGAAATGCAAATGTGGAATTTGGGGCTATTCTACCCCAAGTGTGCCACATACACTGTACTAGACCGAGTGTAAGAAACACCCTGCGAACTTGTGCCCAATTTCCGGACGTCAATGTTATTATTTTTCGGCCCAAATTCTGACACTAAGAAACCCACACAGAGGTTATTAACTTGGTAGAAGTACCAGACCAGTTTCAAACAAATGAAAAACAAGTATTTCAACAAAGACTTTTGGCAAAACTGCCTCCGCAAAACTTGGGGTAGACAGGGCCAGGGTTGAAGCACCACGTTTTAACATGCACGCCGTGTGTGCAGCACGGCTACATCATTCATAAATCGTTAGCATATTTTCACTCAAAATCTGCAATTGTAAAATTTTGCAGCCTGGCTTTTCCTCCATTAAACTTACCTGTGCTTGGCTTCTACCTCAACACGCTAAAATCGTATTTCGTTCTTGTATTTGGGTGTAATCTCACACGAAAGTTGTACTTCGGTCTGTAGCGGGAGCAGACACCATAGTGTAACGTTACAGCGGAGTTGTTGTGACACAGTGAGCCTCGTTTTCAAACCCGGAAGTGCGCAGATCGACGCTAAACTCGTCGTTTCGGGATTCCTCTATGGAACAAATCCTGCAGGGAATTCCAGGCGTACAGTGCATACTGGATGATATGATAATCACTGGCCGTAACGACACAGAGCACCTACGTAATCTACAACGTGTGCTCAAAGTTCTGTGTGATCGTGGACTCAGACTTAATAAGTCTAAATGTGAGTTTTTCAAGAAGAGAGTGATCTTTTGTGGGCATGAAATTGATGCCCAGGGATTACACAAGACACAGGAGAAGATACACGCAGTATAAGTAATGCACCGCCACCGACAAATGTCAGTCAGGTTCGCTCGTTCCTGGGACTTGTTAACTACTATCATCGGTTTTTGCCTAACCTAGCAACAGTATTGCACCCGCTCAACCAATTGCTCGAAAAGAATCACACATGGAAGTGGACTGCAGATTGCAACAAGGCATTCGAACTGGCAAAGCAACTGATCACATCTGATGAAGTGTTGACGCACTATGATCCAGCCTTGCCAGTTAAGTTAGCCTGTGATGCTTCGCCTTATGGATTGGGCGCGGTCATGTCCCATGTAATGCCCAATAACACTGAACGACCAATTTCCTATGCAAGTCGTACACTTTCCTCCGCAGAGAGGAATTATTCCCAAATCGATAAGGAAGCCTTGGCACTTGTGTGGGGTGTCAAAAAGTTTAATAACTATCTACAGGGAAGGAAGTTTACATTAGTTACTGATCATCAACCACTCACTTCAATATTCCATCCCGCTAAGAGTGTTCCCATGACTACAGCTTCGCGTTTGACAAGATACGCACTCTTCCTTGCTAGTCTTGACTATGAAATCGAGTATAAGAACACCACTAAGCACAGCAATGCGGATGGACTGTCGCGTCTATCGCTACCTGAGGTTCGAGTTGAGGACACCGACCCGGATGATCTTCTCCACATGTCACAGTTGGAGAAGATGCTCGTAACTAGTGCTCAAGTACGCAAAGAAACAGCTCGCGACATTGTGCTCACTAAAGCTTGTGAATTTACCTTAAAGGGATGGCCACACACGTATGACACAGAGTTGAAACCATTCAATGTACGCCGGAATGAACTTTCACTTCATGATGGTTGCCTCATGTGGGGACTTCGCGTGATAATACCATTGAAGTTACGTGAGACTGTTCTCAGTGAGTTGCACCAGGGCCACTTGGGAGTTGTCAAAATGAAAAATATCGCACGTTGATATGTGTGGTGGCCTGGACTGGATAGCGACATTGAACAACTCGCCAAAGGTTGTGTTGGATGCCAACGAGTACAGCACAATCCAAGAGCAGCACCACTCCATACGTGGGAGTGGCCCACAACACCATGGCAGCGTATTCATATTGACTATGCAGGCCCATTTCTTGGCCAAAAGTTTCTCGTGGTTGTGGATGCCCATTCCAAGTGGCCGGAAGTTGTGTCAACTAAGTCTTCAGACTCTGCGCACACTATTGAAATTCTACGCAGCATTTTCGCTCGGAATGGAGTGCCAGAACAACTCGTGAGCGATAATGGCCCACAGTTCACATCGGATGAGTTTCAAGCATTTCTGAAGCGTAACGGGATTAAGCATATTACATCTGCCCCGTACCACCCTTCCACGAATGGACTCGCGGAACGTTTCGTTTAAAGCTTCAAACAAGCATTGAAATCAGTGACGGAGGAGAAAGGCTCCATTGCAGCCAAATTGGCTAACTTTCTGTTTGCATATCGAAATGCCCCGCACACTACGACTGGACAATCTCCTGCTATGTTGTTTATGGGGAGAAATCTTCGTTCACGATTGGACATTCTAAAACCCATCTCACAAGTCTGCTAAGGGAGTGCGCGAGTTTCACATTGGACAAACTGTATCTGTTCGAGATTACAGAGGTCAGCAGAAATGGATACCTGGTGTAATACACGCTCGCACTGGCCTATTGTCCTATGAGGTCTGTGTTGGGCCACGCACACCCAAAAGTACGGTTGACTCACAAAACAGACATCAAGTCATAAAGCAACTGGTTCCCTCTCATTCTTCTTTGATTTTGTGACATGTCTATAGAGCAACATGGTCTATTGTCAAACTCAACTCAACTGTAGGATGATGGTGTAAAAAAATGTATTGTTTGATGTGGATTTTCGTCAAAGTACAGTTTGCATTTTGACACGCACATACTATGCACCATACACGCTCAAAAGATTTTAACAAGTGTGTGTGCAAAGCAGTCACTTTTGGGAGCCAATCAGTGTTGTTTTTTTGTACATCCCTCCTGCCAGGGGTGAGTGATGCGAGGTATGGGCACCGTGCTGTATCGATACCTCGCATCACTCACCCCGGGCAGGAGGGATGTACAAAAAAACAACACTGATTGGCTCCCAAAAGTGACTGCTTTGCCACAATATTGAGGCTGTTGTAGTTTAACCATGCACTGTAGACCATACAAGCTTTGTTTACAAAAAGAGTGACCTTGTACATTCCAGGGCTTTTCTGACAGGCGAGATAGGCCTACTTACTGGTCATTTTATGGGAAACCTCACATTTTGTGTCATAATTTCCCCATAAATTCAAGAGTTGTTCAACAGTTATATCAAAAATAAAAGCTGCACAAGGCGCCCCCTTTCTTCATATCAAAAGTTGATTAATATCAGACGGTGCAATGTCAATAAAATATAAGGTTTAGACCTGATCATGTTTTATTCTATTTAAGCTGTGCACAAATCATGCCCCCTACCCAGGAAGTCCAGGCTATGGCTCTTTTGTAAACATGTCACAGGTGAAGGCCTATCCAGTGGTGACAGAGGATGCGTCCATACATGTAGGTACATGTAGGACACTATGGTAATAACCCTTTCATCAATACCAAAGATACTACATGTACAAAACCAAGGTAGGACACTCTACTCCGAAATATGAAATGCAAAAATGGGGCACTCGCTGTTTGGTAGGTAAAACCAAAGATCGTTTGCGCAATGGCCTACTAAATGGAAAAAACTTACCACAAACGATCCCACCAACTAAAATACATGTACATAGGTGAGGGCAGATCGAAATTCGGTATTTGGCAATAAATTGTGTTAATAATCCTTGCAAAATTGACACACGGGGAAAGGCGCGCCATCACAGGCGCGCCATCGGGGAAGGGCGCCATCACACGGTTGGTAGGTATAAAGGTGTTATATCTGCTACCGTGCAAAACAGCACCAGTGTCCTATCTTGTGTTTCTAGTATCTTTGTCAATAATGAATGCAATTGTGTGATAAAAAAATGGTATTTCTCTTGAAAATCCCCTTTAACCCTGCAGTGGGCCTATACATGTCAGACAGCACACCACTATTATCTCTGGTTCCACTGTGTGGATCTACTGACAAAAGGCTTATAATTACATTATGGTAATGATACACCTTTCATTTTTACTGAAGGTCACACACATTGCAGCAAACGGGTGACGTGAGTTTCGTAATTTTTTGCGTGAAATTCCAAGCCCAGATCAAAGGTCGTCAGGACATCATGTTTTGGAGCGTGTGCACAGTATGCACTCACCATGCAATGCTTTGTTTTACACACAATATACAAAGAGGACAGAGGGTTCTGAATATTTTTCAGGTTTTTGCCTATTATGTGAGGTTTATTGTGTAGGCCCTAATTCCAGATTCCAGACCCTTGTCCTTTTGCTCCAAGAAGAGGGTTATGAGACATCGAGAGGCTTCCACGCATTGTTCACTCATTGAATTTCGGCTCAATGGAGGTTGTGCAAGTCTGAGTGAGCCTTTGTACTAGCCTTGGTTCTGGATTGAGGAACAATTCTTGGCCATCACTCACGGCCAAGGTTTTGCAATTTATAGCGTTACATTTTTTATTTAACTCATCATCCCATTTGTGTTCAACTCCCCGTCAGCTTATCTAATAAAAAACTGGGTAACGGCTTAGCAAGAGGGCTGAAAAGGGGCTTGTTTATGTAATAGCTTTTATTTGAAAGTAACCGCAGAAGACACACACACATACCGGGCCCTGATTACTGGGCAACCTGTCATAAACATTACTTGGCAACCTGCCATAAACATTACTTGGCAACCTGCCATAAACAGAGGAGGGGGCAAACACACTTGCCACGCCCGACTTTACAGACAAAAGGGGGTTACTTTCGCACATGTCAAATTGGCCTACAAGGCTCTATGTGATTGCATTGCTTGTACACGCAGTTTGCATTACAGTTCAGCTAACCCCACTGGAAATAGTGGGTGTAAGCAATTAATGTTTCATTAAGGTAAAGGCCTACTTTAAGACTTAAAGATTATTCCATGATCACTTGTACACTTAATTGGAATCAACATAAAATTGCCCAAGCGGAAATGGCGGGTGCTACAGTGTTAAAAGCTAAACATTTCCTTAGTACTACTCGATACCACTTAACTTTAAAATTTATACGACCCCCCCCCCCACCAGCAGGCAGTGGCAGTCCACTCCCCTTGAAAAATGCCAAACAGAATAAAAACCTGAGCACTAAACAGTGGTGGTATTGATGGGGTGGTGAAGGGAAAACTTGTTGGTGTTAACACAATAGACCGATTGCGCGACAATGTTTACATGCGGTCACGTGACCTCCTATTGGGTATGACTTCATACAGCTGATGAAAATATACGTGTAAAAGCATAGGCCTTGACACAGAGTGAGTATGAAAACAGTCGATTTTACTTTCGTTAAACGAATAATTAGTTAATCAGCCCCCATTATTTTAAAGTAGTATGTTGTGGCATTAATTTAAATCACATCTATGTTTTATAATTTAACAGAATTCTTCTAACAGTCTAAAAAGAGGTTTTTTTTAGCCATGCACTATGAAAGGTAGGTCAGAATTAAGTCTGTGTTCCATTTGGCAGCTATGGCTGCGGCTGAGCGATTTCGGACAAGGCCTAAGTATTGTCCTCAAAAAGCATTTTGGATCTGAAATGCGTGGAAGGGGATGGGGCCGTGTTTCTTCTAACTGCTTGTTTTGAGGAAGTGAAATGGATTGAATGTGTACAATAGTAACATGAAGCAGCCCTCATGATGCCAACATATCAACTTGTTTGCAATACGCCAGTAAGCCAAGAGGCTCGATGGTTTCCTGCGTAGTCTGCATGGTTTGCACTTAAACATGTTAAACATTGTTACTTGTAGAGACTTTAGTCTGAAGCCACAATGAACTGTGCAGGCAGTGGTTTGCATACTGTGCATAGCTTTGGATGTTTGAGAAGGGGTTTGCCCCAGTGATTCTGGCATGGTTGGCTGCAGATTGCGCCACATCACCCTGTAAATCCTCACAAAGTACTACGTGTTTCATAACTCAAACAAAGCACTGTGGTTTAAATAATGGGCATTTTGACATGCTCGTTGGGTGTGATAACATGCTATATCAGGACTGCGTATTATTATTGTTAAGGGAAACATTGATCTGTCTTTGGGATGGATGCAGTCCCACTGTCTGCCATGCTAGCAAGTTTAGGAGTCAAATTGCGCGTGCAAATAATGGTAAGCGTATTAATATCGCATCGCTTAAAGTGTGCACTCCACTGCATAACACACAGGGACATTGACCCCCAAAATGGCACGACTAAGATTATTGTGATGATGACGTCAGGTGACTCGGGTCAGTGTGCTGGGTGACTTTGATCGCGGTTTTTCAACACATGTTGGATATTTTGTCTTTACAGACTATCGGCAAGTTCTAAACCTGGAGCCCAGCAACAAGCAGGCAGCTGCCGAGATCAAAAAGATTACTAGAATAGTGAAGGACAGGGAAGACACAGAGAGGCAGAAACGAGACGGAGTGTACAACATAATACATGCTGTGGACAAACCGGTCCATTTGAGGTCAAAGGTAAACACTTTAACATGCATGAAATCGTGTCTGGTTGCGATATGCTAATTTCTACTTCAGTAAATCATTCATGCAACAAAGGACAAGCGAAACATCATGAAGAATGCCTTCACTTATCTCTTTAGGTAAAGAGGTGCACCAAGGTCAAATTCAGTTTTGTGATGCACTCATTTTCCAATAGAAAGAGTCCTTACTAAAGCTTGAAAAAATTTAAAGTTCCTAACCTCACGTTTTTTTTTTAAACTATTTGGTACCCTGCCGGTGCAAAATTTGTAGCATCCAAAAACAACCAGTTTCAAATAGTATGGGTCTGTACATTTTCGTACGAGGAATTTTAGTTCATTACTGAATTTCGGTGATATTCAATCAGAAAAGTATTGGATTGACATTTTGACGTACAAAAAATCTTGTGTGGAATGTACAGACCCATTTATTGTTGACGTCAAATGACGTCAACAATAAATATTTTGTTCTGAAAGAGTATCGAATAAACCATTTTAAAGTGAGGTTATTGATATGCATTTTGTTCTTACTTTAGTATAGTACTCTATCTATAGTAAAATGACTGCATCACAGAACTGAATTCTTTCCAACCTCGGGGTACCTCTTTAAATTCTAGATTTTTATTTAACCAGTTTCCGCCGGAATTCTCTTATTTTTTCCCGTCCCCCTGACAGGATTATTTTGTTGGAATTGCCTTGATAATTTTTCGTTGAGAGTACCGCTGGCACAAAGGAACCCTGACTTGACAAAGCCAAGAGAACAAAGATTCTCTTTGTTGCATCGTGCGTTTTGTTTTCTCTACCGAGAAAATGTCAAATTCATGCACCAGGGGTGGATTTCACAAAACTAGTCCTAATTTAGGACTAGTCCTAACTTATGACTAGTCCTATAAGTTTGGACTAGTTACTCATCCTAACTCGAGATAAGACTAGTCCTAGCGCTTTGTGAAATCCACACCTGGAATTGCAAAACATCGGTGGTTACCTACGACATAGGATTGGTACTAAACCCGGAATCAAGGCTGGATACCCAATTCCTTCCCAGAAAATGCTACTTTCAGGAATCTCCTCTTCCACCTTCCCAGTGGTATTCTGCTAGGTATTAAATCCCTCCTTCCAAGCACTCAGCAATTCTGTAACACTGTGAAACCGTTGGTAACTCTTTGATTGGTTTTGAAATTTTCAAGAAACCATTGAAAAGGATGGTTATCGAGGAGATTGGAACTGGGACTGGTGATGAAGACGTCAAGGAGACAACGACTGTGCAGAAAGCCCACGACATACCCCAAGACACAGCTGACATCAAAGAGCTGGTTACGCCAGTACAAAATAAAGGGTAAGAGTGATCGGACGTCAAAGACATGATGATATTCACTTGAAACCTTTTTGTAGTCAAGGTTTTGTTATAAGTTAAATTTACTTACCCCACAATTGTCTGAAAGCGTTTGCCTGTGTTTTTTGCCTGGTAATTTATTAGGTGCTACATCGGCAAAGGTTTTAGGGAGCTGAGAAAAGTCATGAGAAAAAAAGCAACAAAACAAACGAGAGTGCGAAGTCTGTGCTCCTTTTATCAATTAATTCATTTTTAGTGTATTCTCCGCTTTATTAAATCCAGCCATATCCCTTCCTTAACGACTTGTGAGATATTGCATTGGGTTCTAGGACATACTACATGTCATCGCGGCAGTGCAACGAGGTCGGAACTTGGATTTCTTTTCGTTATGCGTAAACGGCTTTATAAGGTTGGGGACGTTTTTAAACAACTTGTACATAAGATTTGTAAAGAAATTTAAAATAATTGCCTTGAAATTTATTTCTACACTAAGCTACCTACGAAACAAGTTTGATGCCTTGTTTACCACGGTAATTGTTGATACAACCTTTTTGCACAGAAAAAATATGCGCGGTATCTTGAAGATATAAAGTGCTTATCACACATCGGTTTAGGGTGAAAAACAAAACAAACACTTGGTGTATATTTATTTACTTGCTGTATATTTATTTAATATTAATATTATTTTATAATTATAACCCAACAGGATACCAGAGACCCTTTCAAAAGAAGTCACGGCACCAGTCCCTCGGTCTGAGTGTCCTCCATCCATACCGACGCCGTCTACAGATAGTATCCCAATTGTGCCTGGTGCTCCGTCCTCCGCCTACCAGTTACAGGCTGACTGGAAGTCACTTGAGAAATTCCCACAACAACTTTACCAGTATTTCAGGGTAAGGTATTTTGATAAGCAGTAGAAGGCTACATGCAATGCAGATCATTTTTACATGAACTTTACTACAATATTGAACTGATCGTCTGCCCTTCTTCTATGCCAACAAAGTACTGTTTGTCTTAGTAACAGAGTGTTGTAAGAAATAAAATGGCTCTGTACAAGAAAAAGAAGAAAAATATGGCATTATTGTTACATTTTTATCGCTTTTTTCTGATAAAACTTTCATTACGTCCTTCTTCTGGGCACACAACAAACTTTTATGGGCACTGGACTCAGTTCAACCCAATTTCATAAATGTCCTAATTATTGTGTATAAATAAGCCAAATATTTAGCTGAAGAGTGTTCAAAAGGCCTTAACTTCAGCTCTGTAGCTAACAGAGAAAACAGACATGTTTTCTTTCTGTGAAATGACAATAAGCCTTATTTTTTACTGCAAGAGTGCGCCCTTTGGGGTAGATTTTGGGTCAAACCTTAGAAATAGTGTGGTAAACCAGATGCAGTTAGACTTCTAATAAAGCAAGCAGTTAATTTTTTGGTGAAAAATTGACTGGAGCGGGATTTGAACCTGCGACCACCGGTTTAACGTATTGACGCTCTACCATCTGAGCTATCCAGCCCTAATGTTGGCGGTCTCCCTATTTTGCTAATATCTTTGTTCGAGGGGTGCCAGTCAGACGCCAGTTAATATGCAACTTTTGAGGGTTTTTTCATTGACAGCTTTTTACCACGTAATCAGTGTAAGATATTTGCTCGGAAAATTTTATTTTCAATGTTTTGAAATATTTGTGTACTTTCAAAATGGAATTAGTATTGCGCCCTCTGGCTGTCAAAAATATGGCCAATTGCAGTTTGCATTTCAAAAATAATTTAAGTGATGATGCCATCAACTTACACGGCGCCCTCTGGTGACATAAGATCAAAGGCTATTGTTTCATAAAATATTAAGTCCTGAACAATAAAAACATTCACTATTTATTATTATACATGTGCATCACAAGAAAGGTTTTGAAAAAAACTGAACTGGTCATCTTTGTAGGTGACAGGCTTACTGCACCATCTTGGAACATCAACCATTGATATGAATCTTGAATCTCGGAATCTCAATTCATGAGTCATGTTAATAATTTAGAGACCAGGAACACGAACACCTTTTTGTGACGTCACAAAACCTGGGAAATGTATTTTTTTGTGATTATTGTTGTTTTTATGTATGGGGGAAACTGATAAAATGTTTTCTTATCTCTAGTTTAGTGCATGTTCTTAATAATTTTCTTGATATAGAAAATCTCTCCCAAGTCCTACAAGAAGTTATTCCAGCAGTCATTGGATTCCACATTACTAATGAAGATACTGAATCTTCTACAAGATCAATTCATCAAGTAAGTCATCAGGTTGCTTTAGTCTTGGCCCCAATTTCATGGAGCTGCTTAAGAGCAAAAAGTAGCCCAGCGCAAGAAAATGATGCTTACCAGAATAAGGTTACCAGCCAAAATACCGTGTCTCATGTACCATCTGTGATTGTTATACCATGGTGTTAGATTGTGAATTTTTATTGGTGGTGTTAGATTGTGAATTTTTATTGGTCGAGAACCAATCATGTGACATAAAACAAAATTTTATGTCTTTACCAGAATAAGGTTACCAGCCAAAATACTGTGTCTCATGTACCATCTGTGATTGTTATACCATGGTGTTAGATTGTGAATTTTTATTGGTGGTGTTAGATTGTGGATTTTTATTGGTCGAGAACCAATCATGTGACATAAAACAAAATTTTATGTCTTTTCAAAAAAGTGATGGAGTCGGGGTCCATTACCTAGATCGTCCTCAGAAAATTCATTTCATCTTCCCCATTGATATGTATATTTAAGTTAGCAATACACCCGAGAAAGAGGTAGGTCATGTCGCCCGCGTCCATTACCTAGATCGTTCTCAGAACATTATTGCATCGTTCCCATTGATCTGTACAACCACATTAGTGGTACTACCCGAGAAAGAGGTTACTATGCAACCACTGGTACTATGCATGCTACTGTACTTTCAATATGATGCTCACGATATAGGGACCAGTTGACACCTTTTTTTGAGAAAAAAAATTGTAACCAACGCACTTTTGTTGAATTGAATAATTGTCGTCTGCAAACTTTGTCGGTAAGGGCCTTTTTAACAATCCTGCAATCTAATACCATGGTATAACAAAACAATTGTTGTCTGCTGTGATATGTGGTCCATGCTGTTTTGGACACCCTCGGGGGCCGATGGCACCCTCTGCCCCGTCGGGTGTCCAAAACAGCATGGACCACATCACAGCAGACAACAATTGTATACTGGTATCCTGCTTGTTTTTGCTTAGCAGTAAATTGTGCCGCAATGTTTTCTGGTGAAGAAGCCATATGAAATTGGGTCCTTATGCACTGACAAAGACTGTGAACATGTGTCATGCCTAAGGGTCTTGTTGCACAGAGCAATTTCAACTGGCAACTTGAGGCAATTATCTGCACTACATGGGAATGGGACACTTTGATAGCATTACCATGCCTGATATGTGGCTGAGGGATCCCCCCCCCCCCCAGAAAAAAAAGAATTCCCATAATGTAACACATTCGTTTCCTCTTGTACAAAAGTACCCCTCCTCGAAAATCCTCCAAAGAATGGGAGATTTTAGGACAATCCATTTCATAGTTCTCACCAGTACTCGGCATGCTCAGAACTACGAGCGCAATGCCACGAAGGACCGTCGTGTCTGCTGCCAGGGTCTCAAAGGTCTCCCATTCCTGAGATTCCCAGAACAGAGTGAAGACACAATAAGGTGGGAGGGATGTACCCCATGCTACAGATCGAGCACCAAATGGCTATAGCACAGGAGTAAATTTTCTTACAATGACATTGAAGCGTGACTTGGCGTCCTTGTGACAGCATGGCCTTAAGACTTTAGTGTGACTTTGTGATTCTTCCCTCCTTTTGCCTGAGGTTGTCTTAGTTTTTGTGCTGCAAAGTCCAACCGAGCTGTCCACATAATCAGTGTTCATAGTTCTGTATGCTTGAAAACTAAAGGGTGTTAATAAAAATGTAATAACAATAATAATGCGCCAAGTCTGTCAAGAACGACACTCCTGGCGCAATTTACAAGAGCTCTGCTAAAAAGCACGAAGACAACCAAAAGGCCACAGCTATGATTTGAGAAATCAAGTTTTAAAATAGGAGCAACTGTCTGCTTGTCTGAGTTGGAGTGGGAGGCTGTTCCAAAGAGACGGCCCAGAATGTGAGAAACCCCTGGTAAAATGTTCAGGATGTGATGCCATTGACGGCAATGGTCATTGTCTGCACTGATCTGCACTGATCTATTGTTGTATTAGAAGTGTTATTGCCGAAATGGCATCCATTGGGATTTCACATTTCAGCCAGAGTTCCCCATCTTGCGCCTTCGGCGCTCTCTAGCCTTTGCCAAGTGCTTTCTGTAAACAAAGTGAGGCCAAACAAACTGAAATATTTGTTTCCTATTAACTGACCATCTGTAGAAAATGTTGTAGACCCTATATAATTGTACTTGCGATGGCGGCAATGATGGGTTTGTGACATGGCGTGTTTAATAATATTTATAACTAGTCTGATATAGCGCATGCTACAATAACGTATCAAAGAATGTGCTTTACATTAGTGCCCCGGTCATTGGGCCAATAACATTCCTGTAATCATTTAGAAAAATAGCAGTTTTGAAACTACTTATCACTTCATATTATGATATGGGAAGACTGTCATATCCTCCAGAAGATATTGGTCAATTCAAAATGAAAAATGTTGCCTTTTATCCCCTTTTCCAGTGTAAAAGGAAACACCTTTGTTCGGCCTTACAGCAAAGTTTAACTTTTTGCTTGTATGATTGAAAAACCTTTAAAAAACTTCAACATCTCACAGCTATCGATTTAGAGTTTCAAATCAGTACCAGTTGCCCCTTGAAATATTTCTGTCTGAAATACTTCTATCTGTGAGAAATGTGGCCCCCGACACTTTGTTTTTTATTTTGGTTTCCCATATTAAGATGTTTATGTCCTCTTCTTTGTGTTTGTAAACAGACAGGGCGAAAGTGTCTATGACATCCTGGAGAACCTCTCCCAGGTTAAAAGATTTGAAATAAACGTCATGTTTATGTCGTCCAAGGAGAAACAAGGTAGGTTATTTTAGTAATAAGGATGTGGGCCGAACTCATTATCGGTTCAAACACACACTTTATACTTAGTTTGTAGAATAGTTTGTAGAAAGTTTTGTGCATTTTAAGTTGATTTATTTTCTTAAACTGCATTAGTCTTCAGAAAAAAAAACCTACAAAACAAAATCAGCCTCTTGCTTGATTCCACCACCGATGTCACAAGCATTACAAATGTTTTCTTAGGCCAACTTTAGAAAATAAAAGAATATATCATTTCAATAATATTAGGGTGTCCTAAACCATTTAACTTTGCAACAAGAATGGTACTTTTAACCACTTCGGTTCGGCTTTTCAGACACTTTTACCCATACCGGCTCTGGGGATTAATTTTGGAACACCAACAAGACCAGGAACAATCAATTTTTAGGGGTGGATTGTCTTTGTACGGAAGTGTTAAAGGGCCACAATGAAAGAAAGAAAAAAAAATCCAAATGCTATTTCGTCGCGACGAGTTACTATCTGCATGGGTTAGGGTTAGGGTTTGGGGTTAGGGATAGGGATAGGGATACAGATAGTAACTCGCCGCGGCGAGATAGCATCTTGAATTTTCTTTTTTGTTGTGGCCCTTTAATGCTTCCGTATCTATGACATCTTGACTTGACAAGACAACAAACGATCTCATACTTTGTACTAGGATGTTCTTTTGAGATTTTTTTTTCTCATGAAAGCCCTCTTTGATGACTGCAACTCGGCTGTCCCCTGATGCATGTAGTAGTTCTAACACCCATCATTATATTTGCAGAGGTGTCATTCTGGAGGTGAAATCAATTGAGTGCATGGCTGTTGTTTTATTGGCGCTTGGGATTACTTTTTAAGAGAAAAAAAAGAAATCGCCTCAGACTCAAAAACAGAAAGACACAACATACTTCATTCACACCATGTTTGTTTTTGATGATTTCGAGTTTTTATTTTAAAACGTTACTTTGAGTATAGGCACATATTGTTAAAAGGCATATAACAAAAAGCAGAGGCCAAACTTTTAGGGCCACTTATAGCTCTAAATACTGTTCATCAAATTCATTTTCTCATCAAATTTTTGCAGAAATATAGGCACAGACAATAATGGTAGGTGTAGAACTCTCTGTGTCTAGACATTTTCATTTTGGCTGGGGGAGTGTGGGGGGGGGGCTGGGCAAAGAAGTTTTAGATGTTTTGTTTAGATGATTTTTACTCACTCCGTCGACCCAAGTTGCTAGTTTTAGAGGAGTGCATAGACACACGCCACATGTCATGATCGCTCCCACATACAGCTCGGTCATCCGTAATCTCAACCCCCCGCATGTTGTTTTTTTACCCTACCTTTTATTAACAGTGTACTAGTTGATGTACTGAACCATACAATTGTGCTTTGTGGAGCTGATGGTTTTGGTTAGAGCATGTTACCTAGTGGGCATGCACTGCCCAAACCACAGCACTCGCCCAAAGTGAAACACTGGAAATTCTGATTGCGTGCAGTTTATCCTCATTTTGTATAATAATAATAATAATTCTAATAATTGGTTTTTATAGAGCGCTTTTCACACCCGAAGGGCGTCTCAAAGCGCTTCGAACATTATTACCCCTGGTCACTGGGCCATTTATTTCATTCCTTAAACCATCACATCTCCCTGGGAAGCATACAGCCTATGCAACAAATATGCGCTACTAGGCTAAATCATTCACAAGAACCATCTCTGCCCTCACATGTATTTTACCCCTGAGTGGAGAGAAGCAATTATAGTTAAGTGTCTTGCTCAGGGACACAAGTATCACGACCGGGACTCGAACCCACACTCTGCTGATCAGAAACACCAGAGCTTGAGTTCGGTGTTCTTATCTGCTCGGCCACGACATTGGGTTATGCAGTTCATAGACTGATTGGAGTAAAAATATTATTTTTTTGCCATCGTACATTCCACAATACTACTTGATATTCCAACCGATTCAACTAGCCACCGTCACTTATAAGCGAGCCACCAACCATGACCGCCACGCTTATGAACCTCCCATGAAACTATCATGGTATCATGACAGAGCATTTACTGTTATAAGCGAGGCGGATTTAGAACAGATCATTTCGAAGAGTATCATGAAGGTTATCATGATACTTGACTGTCTCGCTTATAAGTACCGTGGCTAGTGGAATTAGGTGGATACTTCTAGTTTATTTTATCTTTAATCTCATTAGGGGGAGGATTCTGAATATAATCTGTTTACGCTTCTGACTACAGCCATATATTTTGTCAACCCAAGCTACCATCTCCCTGTGCGTGTTGTTTTTAACTCTTGTACATTTCTTCCTCGTTTTCAGTTGTGCAAGAGCTTTTCAGCTACGTGCAGAGATCTGAGACGGACAGGGTTTCAGCGTTGGACAAACTTGGGAAGAAATATGGATTATGACGCAATGTTAAGGAGTCAACACTGTGATTTTGATGAAGCAAATCTTACACCCCCTAATTGTGGTTGGAATTCTAAAGCAGAATTATGCATCAGTAAAACCAACAGCTTGTGCTCTTACACTGCAAACCCCCAGCTCCAAATTAAAAAGAAAAAGATAATTCCAGACAGAAGTGAAATTCCTGCGTGTTTAGCATCAGAAAGCGTTAATTTAATCTCTCTGTACTGAACTTGTTGGAGAAATACTCGAATTTGTGGGTGCAGAGGTCAAGAGGTATAAAAGCAAAGATTACGAAGATGAAGACATTCTTCATTACGTCTGGGGTTCAAGGCATGTTAAGTTTCAGATAAGGGGGTCGTCCCGTTTCGTTTTCATTTAACAAAATGAGTGATAGCCTACTCTCTCAAGTCTTCAAATCATGAACACACGGCTCAATTTCGTTTGAAAATGAATGCCCCGTCAAAGGTGTCATTCCGTTTCAACAGTTTAACATTCATTGGTCAAATAAGATCAGTTTAATTCATTAGGTTGATCATTCAATTTCGTAAAAGCTAGTAGCAAGAGGTTGGTCAACCATTTAATTTCATCAATTGTAAATAGGTAGTAGAAATTCAACCAAGGAATGGTAAATATGTAGTCTTGAATGTTCTTTAATGAAATAGAACTACTAAAAGAAACCCGAATCAGAAGAAGAAAACCACGTGTGCACGAAAACAAACTTGAATGCTGCAGCAAGTCTTTCTTTGCAAGTCCGAGTTAAGTCACAAGTCATTTTTTGCAAGTCCAAGTCAAGTCAGAAATCATTTGGTCCAGTCAAAAGTCAAATCAAGTCTCAAGTTATAAGGTCAGCTGTAATAAGCAATCAGGGCCAAGCGTCAACTTAATGTACGAGAGTTACGAGTTTTCTAGCACCTTTGCAACATGATTCAAAATGCTCATCATGTTTAAGACAGGCTTGCCAAGGTTTTGAATTATGAGACCCATTTTTTTTTTGTAGCACCTTGTCAGGGTTTTGCAAGGTTATGCGGAGCAATCTGCTGCCGACTATGCCAGAAGTCTCTCCGGGGCATACCCCGTCTCTTAGCGATAAGTGTACTTGATTCCTTCATGTTCATTACACAACACATGGGGTCTATGGCTGTTGAAGTGTTTTGCTTAAGGACAGGACACAAGTGTCAAGACCGGTACTCGAACCCACACTGCTGATTAGAAACACCAGAGCTTGAGCGAGGTGCACTAGACCAGTCGGCCACGACACGCCACTTGAATGAGTGTTTGAAGTATGAACCTTTTGATTTTCTGTCTCTTTACACCTATGTACGTGTATAACAAGGACGCTGTTTTTGTTTTGTTTTGGGGGAAATAATGTGAAAGTAAAAACATGACTTGTAGTTAATTCTCAACGAATTCATGTTCAACCGAGTACAATAATCTGACCGTCTCAATCATTCTCCAGATTGACAAAATAAAGCAGAGAAGACGTCCTTTATTTTTAAGGAAGAATGCAAAATTAAACAAGAGGCAACATAGGTTTGAACCTCCTGTAACCTCTTTGTACCTTGGAAAACCTGGGGTTACACGAGGTTCAACCCACCGTGTTACCCTTTGTTTGATTTTACATTTCTCCCTTACAGATTCTGTCAATTCTCCAGGGCTCAATTTCATGGCTATAATTACTGTAAGTGAAAAATCTTATGGAAGCAGAAATATCCACACTTATAGGAATTGTATTTGAAAGGCTAACAAGAAATTGTGTAGGTGCGTACGTCATATAGACCTATCCATTAAGCCCCGCCCCTTTCTCATTCTATGTGGTTGAATTTTACAGGAGGGGTTAGAAAAAGAGAGCATGGATTGAAAAAAATTTTGACAGTTAAGTTTAAACCTACACCGTTACCCCTGACAAGTGAGTGACAGATTTAAAGTCATCCGGATTTTCAGGGTAATCAGCATGATCACAGCACTGTGGATATTCTGACTAGAATACACTGACACTATCACCACCGTATCCAGATGTATAAAAAGACACAGGCCTCCTCACTGCAAAAAAAAGAGAAAAGAAAAAAGAAAGAAAATGTTACGGCTAAACTCCAAAGATGCTTCAGACTTTTCATTACACATTTTCTTCAGGTCACTCAACCTTTTTATGGTGGGAGAAGATAACGGGAAAAGGTTTAAGAAAGTAAGAAGAACCTGTGCCAGCATTCCCCAATCCATGATAAGCAAGAAGGTTTCAAGCTCGCCCGCCAAATGAGATGTTAAAAAAATGCACAAATGAATGGTTTAGTACATTAAATAGCCCCGAATTATGTCTTTGCCCCCCCCCCATAAAAATGTATGGTTATGCCACTGCTTTTAGGTAAAAAACAGTTAAAGGTTTCATGTACTTACAATTATTCTGAACCCTGTCATCGATGATACCGTCTCCTGGAATCTCTGTAGAACTGACCATTTTACTTTGTCTCCTTGGCCTATATCTCTGCTGAACAACAAGTGCGATCAGTACCAGAGCAACAGCAACGCCAACTACCCCTGCAATGATTCCCACGTTCAAAGGTGTCCACCAGACGGGTTTATTGTTTTCTGGCCATAGTGCAAATAAAAACATCCCCAAAACAAAAGAATAAAAATAAATCTTTAAGACGTTTTTAAGTGTCACATCAACCAGTTTTTTTTAATAGACCGACTGTTGAGTTTGAACAGATTATGTAATCCGAAGCCAACCGAACAAAAGTGTTACACAATGTAAAAGTGAAACATGATGATCGTTGGTGTTATCTATTTTAAGTTTTAAGTTTTGAAATTAATTATCTAGACTTTGAACAGTGAGGTCTTTGCCTCTGTGTTAGCTTTGACCTACACCGGGGTGGGGGTTGGGGTCTCAATCAAAGTAAGGGAAATTGGTTTGAAATGAAAGCCTTCATCCACTGCTTATAGTAGACCCATTTGCTATCAATAACAAGTGTGGCACCACAGACATATTTATGGTACACCTTGCATCAAAAACATTCCATTGTACGCAGAACAATGTACATTTAGGAGAGCGGTGTGAAGCTCAAACATTAAAAACAATTTTTATAAGTGAGACCACCACATTGGGTGAAATTTGCCCAGGTCGGGAGTATGGTGTTTTTGGAAAAGTAAAGGAAGGGATTTACTTTCACATTAAAAAAAAATACGTAATTTCCCTTTAGAAATGCTTTTTAAGCCCCTTTCACACTACACAAACTTCCCAGGAAATTCCCAGGAAAAAAGTGGTGTTTTTGCAAAACAACCTTGGGGGACGCATACCGAGTGTTCATTCTTTTCACAGGAAAATTGCATAGAGTGTGAATCTAAAATAGGGTGGCAGTGGGCTTAAAACTCCCCGGGAATTAGGATTTTATTTCCTGGGAATTGGCTCTGTAAATGTGGACAGGGCTTTAGTGTCTGTCATGAGAAATTATATCTATGGATTTATATTTGATTTCTTCTTTGCTCCTGTAATGTTTCCAGTCTCAATAGTCTTTAGGTGGTTTTTGGAGATATTTAAATTTCCCAGTATATAGTGAAATTGGACTGAGTATTGAGCCTTAAAACATGTCATGAGAAATTATATCTATGGATTTATACTTGATTTTTTCTTTGCTCCTGTAAATGTTTCCAGTCTCAATAGTCTTTAGGTGGTTTTTGGAGATATTTAAATTTCCCAGTATACAGTGAAATTGGACTGAGTATTGAGCCTTAAAACAAGCCTATAATGTGATCATATATAGTAGGCCCAGTCTCTTTCACTTATAATCATGACTTGCAAGAAGTTACAGTACAACAAGAATTATTGGCAACCCTCTGTTTAATGGTTATAAACAAATGAAACATATACTTGTTGTAGAGATACTATAGACATACAAAACAAATAAAACCTCCATTTTGCATCTGATTTATCACTAATTTAAACATCAATAATTTAAACAAATTGTCAATATGCATCATTTAGAGCTGACAAACGTCATAACACTACAGATCCAGTGAGTCGATTAAAAAAATATCAAATAAAAACGGTTTCTTTTTTCTCCTTTTCTCGAGAGGTATGCCTGAAAATGCTTCACTCATCACCCTCACAAAAAACGAACTAACGTTATATTATGGTATGCCATTTACATTATATTATATCATGTTATTTTACTCAAATTAATGTACAATGCACACGATTTTGTTACTAAAAAAATAATAGTAATAAGGAAACATGAAATTAAAAAGGTGATTTCTGTTGCCAGGAAAATTTATGTTCCAGTCTTTATTAATCAAAATGTTTTCCATATCTTTCGCCTTAACTTCAATCGTTATAACAAAGACAAAGGAAAAGACCAAAAGTAATAGAACATTACAATTTTCCTTTGGATTATTGGCAATGTTATCGCCGAACACCAAACTATAATTATTCGATCTGACATCACCATTTTCAGCTGGCGGAATTATTTGGGCCAAGTGTATTCATTTTATTGTGCAAACGGTCTTTGGTTTTACCTGCCTAACAACAGCGGGCGCACTTCAATGCGCAGCCATTTTGTGTTTTATGTTTCCACACAGTGCCCTCTTTTTTTTCTTTTTTCTAGTATCTTTGGAACAGGCGTCACATGTCATTCTTTTTTTTTGCAACGTGACAGCCCAAGTTTTTGCCAACCAAGATGGAAAAACTACGAGGAGCCATGAATGCAAAGCAAAAACAGATAATCACAGTTTGCAAAAATTTTACACAAATATTAAAAAAATTGTTGAAATTTTGTTGGAAACAAACCAACCAACCAATAATGGGATGTATTTTCTGTAAATAGAAAGTTGTCAACAAGACTGTCAACAAGACTTGAACGTTTTGCTACATTTGGCCGCCCATGCCAACCAGCGTGTCTAAATGGAGTCATCCACGTTGTTTAGATAATTTTATAGAATTATCAGTGTGGGGCGTGGAAGAGTTTTCATATCTGTTTTACCTTTAATATTTCAAATGACAGGGATCTTCATGTATGTCTGAGTTACATAAAAGCAAATATTGAATACATTTTGTTCATGCATTGTCACAGAATATAATCACTCGTTTAAATCTGGCTTTTCCATTTTACCTGGCTTCGCCTCATGGTGAAATGGAATAATCCAGATTTCACCCTGAGCTTATAGTTATAATCTGCGACAATACACTCAATTTGTATCCACATTTTTGTAGGAATTTAATTTCACTTGAAAACTACAGCACCACAAAGTCAAGAGGAAAAACATGCAAAACCAACACAATTTGCTTATTTAGATGGTCACCATCAAAATAAACCTGTGAGCACACTCAAAATCCCTGAAAAAACCACTGACTAATTGCGAAGGTTGTTGGTTGTATGTTTTTTCCTTTTTTGAAAACCTTTTTTGAATAAGGTTTAATCTTCTGAAAAACCAATGACATAATTTTCCTTTGATATGGCAATTTTTTTATAAGATGAAATTTAAAAAAAAAAGAAAAGTTACCAGTGTTTCCGATGGCATCAGTTGAAGTTGTGGGTTCGTTATTCGGCCTCACTGACACTTTGGTAACATTAAAAGAGGCAGACATCCAAGTGAATCCATCAACAGGACTCCCGTCTTGCTTGTCGGAAAATGAAACCTACAATGATAGGACACACACATGGTGGCTTTAAAAAGGGACACCCCACATATATTGACGCGAATATTGGCGTAAATATTCACGTTTTGTACCCCAGGTCGCAAATATTGACGCAAATATTCACGACTTTGCCCACAGTCGAAAATATTGACGCATATATTCACGACTCGTTTCCATGCTGCAAAATATTGACGCCAATAATCACAGATTGCCCCCAAATTGCAAACATTGACGCCATTATTGACGCCAATATTTACGACTTGTACCCCAAGTCGCAAATATTGACGTCAATATTCAGGACTTGTACCCAAAGTCGCTAATATTTACACCAATATTGACGCTAGTATTCACGACTGTGCACCAAGTCACAAACCCACTCAGGCGTGAATAATTTGGTTTTGTTTTAGCAACTAGGTAGGCAAGCAATAGTCTGGCATGATTGCTTCTGCACATGCGTACTTTACTATGCATTCCAAGCTTACACAGCTAGTACAGAAACTCAGCGCTAGCCTTGTAAGCAAAGAATGTAAACCGCAACCGCAGAATCCGGCGGTAAGCAGAGCCATGAAATTGGGTCCAGGTGCAGCTGACGACTATAATCGAAAGCGCCTCCCGCTAACAGTCAATATTTGCGACTTGGGGTACAAATCATGAATATTGGCGTCAATATTGGCGTCATTATTTGCGACTTGGGTCCAAGTTGTGAATATTGGCGTAAATATTGGCGTCAATATTTGCGACTTAGGGCTAAGTCGTGGATATTGGCGTCGGCGTTACTATTTGCGACTTGAGGTAAAAATCGTAAACACTGACGCCAATATTGGCGTCAATATATATTTGTGATGTCCCTTTAAAGCCACCATACACACATGTATCTATAAAATGCATTGGTTTGATGGCTACATTTATTTAATTGTGTGATACACTGAAGATGTACTAAAATGATGTTTTCCAGAAGATACATTTCAGGTATATTTCATCAGCGACATAACCAAGTAGCACGCATGTACTAATACTAGTATGCAAATATTGACTGCTTCGAGTGGTGTAGTAAAATTAGTCACCCAAAGTGATCCCCTGAGCAGTGAGCAAGGCGGCCCCATGGATCACTGAGAGGGACTACTTTTACTACGCCACGAGATAAAGCTATAATATTTGTTTTATATCCGTTGATTCTATCTGTATACTTTAATCAGTTGCCGCCGGGATTTTTTTCACCCTGTTCCCCTGGCGGGATTCTTTTTTGGCGGAATTGCGGGAATTGATTTCTTTGAGGGTACCACTGGCACAAAAAAAAAACCTGACTTGACAATGCCAAGAGAAGAAAGATTCTCTTTGTTGGGTCGTCCGTTTTGTTTCTCAGCCAAGAAAATGGGAAATTCACACAGCGTGTATTGCAATATTAACATCGACAATTATCAACGACATAGGAATGGCACTAAACACGGAACCATGGCTCGATTGCCGGTGTGGAAGGAGATTCTGTCCGGTTGGAGATTCTGTCTGAGCATACGGCGAATAGTGTGTACTAACTCCTTCTGATAGCGCCCTCTTTTGAATAAACTCCTCCAGCCCACGTTAATTTACCATATTATGGTGGACACATTACCCTAGGACAGAATATCCTATGACACTGGCTCACTCTCACGCCTCCATTCAGCCGAAAAACAATGCATGAACAATGGTGGAAGCCACTCGATGCCTCGTAATCCCTTTTTGAGAAAAAGGGCAAGGGATCAGGGATTACCGTACACAAAAACCGTTACTCAATGGCCACAACAAAAAGTTTAACAAGATTCAAGACTGTTGTCCATCTGTGGGTGAAACGAAGCGTGCGATTGTGTGGTCTAAGCATGCTCTGCGGTTAAAAATGTCCAGGCGACTTTCTGTCCAGTGGTCCGAAATTACATGATGACTTCTTTTATAAGCTAATCACTGTCATTAACACAGAAATACTTTCTGCAAAGCAATATTCTAACCACAACAATCGGCACCAGCACAACCACAACCACAACAATCGGTACCAGCACCAGCACCAGCACCATCAATTTCTGGGCAGAATATTGTGTTCCCGGTAATTTGTTTGTTTGTTTGTTTTTTTTGCAACAGAGTTTGGGGGTCACCTCACTATTGCTCTGTCATATTCTTGAAGTTGGTAATGCTTAGCTTTGCTCACCCCTACCTTTCTCTAGAACACTTGTGCATGCTTTCGCAACACATTTTTGAATAGTGCGTACTACTGTGGTTTGAATTATTAGCGCCCACAAAAACGTCTTGTTTAATAGGCATGAGTAACAAATTGTGTTTAAAGTTAGCAGAGTTTTCTAACTTTACGAACCGAATCATTTCGGGGGAATGAAAGACTGATATAAGAACGATATTTGACATTCAAACCCTGAAGCTAAAAACATGTATTCAGTCATGGAAAACTCATGAAGTTAAATAAGTATCTTTTTATAAATCAGATTTACATTACAGAAATTAGAGAAATTTCGCTCTGCGCCAAATTCGAACCCCTCCCGTATCTTTTTTTTTTTCAACACAGAGGAAGAGTCCCAAGTCTAGCATAGACACTTGGAGGAAAATGCCTCTTCTGACTCCGTGATTTATTAGGCCAGCCAATATTGAAACAATTTGTACAAATCCATGTGATGCAGAAATGTAACCACGAGGTGAAATCTGGACTATTCCATTTTACAAGGCGAAGCCGAGTAAAATGAAAAAGCCAGATATCACCAAGTGATTATATTCTGCGACAGGCACGAAAAAAAAATAATAACTCAATACTTGCTTTATATACCTCACACATAGATCCTTGTCATTTTAATTTCATTTTCACAATAAACACAGAATGAGACGCTTTATAACCTTCATCCCACACTCTGAAATAAAAAAAACCCTTTGAAATAACGTGGAAGACTCAATGTAGAGACCAACCTTGTCCGCCGTGACAAGACCTTGCCTCGGTTTGGACGGGAATGGTATTTTTAGGAACGACACTGCTAATTAAGCGTTGAATATCCATGCACCGACCCACAATTAATCAGTGTAGTGCGGCACTCAAATCACGTAATATACATAATTATATGGGTAAAATAAAGTACGACACTTGACGCATGTTCCACCAATCAATCATAACAAGGATCTGTGTCGGCGGCGTATAGTGTTTTAACGACTACTTACGCCTGCTTTATAACAGCCTGGTGGTACATTATGAAACGTTTGGGAGTATCGACCCGTCTGAAAAATAAAACAAACCAACATAAATCACACTATTATAGGAGTGACCGGAAAGCTTGATTATTGCTCTTCTATCTAACAGAATTTTTTCGGCAACAGGCCTCAGTGTGGAAATCTCGCACGAATCGAAAACGAAAAAAGGCCTAAAGAAGACTATTTTTTAATGAAATCGAATCTTCCTTTTAAAACTATGAGAATCATTTAAGAAAGTCCTGGGCAAGCACATGTGGGCCTAATCTGCAATGTCCCATGGGTGTCATAATTATGGGGAATACCTGGGCAAGCCCATGTGGACAATAATTATGTATGTTGACCTGCGTGATGACCCTTGACCTGACGAGGAGGCATAGTTTTGGGGAAACATGTCACAACGTGGCGACGTTCAGTTAGTTCACTATGGTGGCTTTAAAGGGACATCGCACATTGAGGCCAATATTGGCGTCAATATTCACGTTTTGTACCCCGTGTCACAAATATTGACGGCAATATTGACGCCAATATTCACGACTTGGCCCCATGATGCAAATATTGACGCCAATATTGTCGCCAATATTCATAAAGATTTTTGTTTTTTAACACGTTGAACCACACACGATTGGACCGAATACAAGCAAATTTGCACGGCCCGTGGCCTTTTTTTTTAATGCAACTATTTGAAAACGGCATCGTCAAAAAATATAAAAATGCAGGACAACATTGTAATGAGTGAAATATTGTGAAAATACATTCAAATCTTACATGTTGGGAGGTCGGTGTATAATTTATTTCATTTCAAAAACCTTTAGAAATATAAAACATCTTGATGGGCAGTGTGATGAATGGTTGGTTTAGCCCAGACAAAATAACACTTACAGCGTCTTGCATGTTGACATTTTGATTTACAGGGTCTTGCGTGTCGACAATTTGACTTAATGCACTTGGGGTTGGCCGTCCATCACATGGTCGCAGATTAATCTTGTAGGTTATCCATCTATCCCCTGGATACGTGCTAAACAGAACAGTCACACCGTTTTCTGTGACTACAGTGGTTGGCGGCTGTGAGGGTTTCCAATTTTCAGGTGACTCTGTTTAAATTTTTAAGCAAAAAAGAAAAAGAAAAAGAAAAAGCAAAGACTAAACGACTCTCTTTTGAGAAAAACCAAAGATCCGACTGCTATTAAAATATTAAATGACAGAATTAAATTTAGCTTCAATTTGCCATCATCGTAATCAATCTGATTAAACAGGGGCGTGTCTTATACTAAAAATAGCAACAATGAAAAGGAGGAGGGGAGGGGGAGGAGAGGAGGAGCAGGAGGAGGAGGGGAGAAGAACAATAACAAAAAGAACAAGAAGAACAAGAAGAAAAACAAGAAGAATACAAAGAAGAGCAAAAAGTAGAAGAAGACGAAGAACAAAAAAAAGAAGAAGAAGAAGAAGAAGATGAAGAAGACTTTTTTCGACTTTTCGATGAAATCTTTATTTCAATGCAAAAAAAAAGTCACTTAGTTTGCAAAACTACGGTAATGAACAAACTTACAGAGGAATTACAGTAAGCGAAAAGAGCAGTACAGAGAATGAAGTTAATGGTATGGGAAAGTGACGAAGGAGCCAGACATTCTTTGGAAGTGGTAGAAACCTTCACTCTGATGGAGCAGCGACCACAGAATGCAAGACTCCTCCAACACTAAACCTGATACTGAATGAGAAAAACAAATTAATGTTTAATTTTGTTACTTCTTCTAAACAATGCACAAAAGATAGAGAAGGTTAAACTAATTATTTTACAAAAAATTGAGAGGTAGATTACATAAAAGAAAAACAAAATATGAAAATGAATCATGGAAAAAAACAGCGAAAAGAGGGACTATATCAACCATGTTAACTTATTATTTACGATGGGGAAGATGGCGTCGTTAAAGGACCATTTGGTGAGAAAACCGGCAAGGTTATTGGACAGGATGAAGTAGTTATACTCAACGAAAATTTTGTGTTGTAGGCGCCTGCGCCAAGATGTAGGGATCGGAGAAGCGAGAGGTTCTATAAAGCCAGTAAATGACGTGTTTAAAGCTGACGGTGAGGAAGTTGGCCAGGCGAACTGCCCCTTTCGTCGGTTCGTCGGTTCTTCCGGTCTAACCCGACCCCCAGACCCCGAGATTTTTTATATATTGAGGCAGGCAGCAGAGGAGTTATTGAAAAGTTCATAAACATTATCAACGACATTAAAACCAGAGTTGGTGGTGACGAAGATTGAAACGTCGTCTACTGAGGCCGAGACCTGGCAGCATCTATTGGTTCCGGGAGATGGAACCCGCCGGTGCCAAACCGATTCCTCAGCGTATGGAGATTTTGTGTGGGTGTGTGGCATTGATGGCCTGAGAGAGATCTGGGGAGGCCGTTTGCATTGGGGTAGTAATTTTTCTGGCCACCTTGCGGGGTGGTGAGGGGTACTTTAGGGGGACTAGGTTAGGGGTGGTGTTTTGGGATTTGGGTGGGGACTGTTTCCACTAGGAAAGAACCTCAGAGAAAAGTCTGGAGGGGGCAGGAGGAGACCCCCAGATTGAGAGGGTGGGGTCGGACGAACGTTGATTACCCGGTACCTGACAGGGTTGGGGGATGGGTGGAAGATCCATGAGAGGGGGCGGCAGGGGGTGCATTATGGCCGATGCCCATCGAAGAGGATGCCGTGCCAGGGGAGGGGGAAGGGGAGCGGCAGAGGCACCAGTTTTGGGTCCTCTCACAGAGGGAGATGGACCAGCGGAAGGTTGATGTTTTTTTATTAGAGACGGTGGCTGTGGGAAGGGAACCCCCCGAGGGACGTGCCTTGAAGAGCACGGCCAATTCAGGGGGCCCCTCGGAAACCAGAAGAGCGATTTTTTTTTTTTTTTTTTTTACCAGTGAGGGCTGGTGTTGTGGGTTTGGAGGCCGGCGGAGGACTTTTTTTAGGCCGGCTGCTAAGTTGGTTTGGGGTTCTTGGATGGATGTTTAGGATCAGATTTGTTGCCATGGATGAAGGTGGGAGGGGTTAAATGGGTTGTCAGTGTCATAAGTATGTGATTACTGGTTTTTTTACAGGAACGAAAAGACATGACCGACTCGGTAGACAGGAAGACACGGTAATTTACGCCAGCATAGGTGAAATTGATGTGATCGGGAGGAGTGACATTTTGATTGTGAAGTACCTGAACTTGTCTTCTGAATGACATGTGTGACATCTCTTTGCTTTTAAAACCTAGGGGTATGGGTCGGATCTGAGACACCACCTTACAAAAGCCAGAGATAATGTGAACAAGAACAGAATTTGGAATTTCAGGGTACACATTGGAGAGAGTGAGCCGAGTAGGTTTAATAAATGGCGTGAGCTCGAGAAAGGAATCGTCGAGTCTCAGACCGTGATTTGTAGCATTAACGACTGCCGCTCTCGAGCACAAATTAATGGCTACTCGGCCATTAGAAATACGAGATGCAGCAAAAAACATCGTCAGATGGAACATGAGTGATAAAAGCATCAATATATCTTTGAATGGGGAGGTTTTGTCAGAAGCTTTGAAAGCAACCCCAATGTTCCTGGTTACAGTACTGAGAGGCTTGTCACCATGAACACTGGTCTTTTCTGGGGCAGCCGTGCTCACACCCGACTCCCCCTGAATGGAGGTTTCTGCTTGACTGGCCATGAGGGCCAGCCTAGCTGTAATATTTAGCAAAAAAATTGTGGAAATTTTACTCCCCAAAACAGCAAAATGATGCCACAAAGCAAGGGGAGGCCGGTCTTGCCTAATATAAGCAGTAATCTACAACCTAGTGAAAGAACTAGGACCATACGATGTGTAAAAGCTATAAGAATTGTCTACTTACTACGGAGCTCGATCACATAACTGATCAAATGCATTATACTCAACGGGGAAGAAATTAATATTAATGGATTAATGGAGATCAATGGCTATAATAAACAACAGAAATGTATTAAACCGAGACTAACGTCTTCCTTGACAAGGGACCAGGTGAATTTGGGCATGAATCAGCAGGGTTTTGGTGATTCTCCTTCCATAAATGGAAGTAGTGGTAGAACGGGAGGAAAGTAATCTTCATTTATAGAGGAAGATGAGAAACCCAACAGTTCAACCACGGGTCGAGGAAACTTGAATGTCTGGTGTGCGGAAAACATTTCAGTCGGATAGATAACGAGAACAGGCACGTCAGGAAAATTCATGGCGGGAATGTGGGGTCACCAGCTTCGGTGCCGAACTTTCCAACCGTTGACCATTTTATTCCCCAGCAAGACCCCGTAGTGTATCCTACGTTAATAGATGGTGACGTTTTCGAACATTAACCCGGAACCATTATCGGCACTCTTCGTAAAAACTGGGCATCCATCCGTATGAATAAATTTATTCAACTTCAGACTCATCGGGCACTCCATCGTAACTGTTGAAGAAGCGCTCACAGCACTGTGTCGCCGCCTAAGATGCAGGGTTAAAATAACATCTCCATCGGTTTCGTCCTTCGCCATTTGGAGACCGGGGAACATAATTATTTCCATTAGTCAGGACAGTAGAGGGTCTTTTCCTCTCCGGAGACGGTTGCTTCTCCAACGGACTTGGATCGTCTGATGGACCGAGTCCGAGGGGTGGATGTTTTGAAGATTGGTTTTCATCGCCGCCCAGATACGAAGACAGTGGCAGCCACAACGCGTATGTCAACAATATTGACCTTATGCATATGACGTCACTAAGAGCATTTAGTACAGGAACGGGCTGAGGTCAAAAAAGCTACAACGCACGTTTGATGCTGCATTTGACCTCAAAGATGGCGGCGGATGCATAAGGTCTATTAAACAATTCCACATCGGTTCATCCATCGAGAAACTACCACACTACGTCGCTGACAATGACGGTCTGTGGAACCTGGTTAAGAACAAGAACACCGGTGAAAGATATGACGACAGCCTGTGTTTCGTTCAATGTCTAGCCGCTTACAGACGCCCAACCCCTTGATTTACAGAGAAAAAAAAAACTACACATCAGCTGGCAGAAACATTTCGCCAACACCCAGGAAAGAAGCATATAGACGAGCTCTATCGTCGAGGAATATTTCCAGGTATAATGTGAAGGTGTACATGCCGATACCAACAGGTGACAGCGAGGAAAATGAGATGACTAATGTCATAGAGATTGATACTGAACAGGATGAGAATGGGGGACATAATAGTAATAATAATAAACCGTTCTTATAAAGCGCATTTATACACATATTCTCAATGCGCTGTACAGAGAAAATAAATATAAACATAATTAAACAATGGTAAACAGATGGGTTTTGAGCAGGGATTTAAATCTGTCCAGAGTTTGTGTGCCCTTTATGTTTTGGGGAGTTCATTCCACAGAGCTGGGGATGCTGTAGAAAAAGCACGCTGGCCGTAAGTCCTTGTCGATGACGATGAACAGGAGAGTAGGGATTGTGACTGAGAGCGGAGTTTTCGTCGAGGTTCATATTTCTGAATCAGACCTTGTAAATATGTTGGTGCGTGACTATGGATGCAGTTATATGTGAGCAGAAGTGTTTTGTGCATGATGCGTTGTTTAACCGGAAGCCAGTGCAGATCGCGTAAAATGCCCAAAACAGAGGAATTAAAACACAACTGGCGTTCCCATCACCGCAATGAGGATAAATTGTACCTTGATTGATGCGGCATACATTTTCTTCCCCCCCCCACGATTTTGAAAAGTACAGCCGATCATACGCCCAATCCAGGTGTTGTACAGTATCCATTTGATCAACTGATTTGCTGCGTCACGAGCCGACCTGTGACGTCAACTTCAAACGTCGGTTCAGCGGAGGGGGCTTAACAGCTTCCTCTAAATGTCATTGACAAATTGTTTGAGTTGGGAGTGGAGGTTGAAGACAACAAGAAGAACTGTCCGTAAAGAGCCACACGACTTCGAAACCTATTTTCATCAACTTCCATCGACCATTGGGGATAAAGAAAAGAAACAGATGGGAAGCTGGTCATAAAGACTACTGAGTGTCGGTGTGGCTAGTAATGTTCCTGGTCAAAAGTCAACGCAATGTTTCGTGAGTGAAGGAAGTCCGGCTCAACTGGTTTCAGACATGGTAGACTATCTACACGTCACCATACTTCAAGCTGCATACACTACACTCTTGGAACAATTTCAAGGTGTTTTTTGAAGAGTTTGATGAGCTGGTGAATGGAATGAGTCTGAATGACGGACATCATGGAGCAGAGTAGAAAGTACAAGCACATCAAAAAAGTCAAAGACCAATTGGAGGAGTACCTCAAAGAGTTACCGGTACTGGGCTTTAATTCAGGAAAATACGACATCAACGTCACCGGTACCTCTATCCAGTTCTACAAAAAACAGACCCTTTGAAATTCATAATCAAGTGAACCAGCATTTACACGCCCCTGAAAACCGAAAAACTATTTTTTTTGACATGTTCAACTAACTGGCGCCTGGTTATAGCTACTCCAAGTTCCTAAAGGTCTACGAGTGTCAAACAACCGAATGTTTCTTCCCCCATGAATGGATAGACGAGCTACAAAAAAATGATTTTGGAAAACTTCCACCTCATCAGGCGTTTTACAGTAGGCTGAATAGGTCTTCTTATATTTCCAAGGAGGAATATCACTTTTGCCAACGTATCTGGAAGGAGCAGCGCGTGAGCAAAGGACGAGATTTTCTAATATACAATCTTGACATCGTCCCCTTCCAGGAAGCACTTGAGAAGATGTTCACCTTTTACAGACATCGACACAAGAACAATGTTCAAGTCCGCCTTTTCCTTACCGGGTCTGTCACTGTATTATTGATTCCTCACACTACCGAAGGATGTCTTGTTCAGCCTCACTGACAAAGCCAATAAGGATCTGTTCTACAAAATTAAACACAACATCTTTTGGGGCCATCCATTGTCTTCCATTGTCACCTTGAAAAGGGTAAGATGGCCATCTGTGGAGGTTCTAAACTGTAAAAACAACGTATGGTTTGATGCCAACGCGTTGCATCTGTGGTCAATCATGCAAGATTTGCTCGACGGAACTTTTATTAGCAGGTTTTCCGAACAAGTGTTTAAGCCGTCAAGAATTCATAAGTTCTGTGTCATGGCAGCCGAGTGGCTGGACTGGATGGATTTCTCATAGAGTATTTATTTTCAACATCAGTTTAACAGCACGGATAAATGTGTGGCTGGCCGAATGATCCCGGTGGACGGTTACTGCAAAGACACCAACACTGTTTTCCACAGTTCCATGGTTGCTACTGGCACGGACATTCCTGATTACTGATTCCTAACGAGTTCAATCAAGTCAGACAAGCCAGTAGAGATGGACTAAGGCGTCAAACGGAAGATACGGAAGGTTGCCGGCTGACAGAGATGTGGGAATGCCTGGCACGCAATGCAGAAGACTGACCAGACTGTGAGAGCGTTTGTACAAACCATTCGACTGTTTCAAATTCAACAAAAAACATGGCCCAACAGGAGGTATTGGGTGATATGATAGACAGATCCATGTTCGGAATGGCAGAGTGAGACCTCAGAGTCCCTCCTGCACTGAGGGTACACTCCAGAAATGCTACCCATCTTCAAGAATACTAATGTTAGTCGTGAGGATATTGGAGATCACGTGTGGGACTATGCTGAGCGAGAAGGCCTCATGAATCAGCCGCGTCGCACACTCTCATTGGCAACACGATTGGTGAAAGCATCTTGCTGACATCCCCCATCATTCAGTGGTTCATCAGCCATGGATTGGAGGTCGTGCGCGTCTAGGAAGTGATTCAGTACGCTACAAATCCACGTTGTAAGTCATTTGGTGATGACGTCCGTAATGCAAGAAGAGCCGGCGATCGTGACCAGACAAAGTCCATCTTGGCCGATACCATGAAGCTGCTTGGAAACTGCGTATAGCAAGAAAGTCATCGACCAGGAGCGCCACATGAACGTTCAAGTGTGGCAGATTTACTGATGATCCCGCTGGTGATAGCATAGGACAACTACATCTTAGTCTTTATGTATATTCAACTGTTTTGTCTGGACACCAGTGACTTCCAGGAATAGACTGGGTGGCAACCAGGAATAGGCTGGTGACGGCTGGATAGACAGCAGACAGCAGGGAAAGACCACACCGGGGTGCCTGGATCAGCGGTTCGGGTACCAGCTCAAGCGAGCACGCAAGCAAGCACCCCAAATTGCTACAAGTTCTCATGAGGAACCATACCCCCAGGGTCTGAATCGAGAGAGGGGGGAGGATGATAGACCCAAACGGACGGACTCGGATACCTACAGGAATCGCCTTTGACCACGATTACGGAATAGCGTTTCTAGTTCTGAGTGTTCGATCTGTTGGTGTGTTAGAGTGTTTGACAGCAAGGTCTAAGGATTTATCAAGGAAGAATGAAATGTGCCGCTGTCCCAGTGGCAGCAGACGAGAGTACTTCTACTATGTCAACCACCAATCTGCCAATTGAAGCGGATCGCTCTGGAGAGGGGCCATCAGTCTCCAGGTCAGGTTTCAGACCACAGTACCCAGGTAGATCCCCAGCGGGTGAATGCAGAGGAGGCGATTGACAGGAAGAAGAAGGTTAAATGGCCACCAATGGCTGATCAGAAAGCTTGGCGTGAATTTGACGAGGACATCAGCAGGATGCTGGAAAACACTCTCAAAGGAACATCTAAGAGAAAGTTAGAAGTGATGGGTGACCTGATTTATGACTTTGGGAAAGTAAGATTTGGAATCATAGAAATGCCCACGCAGCGCCCTGCACCAACACCAAGCAGGCGCCAGAAGGAGATTTCTAGGCTGAGAGAGAAAGATAAGATCCACTGAGGCACACTGATACTGATGCCCCGAGTAACAGTATTCAAAATTACGCATGCTGGAATTTGACTACTACTTTCTACTCAAATTCATCGACCCCTCCTCCGACTTTCATTTGTGCGAGTTAGTAAGCCTATCTCGCCATCTTGGGAGAAAACCGGGATGGTGTAATCAAGCAAGATATGAAGCAGCAATACCTGTGAGGAGAAACACCAATGATGCCCGCTAGGAGACACGGCTGAACATGGCGCCTTTGATAAGAGTGGGAAGGAGACAGTGTAGTAAAATGCACCGTACATTGAGGAGACCATAGAGCCAGCAAGAATTGCAATCCAATTTGGAATTTGATATGTACGGTATTCATTTCTTTAGTCGTTGTTAATAAATCCCTCAGAGCAGCCACGAGGATAAAAAATAATCCAATGGTTACCAAATATGGTCATAATTTTTTTTTCAATGGGCCAATAAGGCCAAGATTCCATGTAATCCTCACCCCTGGTACACCCCACAAGCCTGTAGACTCCCATTGGACAGACCCTAACCAGTGCGGAGTAAGGAGTGTTGAAAGACAGCAGCCACCTGTCTCAGTGTAGTAATTGATTGACCCTGTGTCAAGTATTCCCTTGGGACAGGGTGGTATGCACTTTGTGAAAACAACTTGCGCCGCATACTGGTCGTAAATAACACAAGTCTAAGTCTTGACTGGCACTCCAATTCACTAATTATATAGATTAAAATAGGTTTGGGCTTGCTGTTGGGGGTTTTACGTAAAAAAACTGGGTGGATAAAAAAAAAAAGACTTATGGATGAACCGCGTGAGTTTTTTTTTGTGGCTGCTCGGAGGGTAAATATGTGTTGACAAAAAATCAAAACTGCTATATTTCCAAGGACGTCGCAACAACGATCTGGGGCATATTTTTTTTTAGAGTTGAGCTGCGTATTCCGCTGATTATCTGCTTGTCTGCGAGAATAACGGTAAAACCACGCTAACCTTCCGGTGCTTACTGTAAGCAAATGAATAACATAACAAAATAAAACAATTCAAATCCGTGGTGCGGGCCCAAAGCTGGTAGCCTTATTTTCTTGCTAACCCGTGGAATACGCTTGCGCTTTATAGGCAAACATTTTTGTTTGCGATAAAACTCACCATACAAATTTCGTCACCGACACCACGAAGTAGCACCGTGTGTACAAAACCATATTTTTTTCAGTTTTCAGTTTTGTACGTTTTTATACAACATTCGTCATGCCCTACCATTTCATGAAGTTTCAAAACTTCACTTGCTTTACTTTTTTAATTATAATAATTATGTATGGCAAAATTTGCCCGAAATTGACAATTTTTGTTTTCACGAAGTAGCACGCAAGTAACATTTACCATTGAAATGCACGGCGCGCACCTTACTCAAAATGTGAACAAAACGATTTCACGAAGTAGCACTGTCCTTGTGCGCGCCCCACGTGAGTGCGCGCGCGCGCAGAAGTTTGCATTACTAATACATTGGAGAGCGCTACTTCGTGAAATCGGAAATAGTCTATTTTGCTTCTTTTCCGGTTTCACGAAGTAGCACGCACCTTTTTTTTACTTTATTGCTTGTTAATTTAGAATGCAAAGTGGACAAAAGCAGTATATTTATCAAGTTCAAAGCATCCAGAGTCCACAATGAGAAAACCAGTTGAAAACACTCTGAAATTCTAAAGGATAGTGGCGTTTTAAAAAGCGTTCAGCTTTAGACGCCGTTTTCTCCGATTGCTACTTTTTACTGGTATGTACGTGCGTGCTACTTCGTGGTGTCGGTGACGATTTGCTTATCGTTAATTAGAGACTATATAAAAAAAAAATTCTTACTTGATGTGTGATAGTTCTCTAATTTGATGGATTTCTTAGACCCAATTGATGTTATCTCAACAATGTAAGTGCTGTCCACAACAATGTTCCGGAAACAGGCAAACTGGAATACAACCTGGAAAAAGAGCACTCAGACTAACTCACCAGTTACATACCAACATGGGTTAAAAAAAGGGATTTGAAATACTGCGTGATGGGGAAACAATCTAGAAACTTAAGCTCACCATAGGTGTGATCCAGTCCAAGTGAAATGTGTCCCCACATTAGTTTTTGTTTGTTTCCCCAGGGAATTTACCCCCAACCCCAATCAAACTTTCTTAAAACTCTCAAAGATATATCTTTTGGATTGTTAATATTTTTCTAAGACACTTGCAACATCTACAAAGTGATTGTTTTTTTAGGGCATCAAAGACCAATGTTTCATGCAAAGGTACGTGTATTATAAATACTTACCGCAATAAACAGTTGTATGAAATTTGGACCACACGACCCAATTTCATACCACTGCCAATGCTGCGCAATAGACCGATTGCGCGACCAGTGTTTACATGTCATCACGTGACCTATTGTGGGTAAAACGTCATCTCGGCTGATGGCAAACTACGTGCAAATAAAATACTGTGCCGACAAAGTCACACCGAAAGTTGGCTTTCGGTAATAATAACACAGTTACTAAGCCATTTTATTGAAGTTGTATGTTGTGACATTGATATTAATCACATTACTGTTTTATAAACTACCAGCATTCTGCTACAACAGAGGTTGCTTTTGAGTTATGCACTACCGGCGTCGGACGACTATGTAGCCACCCGCCTGTTATTTTATTGGTTTATTGGTTTAATGGTTTATTAAAAACATTGCATTTGAATTACATAGCAAAAATTGCATAGTAAAAATATATGCAAAAAGAAAAGACAGGAACCCTTGCTACAGAAACAAAAATAAGCTTTTATTTAGAATGCGAGTGAGAAAGGGAATTGCACTGTTGCTATATCTATCAAATTTACAATGAGGTTCGTGGAATTGTTGTGTGTGTCTCAGGGACATGTGATGGGTTTTGGGGTTATTTTGGAACCAACTACTAAAGCGGTTAGAAGAAGCACAACTTTTGGCAAATTTACTACACAATTCTTCTCTTCTGTGGGACATGATGGGTAGGCAGTAAAAAGAGCATCACCATAGTTATCATATTCAGTGCCTAAAATGATTTTGCAAGCTCGTTTTGGGATGGATTCAACAGACGAAGATTGCCTGCTTGTTAGACCTGAGTGGCACACAGGGGCAGCATAATTATTCAAAAAAGGGCGAACGTTTGTCGTGAAAATGGTGAAAATGTTAAAATAAACAACGATTAAAGACGATTTATAATGGTAAAAGAAGGTGAGCTTTAAAAACTCGGCAGCTGTGCGAACAGCTCTGGCCTTTTTTGTTTGTAATGTAGGCCTAAACCACTGTAAAAAACGAGTAAAGAACGTTGAAAAAGTGAGCATTTATAAATAGCCTTGCGAAATTTCAAATAGGCAAAGGAATCACACAGTTTTGGAAAGCAATTTCTTTGGATATTCAGCTTCAAAACTTTGAAATTCTTGTGTTGAAAAATGTGTGATCGCGGTCGTCTGGTCTAAACGTTCCGTCGTGCGCTGTACACATCGTGCACATTTATACGGTACTTGACAATTTTCAAGACTTGCTGGAACTGTCCTTACTAGCTTTATTCAGCCACTCGAAGGTCTCTGGTACAAACTCTGGAATATTTTTCACAGATTTCGAGAAAGAAAAGCCTCCATCAAATAAACATATGCAACAATCATCATGTACCGTCCCGCACTTTCCTATGGAGGACGTCGTGTTTGTTTAAATTCAATACCCACAATAGGTAACGTGACGCGGGTCGTGCAATCGCTCTGTTCTTAGTCTTGGTGTGGAAGAATTTTCTAGTTTTGTTTTGTCACATTTTTCCCCGCAAGAGGGCACTATCAGATGCCCTATCAGCATGATAACCCTAAGGACCGGGGCGGGGGCACGATGCGCCCCTTACCAAAATTTTGCCCGTCACTTTTTAATGATTAGCCCAATCACCGCGAAATTTTCTGACTTTTCCCCAAATCTAGGGTCATGTTGGCAAAACATAACTGAAACCTTCGGTTAGCTGTTGCCGCGGCAACCATTTGTTTGACCTTGTGTCACACGATTTTAATGTTTTTTGACTTCTTAGAAATAAGTTCCCTTTGTTTTTGATTTTTTTTTTTACAGAAAATTGAGCGTGATGAATCACGTAATAGTATGAAATGCTTTTGGTAATTCAAAATGGCCGCTACAATTGGCGGCCATCTTGGTTTTTTTTTTTTTTTTTTTTTTTTTTTTTTTTGTGGGGGGGAGAGGGGGCATCCCCAAAAAGCCCAACTATAGCCTTCGATTTTCTGGGATTCTGAGTTTGTCAACCACATCTCACCTCAGATGTAAAGGATGACACTGAGAGTGGATGATCAAAACGGATTCCAATGCACATATTGCTTCCTGGAGGATAGCTGGTTTTTACAACGCTTACGTAGAAACCTTGGAGTCCAGTGAAGTTCCCTGCATCAAAATAATACAACATGCATAATTCATTTTCAGTTCATTAGAGGAATATTAATTTGCGGGGGTAGTCTAATGGGAAAGATCTGCTAATGCTCTTCTAAGAACCCACATTAATCTGATTACCTAATTATCATAACCAGACAAATTAATTTCTGAAAGACTTACGTACCGGATACATGTACAAACCAAACATAGATCAATTCTTTGTGACAGTTACAATTTTTTAGAGGAATTTCAATTTGCGGGGGTAGTCTGACGGGAAAGATCTGCTAATGCTCTTCTAAGAACCCACATTAAACTAATAACCTAATGATCATAACCAGACAAATTAATTTCGGAAAGACTTAAATTACCTGATACATGTACAAACCAAATATAAATCAATTCTTTGTGACAGTTACAATGTTTAACTTTTATATCACAATTTTATGACACCCAATCAAGGTAAATGTAAACATAAAATGCGAAACAATGCAAGCATGGTAGTAGCACACAAGTATTCCGAACAAATATGATTTTTTTCACACACAAAATATGAAAGTGTGACAAGGGGGTACACGGGCTGGTATATGGAAAAGGATATACAGTGCTCATGTTTCTTAGATAATTTTGTTTGTATCAATCTTAAAAGGTTGTTTTTAAGAATTTTGTTTCGCAAAATTTTAACAAATCTTGTACATGTAAGTATTTCACATTGTAGTTAGATATTTTTGTCATATTAACACTTGTTTTCCCGAAACGAATCAATTCATCCAGTTGCCTACCACTTATATAGACCAGTGTTGTTTTGGAGTCCGAGTCCAAGTCCAAATTCATTTAGGTCGAGTCTGAGTCAAGAGTCACAAAGGTCACACTCCGAGTACAAGTCAGGAGTCATTTTGGTCGAGTCTGAGTCAAGACGTCACAAAGGTCACACTCTGAGTACAAGTCAGGAGTCATTTGGGTCGAGTCTGAGTTAAGAGTCACAAAGGTTACTATATGTGGGCAAGTCAGGAGTCATTTGGGTCGAGTCTGAGTTAAGACGTCACAAAGGTCACACTCTGAGTACAAGTCAGGAGGCATTTGGGTCGAGTCTGAGTCAAAAGTCAAAAAGGTTACTATATGTTGGCAAGTCAGGAGTCATTTGGGTCGAGTCTGAGTCAAGACGTCACAAAGGTCACTCTGAGTACAAGTCAGGAGCCATTTGGGTCGAGTCTGAGTCAAGACGTCACAAAGGTTACACTCCAAGTACGAGTCAGGAGTCATTTGGGTCGAGTCTGAGTCAAGAGTCACAAAGGTCACACTCCGAAAAAAAGTCAGGAGTCACTTGACTAACGCACGCACGACTTTAAACATTCTAAAAAGATGTCTTACAAGCTACTTGAACAATTATCAATGGAAAATGTTAATAATACTAGCCCTACCCTCCCTAGATTTATTAAATAAAAAACATTATAGTTTTAATTAGGTTTACATTTTAGCATGCATTTTATATTGCAATCACAACAGTTTTTGACAAAACATCAATATTTTTTCACAACTCTGTTTTCATACTGAAAAAAACCTGGTCAGGACATATTGTAGTACCCGCGCTAATTTCCCACAACACTTTCCTGCAAGTCACAATCAGACTCCAATTTCATAACTCTACACAGCCGATTCGTCTAGCCACCGCCGTATTGCTGATAAGTAGGCAGCCACGTATCATGATAGCCAACTGTAGCTTATTAAGTGATGTTTGAAGCTTTGCATGGTGTGAAAAATAATAAGGAACTATAATTAAATAGTAAACTTGCGGGTACAACCATGTAATTCAACTCTTTTAGGAAGGAGTGGTGGCTCTGAGAAGAGCCGTTGTGGTCTCGACGTTTCGAACAATATGCTCTGTTCGTCTTCAGGAGAATGTTCGTCTTCATTCTCCTGAAGACGAACAGAGCATACTGTTCGAAACGTCGAGACCACAACGGCTCTTCTCAGAGCCACCACTCCTTCCTAAAAGAGTTGAATTACATGGATGTACCCGCAAGTTTACTATTTAATTATAGTTCCTTATTGTAGCTTATTAAGCGAGGTGGTCACATATCATGATAATTCAATCCGCTTCGCTTAAAGAGTGGATGCTCTATCGTGATACCATATAAAGTACATATGGTATGTTTATAAGCAAGGATATCGTAGTCAAGGCTGTTAAACAGAAAATGGTGTTGACAAAATGTGTCCATCCCCCTATAACAGCAAAAAATGATCAGGGAACCTATCACGAGCAGTATACTGGTAACCCATTTCTATTATACAATTTGCTAAGCGATTGATCTTTAGCTTAAAAGCTTTAGGAAATTTGGCCAAGATCTTCAAGTCAGATCTTCAGTTATCCCATTGGTAATGGTACTGTTTTTTTTTTTTTTTTATTTTTTTTTTACCGACATGTGCATTACTCCCATTGTGAACTTTACATTATTTGGGCCAGTGTTTTTTATTTTTTTTATTTTTATCAAACAGCAAATGCATCAACTGAAATTATTTTAAGTGTAAGACTGCATGCCCATTCACACGTTGAAACACTTTTGGGTGGTTTCAGGTGCTGGAACAAAAATTACAACCGTTGTAAAAACTGTTCATGTGACAGTAGACATGGTAGATGAGTGAATCTTTTTTTGTGTTTCCTGTCGAATAGCCTACTTGCACACAGGCATATGACATACACTACATGGATTGACTTCCATGGGTACCAACAAAACTGTCAACACTGGTCAATGAAATGATTACATACGTGTACGTACCAGTTACAGGAAGCACCCAAGTGATATTCATGGCAAGCAAGCTGGTGTTTCCTATCTGATGAACAATATCTTTAACTTTCAGATTGCTGGGAGCCGAAGGTATATCCCTGACATCCGAGTCTCCACAAATGACTGTTAGTGATAAGAAGAACAAAAATGCAGCTATTAGTTGTGTCGCTTTTAAAAAAATGTCGTTGTTTGTCACTGTTCTTGTTTTGTTTTCCTACATTGTGCATACGCCCACTTGGTTTTTGCCATAAGTTTTCGAGGAAGGGGGACTGGGGGAGTCACCAGAAGTGGTTTTTCAAACTGAACAATAACACAAAGGCTTTAACGTGTCTTTTGTATAGACAATTAGCATAATAATTAAGAAATATATTCAAGTGTTGAAATCTTTACAAATTTATGATTTTTAAGGATAAATTTGAGCTATTAGGTATGTTCTCGGTTATTTACCCCTTAGTTTAACGTAAAACAAGTTTTGATTGACGATGTGAAATCACCTCATTTATTTTAGATTTAAACTGCCTAATGTTGGATGTCTCTTTTTTGTCGAAATAAGCAACACAAATAGGCGAATCAAATAAGGTCAGAATATTGGCAGCAGCCAAGAGATGGAAATTTGTTTGTATTCGAGGAAATGTTTTTTTTTTTTCAAATATAAACATGTTGCTCCTCATTTACCTGTAAACGGTTTACTGTTTTCCATTCTTACATGTTTGTCTGGCTTACAGGTCTTTTCATTTGAAATGTTATCATACAATGTTTTAAAAATGTAAAGCATCCCATTTTCCTATTCTAAGAATACATGTCTTTTTTGCAGCAATAAACTGGTCCTATTGGGATTTAGGAACATCTAATGTTCCAAGTGAAATTACGTATGATGTTGTCAATTTTTTTTTCTTTCAAAAAAGGAAACTATGAAAAAAATGTTGTGTGCCAACAGTGGTTCGACAGTTTTGTTTGAAATCATCAATGTTGATTCTATCCACAAGAAGCACAATTGACGATTGTAACCAGAAAGTATGTTCACTGCTACTAAATCCTAATAATTGTAGTGGAAAAATACGAGAAACGCGCTTTCTTTGTGAAAAGTATTGATCAGTAAAACACCTTTAACAAAACTTATCATTGTTTTAAAATAGTTCTCAAGGAGGAAAACCGAAGGCCCCCCTGGAAAAACCCTCGTGGCACAGGAGAGAACCAACGCACGACTCTACTCACCTGGTTCTAGCCAGGAATCGAACCAGGGCCACATTCGTCAGAGGCGAGCACTTTATGCACACGCCACGCACGCCGCCTAAAAACCACTTTTACAGGCCTGATATTGTATAGTAGACCGATCCATTAAGCCCCACCCCCACAGTACGTGTTGACCAATCACAGCCTTGGGTACGCCACCGAAAGTCCGACAAAAGTCCGACAAGTCAAACATCCTATTGGAAGGTGTAAACATGCGTGCGCGTATTCATAGCGCGCGCGTTCATGTCGTGCAGTGTGGCATTAAAAAGACGCACATTGAGCTGCCCACGTGTACAGTGGTGATATAGCTAATGCTGTGATTGGTCAATATGTTTAGGGGTGGGGCTTAATGGATCGGTCTACAAGTTAGTTTTTCCTTAGTAAAGTGCACCTTTACGAGAGAAAGTTAACTTTGTACTGGAACATTTCAATGTTGGTTCTGTGAAATATCAAGCCCACATTGGGAATCAAAATGAAATCCATATAGTGTACTGTATACATACATGCCCAATAGTACTTCGTTCTTGTCAATAGGGCAAGGCGGTTTATTTCTTTATAGTAGAGGGCATCTCTACATGCATGAGGGAAATTTGTATTAAACAATTCAAACAATTTACTTACCGGATGACTGTTGTAGGTTGCATGTTGTCTCCCAGCCATCTACAGACCCCTAAAAAAACAAACAAAAAACAAAAAACAAAAACAAAACCCACACAGACTAGAAATTCAGGTTGTTTTTTCTTTACATTACAAAACAAGGTGTTTGATCGTGAATGATGTCATCAAAGGTTGAAATCATGCAATGATGATCCCATTATACACTTGGCCCAGAAATTACGGCTTTTTAGTAGTTTTTGCTTCAAGTTCCTGTTTGAACTAAAAGACAAGATCAAATTGAGGTCATCTCTGTGTGACTCTTTTTTGTGACTCGATTTTCAAAGACCTGTCGGTCCGATGATGTATAGATTGTAAAAATCTAATGTGTGGTCCAGCAGGAGTTATGATTTTTCCAATACTAAGCCAGTGGCGTAACTAAAGGAGGGGGGGGGCACGGGGGGCACGGGGGAGGGGGCACGTGCCCCTCCAATTGAAGTCCGCGCCCCTCCCCCACGGATGCCCCCCCCCATTTGAAACCTGGACTTTTGAGATTAAAAATTACCAGAATTAAATGTTACATTTTATGAGCATTTACGTAGTATTTTCGATGTTGTTGAAACTGTTTTTATTTATTTACACACATAATGTATTTTGGTTTACGTCAACACGTCAGAAAACACTGAAAAAAGGCTTGTTTAGGAAAAATACAAACGGAAACAGACATTACTCTTTGTGCAAAACCAGTGGAAATGTAATCTGCCCAGGCATATATTGTGAATAAAATTATCATATCCTTGTTCTATGGTATTACATAGTTTTGAAGTACTTCCCCAAAGTCTGCTTTTCACTGAATTTTCCACACGTGCAAGCGAAACCTTTTCCCCTCAAACTATTGTAATTAGTCATTTTGATACATGTTGTTACAGCCTGTACCAGACGGTGTCATGACATAAAAGTTAATACTGCATGTGGCATCACTAGTAAGGTCAGAGTGCAACTGTTTGGCAAAAAAAAAGGAATGTATCCTCCCTAGCGTCAGCGAGAAGGTCAAGAAATAGTCCATATGTTACCAAATACGATCATATTTTTTTTTTTAATGGGCCAATAAGGCCAAGATTCCAGGTAATCCTCACCCCTGGTATACCCCACAAGCCTGTAGACTCCTATTGGCCAGACCCTAACCACTGCAGAGTAAGGAGTGTTGAAAGACAGCAGCCACCTGTCTCAGTGCAGTAATTGATTGACCCCTGTGCCAAGAATTCCCTTGGCACAGGGCGGTATGCAATTTGTGAAAACTGCCTGTGCGGCATGTGGATCTTAAATAACACAGATTACTAAAGGAGTAAGTAAATATCACCCCCACAAAAGATACAAGTTCCCATTTCCTAGAAAGAGTGAACATGTGGCAACCATGTAATACTGTCCATGTGACATCTAGTAGCCCACACAGCTGATCTAAAGTACCATGGTCACTGCCTTCTGATTGGCATGTGGATCTTAAATAACACAAGTCTAAGTCTTGGCTTGGGCTTGCAGGGTGGGTTTTTGATCTAAAGACAAGGGTGGACGAAATTTTAACCTCGTGGATCCAGCAAAGTTTCTGGTTTTTGGGGATGCTCCGAGGGTTTTAAAAGTCCCCTTTACCCCTTCAGTAGGACTTAGGACACACCACTACTTATTAATAGTTCCACTGTGTGGACCCTCAGTACTAACGAAAGGATTATAATTCACATACATATCCTTAGAACTTTATGGTAATACATTATTTTACTGAAGGTCACACCCATTGCATATCGGGCAAGGGCAGTGTGAAGGGTGTGCCCAGTGTGCCTAAACAGACAGAATACCAGATACTAAGAAATTGGACCTCCCCTAGAAATTCTTCAAGATTTATGGGACAATAGGGAGACCAATGGCTGGGGAAATTTTTCAAAGCACTATAAAGCCCGCTCAAACCTCACCGTGTGAAAGTGAATGCAAGGCGGATTTTTTTTTTTCAGGCAAGCGGTTTGCAGACACACAAAAACTCATATAGACTTGCCGTATAGGCCTATACATGTGCTTCCCGTGCAATAGCGAGGACTTATAAATACCAGGGTTCGCCCTTAACTTTTTCATATAGCAGGACCACTTACACTGATTTTAACAGTCCCCCAGCTCTATCACTGGCCCATATTTCATAGTACCCCATTGTAAATCATCTAAATAGTCCTTTTCGACAACACTGGAATACCCGAAGCTGGACCGTTTGGAGAAAATTTTGAATGGTCCACAAAATTTTAACCAGTTGGCGACGGATGTCATGAACCGATGCAAATATTTTCCAAGGCAGCAAACAGGTGATGCTTGAGTGTCGTATTTTTGCGTAAAGGTTCCAAGCCCGAATCAAAGGTCACCAGGACATAATTGTTTTGGAGGGTGCGCGGAGTATGCACTCACCATGCAATGCTTTGTTTCACACACACACAATTCTACGAGGCCAGGGGGGTCTTGAATATTTTGCTGATTTGTGCCTATTGTGCGACGTTTATTGTGTAGGCCAATGCCCGATGCCGGACCTTTGTTCTTTTGTTCCAAGAAGAGGGTTATGAGACACAAGAGACTTTCACGAATAGGTCATTACATTCGTTGGGCAGGAGGTTAAGCAAGTCCGAGTGAGCCTTTCGTTTCTAGCCTTGGTTCTCAAATTGAGCAACTCCTCGGTCATAGCTCATGGTCGAGGTTTTGCAATTCATAGTGGGCGAATTTTACATTTTCTTGATAGAGCTTATAAAAAAAAAAAATAAATAAAAACCGTTGCAATAAAGCGCATTTTTGTTCAATTGACTTTGTCAAGTCAAGGTTTCTTTGTCGAGTTCTCCCTAAACATGGTCCGTCGGCCAATTTATACTTCAGAGTTTAACCTCTATATTAAGGGAGAACTATACTCAGAGAATTTCAAAGAGTACTGTTAAACCTTTTTACTAATTCACATCTGGATCTAAAACATTCAACAATTTGTACAATATGGGTACTACTTTTTGGAAAGTAACATGTTAACTTTGTAAAACGTTGTGCAGCTTGTCATATGAGCTTTCTGTTTTTACTTGTCACAGACCTGTTTTGAGCTACAACATAATAGGAAATATTTAGTTTTATAAGTGTAGTGCCCCTCCCAGAGATAACTAAAGGAGTAAGTAAATATCACCCCCACAAAAGATACAAGTTCCCATTTCCTAGAAAGAGTGGACATGTGGCAACTCTGTAATACTGTCCATGTGGCATCTAGTAGTAGCCTACATAGCTGATTGGTTAGGTGTGATCTAAAGTACCACGGTCACTGCCTTCTGATTGGGTAAGGCACCCAGTAAGAAGTGCAACTCCAACCCAGTAGTTCGCCTTGCTGCTCATTCTGATGCGAGCAGTGAGAGAATAAACATCAAGTTCACTTTCTTCAGCCAACACATATACTGGTATGCTGATGTGTTCTTCCTTTTTGCTCCTTTTCTAATCAGATTTAAACCACTCCTTCGGGACTGGACCTACATAAGGTATGACATTTTGCTCAATTTTTATTGGAAATTCGGGCGGTCACTTTACCAAATCTCACCCTGTCAAAACAAAAGATAAAATATATGTGGACGTAGTAGGCCTATAGCTATTTTTATCAACAATTTCTGCGAAAATCCATACATCGGCCTGTTTTTCTGTGTATAGAGGGAAGAGTGAAATATTATAGTCTCCGCAGGAAAAGAAGTCATGAGTAGAGAGACCATATTAATGGAATTAGTAAATAAAATAATTGTCTTCCTTCGTTACATATGATACGTATTACTAATACATACTATTTATTTTTCATTATCTGCGTATTCTTTATTCTGTTTAAGATGTAAAAAAGTAGTAACTTTTTAATTAAATATAACTTTTTTACCTATTTTTTAGACTTATTAGTTGTTTGCATTTATTTTTCTATATTATCATTTCCTCTCCTGAAGTTGCTGGCTCTCCTGCAATTTGATTTGTCAATAATTATAATAAATGATGGAAAATCTCTAAATCCACTTGACACAAACTTAATTATTTTGCAACATTGGCATGCCATACAATCCTACTTAAAAACAACATGGCGGGATCTATTTTTCTACCCAAGGAGAATGAAACTTGATTAAAAGATGACAGTTCGGTTTAGAAGTTTTGTATATGGATTGAAGTTTTTTGACACACTTGGTTGTTAGTAAAATGTTTCATTAATGATTAATACCAAAAATGGAACCTTTTTTATAAGCTTATAGATGTCACAATCATAATGTTATCATAATGTTGAAGCCTGATAATAGCACGGAGCGTGGATTTCAGATTAGAGGTACTGTGTCCCCGTGGATCTCGCACCTTCTCATCATGGTAAACGGGAATCACAATTGGTGATCAGAATAGGTGTCGATCAGAAACGGGTGAAGACGCGATATATGCACTAGATTGTCAAAACAATTACATGCATACATACTTACCACTGGTGGACAAAAACCTTCACAGACGGATCCGTCACTTCTCACAAATGAAAACAACAGGATTTGACTCAAACATACTCGAATCAAGAACACCGTGACCACCTTTTTAGACGACTTATTGGCTATCATTCCAACCAATAAAGTTTGAAGTTGGCAGATTAACTCAAAGAAGAACAGTCTTTTGTTGTCCTCCCGTACCTCCGAACTTGTGCGTCACACAAAATTCACACAAGCACCATTACCAGCGTGTATCTTTTTGTTTACAATACGCACTGACGCTATAAGCTATAAGCTCTAAATTAAAATTATGCTGTTCAAGACATACGTTTTTTTTTAGAACAATATCCTTTGATATGATGAAAGTTGACACCTGATGACGTCGTGATGACGTCGTCTATTTCATTAAAAGTGCTTCAAAATGATACATGAATTGCCCGGAGGGGAAAATGTTAAGTGTAATTTTGAGAAGAAAATTAATACAAATTCATAACTCAAATGAATGCAGTTATCCTCAACGCTAAGGGGGGGGGGTCTCTACAAACAAGATCAAGTAATATTAAAACTTCTGCTAGCCACCACGAACGCACATTTGTTAGTTTCAAGAGCGGCTATAATACTGGAAATTTAATGCGATCTCGTCAAAACGAAACGAAAATATTCAGAGCTGTCACGTGAGGGCGCTATACAAGTTTCCCTTTCCATGCACTTCTCATCCAGGACCAACGCGTGTAGTTGAGCATTGCATGCTTCGCAGAGGATTCCAAAGTCGACTTCTTCTATGCGGAGAAACAACAAAAAGTTCTTGAATATCTTGAACATAGGGTGCAGAACGTTTGATCAAAGTACTGTTTTATGAGAAATGGTGTAAGGTGAGAGTTATTTCCTTGTTGGGGTTTAATTTACATTTCAACTATATATAGGCCTAGTGGAAATTAAGTGAATTCCGTCCGTTATGAAGGCATCTAAAATGTGTACAAACGGAGTTCCATGAACAAGTCGTCCCAAATATGACCAGGTCGTCGGGGTCGGGTCGCCACAAATTTAAAAATAGCTATATCTAAAAACCGGCAATGGTGACGCAATTATGACGTCATGATGTAAAAGAATTATATTGAGTTAAAAGCTACAATTTGATATATAATTTGTACCGAATGAAACATTATCTGATAAAAAAATCATATGTACAAAACATTTGAGGTTGGGCCGTTAAGAAAAATAACAATCATAGTAATAACAAACAAAAGAAATTGGACGAAAGCAAAGGTGGTTTTGCCTAAGGGCCGAAAACCCAATTAAAAATAATAATAAAAATCTGGACTAAAACAAAGGTGGTTTCGGTGGGTGGCCAAAACCCCCAATTAGAAATGTGTTTGTAGGAAAATTACAAATGTGTTTGTAGGAAAACAAACACAGGCGTTTCGAGTGAAAAAAAAGAAAAAAAAAAAAAAACGATTGAGAAATGTAAGACGTCTGATCATGGTGACTTATGTTCTATGTTGTAGGTCATCACTGTCCCAATATTCTGTATCAACCTGCAACAATATTGTCCTGCTGTGAAATAACATCTCTAGGCAGAGCTAAAACTTTCAAGTTTTGTCACCGCAAGTGAGGATTTGTGGCTGCCGCAGCAAAATACATTTTGCCATTGGCGAACTAGTGAAAAGAGAGGTTTCACGTTTCGTCATCCGAGACCTTTTTCTAATGCTGCGTGCACAAACAGGCGCTGGAAATCATTCAGCAGACGACGAGCCATTGAGTTTGTACATGGCATTACCCAACATGGCTGCGAAAAGAACTTTTCCCGGGGTCATGCAACCTCATTATAATTATACAGTCAGTTTTGAAAAGCGCCCTCTCCGTTATGGGGGGTAGGTTTCGGCGGGTGACCAAAACCCCCAAAAGTGAAAATCTCCAGCGAATAAAAATCTCGACGAAAACAAAGGTGGTTTTAGCGGGTGGCCGAAACCACAAATAAAAATCGACGACAACAAAGGTGCTTTCGGCGGGTGGCCAAAACCCCCAATAAAAAAAAATTATAAAAAATTGACATCAATAATGGGGGTTTCGGCCCCCAATGAAAATATTCATAAATACCCCAGTCAGTTTGGGACAATTTGGGCAGTCCTATTGGTTGAAAGGTGGTCACATGACTGTTTAAAGGTACACACCGGCTTACTGTTTACCTAATTTAGTGATGTGGGATGACAGACAATAATTTTTTAATTGTTGTTCTTGAAAAAAAATCATCAAAATATCACGTAATTAACGAAAAATGTGAAAAAAAAACACGGTCAAAGGTCAGCTTATACGCTTTTCCAGCCGTTGCAACTGTCAAGTTTACGTGCCAATGTTGCGCATTGTTGTAAGTAGGCTGGTGCTCTATTTATGTATGAATTATTACAATGACGAGGCATGAGGATCCAGACTTAATATCCATCCAGCACAAATTCACGTGTAAATAAAAAAACAGACATAAACAGACAGTGTATTCTGTGTACGACGAAATGGACGAACTTACTTGCAATGGAGAACGTTTCTTCATTATATCGCAAGTAGGCCCTATGTTGTAAAAAATTACTTGGACGAATGCCAGTTGGGTCCAGGACTAATCTGTGTTGTCAGGTCGTGTTCAAATGTAGAAAGGGAGAGAATAAGCTTGGCATAATGTGGACATCACAGACATGATTGACCATAAATATTGTCAAAATGTGAGTCTTCATGAATTCAAATATACGCAGGCATGTTCACAGTACAGTTCTATGACACAAACCTGTCCATCAAAATTATGGCAAAGACCACATCTTTCATATTCTCATCGTGACCAGCCTGCTGCAGTCTAAAAACTAATGGTAGTGTCCCTAATCTTGGACCATCTTTTCACATTGGCTTGGCCAATAACAGTCATGTGCCAAGCGAGCCTCCTGCTTTCGCTGCAAACGGATTGCCAATCCTGGCAGCTTTAGCGAAGGCATTAGTTTTTCGGGCGATGACTTCACTGGCCGGCCGCGGCCACTGCCACCGGTTTTTTGTTGTGGCGATTGGGGGGGGGGGGGGGGGGGGGGAAGTGGACATTATGCAGCTATCATAGAAGTAGATAGATCAGCTGTATGGGATACTACATTCCCCATCGTCGTCGCTCGTGTGGGTAGCGCAGGCAACACGTTACAATAGTTAGGGGATAATAGCTAGGGGTACAGACTAAAACCCTCGTTAAAAAAACATAATTGTTGGTCTGGCTCCCTACCCCTCCGACAAGCTCCCACGCTTACGGCTAGACCGACCAGCGAGCTGGGGAGTTCATGCCCCGGAGATTGTCCCTCTGGCCCCACGAGACACGGCACCGGCTGTACGGAATATGCCCCAAGGTTTACGTTCCGCTAGCTCCCACGCTGGTGCGTCGTAAGACACGCTTCGGTTGCACGGACACCTCTGAATGTGAATATTACGTTCGATTTTTCATCATTATTTAAAAATTTTATCAATAATCTGAATCCATAAGTCTTTTTTGTCAAATACTCATGAATAATTGTAAAAAAAAGGATTTAAATTTGGTTCAGTAATTTACTTTTATACGGTTGGAAGTAAAACTAACTCCGAAGATCACGTGATTTATCCGACGGAACCACTTTTTTGGTTCGGATAAATCGTTTTTTGCAAAATGCTCGAAAACGGCAAAATTTGATGGTTTCTTTTAGGAACCGTTCTTCTCCATTCCTGAAAGACCTTTGAAGTCATATGTTAGCCTATTTTGTAGCCCAAATAGCCCAACGAAGCCGGTGTGTACCTTTAAAACCGGTTTTAAACGGATGATATAGACATAGCTGGAGCTGTGAAGGCGCGTTCTGCGCTCATAGCCATACGCGTGTTGGCGCACTAGCTTACGCGGGTGCTAATTTACGCGTAGCGCAATCAATGTAAAGTCTAATAATGCGCGCGCGTACGCACAACCGTATGAGCTTTGACCCTTCGCGAAATGGAGCCTGAGGACGTGGCAAAAAATAATATAAAAAAAAACAGAAAAGTTTCGCGGATTTTTGTACATTATTACGCTTTTTAACAACAAGGGCATTTATGAATGGGAATAAAAGAGTAGTGACTCGGTCTTAAACGGCCGTTTAAAACCTTGCAGGGTCGTGGCCGTGTGATGAAGGACCTCGCCTTCGGCTCGGTCCTTTATCACACAGCCACGCCCCTGCCGGTTTTAAACGGCCGTTTAAGACCTCGGTCACCACTCTTTTATTCCCTTATTAATGCCAGTGTGTTATTATGAAACTTGTTTTTAAGTTGTACACAGTATGAACACTGCATTTCCTCAAACTTTATAACAATCAATAACAAACAACACTTCCATGTTTTGAACGTTAATAACACTTTATTCTGCACAATATACGCAAATTTCTGAGTAAAAAAAATATATATAATATTTTAAAATGTTAAATTTAAAAACGTTTTGACAGACACTGGAGTGTTTTATAGTCTCTTAGTGCCTCGTAGACAACATACAAAAAATATAAACGGTACCTCTCAGAAGAAAAAAAAAGTTACATTTGAAGTGATACACACCCGTGGTAGGAAGGGGAGTGAAGAATGAACGACCCTCTAATAGACCGATTGCGCGACTTACGTCACCTGACCCCTGTTGGGTATATGTAATCACACACGTAATCCTCCTTAGGAAAGGGTGGTACGGTACACGATGATTAATGCATTTAATTTTATTTAATCGAGGCTTTTCTTGCTCGAAATCTGTGAAAGATATTCCAGAGATTGTACCAAAGACCTTCAAGGGGCTGAATAAAGCAAGTAAGGACAGTTCCAGCAAGTCTTGAAAATTGTAAAAGTACCGTATAAATGTGCACGTTGTGTACAGCACACGACGGAACGTTAGCGATCACCACACACTTTTCAACACGAAAATTTCAAAGTTTTGAAGCTGAAATCCTCCAAAGAAATTGCTTTTCAAAACTGTGTGATTCCTTTGCCTATTTGAAATTCTGCAAGGCTAGGTATTAATGCTCACTTTTCCAACGTTGTTTATCCTTTTTTACAGTGATTTAGGCCAACATTACGAACAAAATAACATACGGGTGCTACATAATAGTTGTCCGACGACGGTAGTGCATAGCTCAAAAAACCTCTTTTTAGAAGAATTCTGTTAAATTATGAAACAGAGATGTGATTTAAATTAATGCCACAACATACTACTTTAAAATAATAGGGGCTGATTAACTAATTCATCACTTAACGAAAGTAAAATCGACTGTTTTCAGACTCACTCTGTGTCACGGCCTATGCTTTTACACGTATTTTTTCATCAGCTGTATGACGTCATACCCGATAGGAGGTCACGTGACCGCATGTAAACATTGTTGCGCAATCGGTCTATTGAAGCAGATGATCATATTCAATAAATCTACAAAATAACAAGCTGACGTCTCAATTTGCCACTGTTAACGTTAGCGCTGGCGTATATAGCGCAGGCGCGGCTGGCAATGCCCAAATCGATGCCTGGCCCTTTTTGAGTTTTGAACCACTTTTATTGTTGACATATTTCATGTCATAAGATTTCTGTGTGGTGATTAACATGTTGGGCATATTTAAAACTCAATAAAATAGTACTTAAAATCCCCAGTCAAGTTGAGCTGTAAAACTGCAAGTAGAAAAACACAATAAAAACGTAAAACTTAAGTACTTTTCTTTCAAATCACAACATCACTAAGCATGACACCAATCAACTGAAAAAAAAGGAAAATAATTTCAGCTCATTTTCCACGTGCACTAGTGCTTAAAACAAAGCCAATATGATAATGTTTAACCATGGTTTTTTTGAAATATATTTATATATCTTTATTCACTTCGATTGGCTATCATTTTCCCGCCTATTTCTGGATCCCTTCCCACAACTCCATACACCCCCTTTTTCTCTATTATTGGATCCGTTTTTATGATTCTGCTTGTCGTCGTCTCTGACAAGGGTCAGGTTTGAAATCGAAAGCTAAAGCCATCAACCCTACTAGTTCTCTAGATTTATATATTGATATATTTTTTCGAGTATCACCCGTTGCTTTAGTTACTTTTCTTTCTGTCCCATTGTTTGTTATCAATGAACAATGCTCACATTTCCAAAGCAAAGTTGCCACACCAGGACAGTTTTAAAATAAGTTCATCAAGAGGAACTTCGTCAACTTGCTTTCCAACCAGGGTAGTAGGGCCAGTGGTGTAGGTGAGGGAGGGGGGAGGGGGAAGGGGAAAGGGCATGATGTCCCCAATTTTACCTTACTTCCGTCGAAGAGTATGCCACGCATCCTTTAATAATCTGAGTACTGAGGGAGGGGTTAGAAAAAGAGAGAGCATGGATTGAAACATTTTTTGACAGTTAAGGTTAAACCTACACTGTTACCCCTGACAAATGAGTGACAGATCTAAAGTCATCCGGATTTTCAGGGTAACCAGCATGATCACAGCATTGACATTCTGACTGGTATACACTGACACTATCACCACCATATCCAGATGTATCATAATGGCCAGGCCCCGTCACTGCAATAAAATAATAAAAATGAAAAAATATTACAGTTAACCTTCAAAAATGCTTCAGACTTTTCACTACAGAATTTATTTTAGGTCACTCAACCTTTTTATGGTGGGAGAAGATAGCAGGAAATGTTTCAAGCAGGTAGGAACAACCTGCTTATACATTCCCCACTGTGCCTAAGTTCCACAATCCATGGTAAGCAAGGTTTCAGGCTCAGATAACAACTTGTGCCTGCATTCCTCAATCAATGGTAAGCAAGGTTTCAAGCTCAGATAAGCAACCTGTGCCTGCATTCCCCAATCCATCGTAAGCAAGGTTTCAAGCTTAGATAAACAACCTGTGCCTGCATTCCCCAATCCATGGTAAGCAAGGTCTCAAGCTCAGATAAACAACCTGTGCCTGCATTCCCCAATCCATGGTAAGCAAGGTTTCAAGCTTAGATAAACAACCTGTGCCTGCATTCCCCAATCCATGGTAAGCAAGGTCTCAAGCTCAGATAAACAACCTGTGCCTGCATTCCCCAATCCATGGTAAGCAAGGTTTCAAGCTCAGATAAACAACCTGTGCCTGCATTCCCCAATCCATGGTAAGCAAGGTTTCAAGCTCAGATAAACAACCTGTGCCTGCATTCCCCAATCCATGGTTAGCAAGGTTTCAAGCTCAGATAAACAACCTGTGCCTGCATTCCCCAATCCATGGTAAGCAAGGTTTCAAGCTCAGATAAACAGCGTTCCCCAATCCATGGTAAGCAAGGTTTCAAGCTCAGATAAACAACCTGTGCCTGCATTCCCCAATCCATGGTAGGCAAGGTTTCAAGCTCAGATAAACAACCTGTGCCTGCATTCCCCAATCCATGGTTAGCAAGGTTTCAAGCTCAGATAAACAACCTGTGCCTGCATTCCCCAATCCATGGTAAGCAAGGTTTCAAGCTCAGATAAACAGCGTTCCCCAATCCATGGTAAGCAAGGTTTCAAGCTCAGATAAACAACCTGTGCCTGCATTCCCCAATCCATGGTAAGCAAGGTTTCAAGCTCAGATAAACAACCTGTGCCTTCATTCCCCAATCCATGGTAAGCAACGTTTCAAGCTCAGATAAACAGCGTGTGCCTGCATTCCCCAATCCATGGTAAGCAAGGTTTCAAGCTCAGATAAACAACCTGTGCCTCCATTCCTCAATCCATGGTAAGCAAGGTTTCAAGCTCAGATAAACAACCTGTGCCTGCATTCCTCAATCCATGGTAGGCAAGGTTTCAAGCTCAGATAAACAACCTGTGCCTGCATTCCCCAATCCATGGTAAGCAAGGTTTCAAGCTCAGATAAACAACCTGTGCCTGCATTCCCCAATCCATGGTAAGCAAGGTTTCAAGCTCAGATAAACAACCTGTGCCTTCATTCCCCAATCCATGGTAAGCAAGGTTTCAAGCTCAGTTAAACAACCTGTGCCTGCATTCCCCAATCCATGGTAAGCAAGGTTTCAAGCTCAGATAAACAACCTGTGCCTGCATTCCCCAATCCATGGTAAGCAAGGTTTCAAGCTCAGATAAACAACCTGTGCCTGCATTCCCCAATCCATGGTAAGCAAGGTTTCAAGCTCAGATAAACAACCTGTGCCTGCATTCCCCAATCCATGGTTAGCAAGGTTTCAAGCTCAGATAAACAACCTGTGCCTGCATTCCCCAATCCATGGTAGGCAAGGTTTCAAGCTCAGATAACAACCTGTGCCTGCATTCCTCAATCCATGGTAAGCAAGGTTTCAAGCTCAGATAAACAGCGTTCCCCAATCCATGGTAAGCAAGGTTTCAAGTTCAGATAAACAACCTGTGCCTGCATTCCCCAATCCATGGTAAGCAAGGTTTCAAGCTCAGATAAACAACCTGTGCCTGCATTCCCCAATCCATGGTTAGCAAGGTTTCAAGCTCAGATAAACAACCTGTGCCTGCATTCCCCAATCCATGGTTAGCAAGGTTTCAAGCTCAGATAAACAACCTGTGCCTGCATTCCCCAATCCATGGTAGGCAAGGTTTCAAGCTCAGATAACAACCTGTGCCTGCATTCCTCAATCCATGGTAAGCAAGGTTTCAAGCTCAGATAAACAGCGTTCCCCAATCCATGGTAAGCAAGGTTTCAAGTTCAGATAAACAACCTGTGCCTGCATTCCCCAATCCATGGTAGGCAAGGTTTCAAGCTCAGATAAACAGCGTTCCCCAATCCATGGTAAGCAAGGTTTCAAGCTCAGATAAACAACCTGTGCCTGCATTCCCCAATCCATGGTAGGCAAGGTTTCAAGCTCAGATAACAACCTGTGCCTGCATTCCTCAATCCATGGTAAGCAAGGTTTCAAGCTCAGATAAACAACCTGTGCCTCCATTCCCCAATCCATGGTTAGCAAGGTTTCAAGCTCAGATAAACAACCTGTGCCTGCATTCCCCAATCCATGGGAAGCAAGGTTTCAAGCTCAGATAAACAACCTGTGCCTCCATTCCCCAATCCATGGTAGGCAAGGTTTCAAGCTCAGATAAACAACCTGTGCCTGCATTCCCCAATCCATGGGAAGCAAGGTTTCAAGCTCAGATAAACAACCTGTGCCTCCATTCCCCAATCCATGGTTAGCAAGGTTTCAAGCTCAGATAAACAACCTGTGCCTGCATTCCCCAATCCATGGTTAGCAAGGTTTCAAGCTCAGATAAACAACCTGTGCCTGCATTCCCCAATCCATGGGAAGCAAGGTTTCAAGCTCAGATAAACAACTTACATTGTTTGAGGTAGGAGTGCCATTCGTTTCTTAATAGCACTGGTTTAATGCTCAGACAAGCTTGGGTAACTGAAGTAAGCATGAAAAACTCCTTCTAGGGTAGTTACAGAACCAAAGGGGGGGGCATGGGGAAGCCAGAGCCCCCCCACGTCCCCAAAACGAGATTTAAAAAAATGCCCTAATGAATGGTTTGATACATCAAATAGCTCCCCAAATTTAATGTCTTTGCCCCCCCCCCCCCAAACAAAAAAAAACAAAAAACAAAAAAAAATGAAAATTTATGGTTATGCCACTTCTTTTAGGTAAAAAGAAAATTCAATGTTTGTGTACTTACAATCATTCTGAACCATGTTATTGATGAGACCGTCCCCTGGAGTCTCTGTAGAACTGACTATTTCACTTTGTCTCCCAGGCCCCTGTCTCTGCTTCACAACAAATGCGATCAGTACCACAGCAACTACAACACCAACAACTCCTGCAATGACTCCCATGCTCAAAGGTGTCTGCCAGCCAGGTTTTGTGTACATCTCATTCTGTGGGTTTTCTGGCCATAATGCAAAAAGAAGGGAAGAAAAACACAATAAAACACCACAAATACAAAGAGAGAAAAAAAAAAATAATAAAATCTTTAAGAAGTTACAAGTATCACATCAACCAGTGCTTTGTTTGTACGTATTAAGAAAAAAAAGTCAGCGTTTTAAAGTTACCAGTGGTTCCATTTTCAGCAGCTGGCTTTGTGGAGCCTTTTTCTGGGTTCACTGATGTTTGAGGAGAATCACTGATATCTATAGCAAGGTATAAAATACATTTCATAAAGATTCTGTTAAAATGTTTATGATAATTGGAAAGCCATTTTAAAGTCACATGTTAAATCTGATGAACCTGATAAAAACAATGAAGAAAAAAACGAAAACAAAACACAGATCCTTTTTGATTGGTGGAACCTGGGTGTCACGTGTCATGCACTATTTCGTCATGCATTTACTGCCGTGACGCTCCAAAAGCGCTGTTTCCAAACTAATCGTTTCTCACCTGTTTGTCTAAACGAGGCAAGGCCATGTCACGGGGGACAAGGTAAGTGTCCACACATGGAGTCATCCAAGTTGTTTAGAAATTTTGTATAGAATTATCAGGGTGTGGGATGGACGGGTTTCCATGTCTTTTTTACATTTATTGTTAAACAAAATATTTCAAACGACAGGGATCTAAATGTATGCGTGAGTTACATAAAACAAATATTGAATACATATTGTTCATAACAATAATAATAATAATAATAATACGCAGTTCGTATATAGCATTTTATCACACCCGATGGGCATCTCAAAGCGCTCAGTGTTTTTCCTGCAAGGTATGATGAGTTACGTTTTTGAAGTATGAGACCTGTTCCTTTACATAGCACCATGTAACGGTTTACAAGGTGCTGTGGCGCAATCTGCAGCCGATCAAACCAGGAACACCGGGGCGGACCCCTTCTCTTTGCGATAAGTGCACTGGGTTCTTTTACATGCATTACACAACACACAGGACCTACGGCTTTACGTCCCATCCGAAGGACGCAGCAATAATGGTTAAGTGTCTTGCTTAAAACCCTGGCATCAGCGGAAAGGTGAAAAAATGTTCCATATGTTACCAAATATGGTCATAATTTTTTTTCAATGAGCCAATAAGGCCAAGATTACATGAAGTCTTCACCCGTGGTATACCCCACAAGCCTGTAGACTCCTATTGGCGAGACCCTAACCACTGCAGAGTAAGGAGTGTTGAAAGACAGCAGCCACCTGTCTCAGTGCAGTAATTGATTGACCCTTGTGCCAAGGATTCCCTTGGCACAGGGCGGTATGCAATTTGTGAAAACAGCCTGTGCGGCATGTGGATCGTAAATAACACAAGTCTAAGTCTTGGCTGGCACTCCAATTCACCCCCACAGTGATATATAATAGCTTTGGGCTTGCAGGGTGGGTTATTGACCTTAAAGACAGGGTGGAGAAAAAATGTTCGTCGTGGGTTCAGCAAAGTAAAACATTTTGGTGGCGGCTCAGAGGGCAAGTGTCACGACCGGGACTCCAACCCACTCTCTGCTGATCACAAACACTAGAGCTTGAATCCGGTGTTCATATCCGCTCGGCCACAACACGCCACATTGTTCATGCAGAATCTAATCACTCGTTTAAATCTGGCTTTGCCTCATGGTGAAATGGAACAGTCCAGATTTTACATCGTGCTTATATTCTGCGACAATGCACTCAATTTGCATCAAACATTTGTATCAAAATTAATTACACATGAAAACTGCAGCACCACAAAGGTACGAAAAAAAACCAAAAAAAAACAATTTACTAATTCAGATCGTCACAATCAAAATAAACCTCCTATGATCACACACAAAATTCCAAAACCACTGACAAAATGCACAGGTTGTTTTTAAAACTTAAGATTGTGAGTTACTCTTCTGCAAACGGAATGACATAATTTTCCTTTAAAATGGCATTTTTTTTTTTACGAGATGAAATATTTATATAAAAAAAGGTTACCTGTGCTTTCGCTGGCATCAATTGAAGTTATGGGTTCCTCATTTGGCCTCGTTGACACTTGGGTAACATTAAAAGGAGCAGACGGCCAATCGAATCCATCAACAATTTTGTTGTTTAGCTTCTGGTAAAGTGAAACCTACAATGATAGGACACACATGTATCTATAAAATGCATTGGTCAGACGGCTATATTATACATATTCATGAAGTAAAATAAGTACCGTAGCTTTTTCTTAAAAAAGATTTTACAGAAATGGGAAATTTTCGCCCTGCACAAACCCATCCTGTCTAGTGTCTGTTTACAAACACAGACGAGGAGCCCCAAGTCTAGCATCGGCACTTGGAGGAAAATGCCTCTTCTGGCTCTGTGATGTGTTAGGCCGGCCTATTGCAAACTCTACAAATATTGAATGCATGTATGTGCATTGTCGCTGAAGTGTAACCACGGGGTGAAATCTGGACTATTCCATTTCACGAGGTGAAGCCGATTGAAATTGAAAAGCCAGATTTCACCAAGTGATTATATTCTGCGACAAGCAGAAACAAATGCATTCAACATTTGTTATATATACCTCACACATGGATCCTTGTCATTTGAATTTTTTTATTTTCATGATAAACACAAAATAAGACACAGAAACTCCTCCACCCAACACTAAAATTTATAAAACTTCAAAAGAATGTGGCAGACTTCATGTAGACACTAACCTTGTCCGCTGTGACAAGACCTTGCCTCGTCAGATGCTCCTCATAAATCTCAAATTTTTCGGGACATTCAACTCTCAACGTCAAAAATGTTTGCGATTTTAAACAGCACTAAACATACGGACAAAATACGCATGACACGTACGCAGAGAGGGAATTTTTGATAGAATGAACAAAACGAATAACTTTTGCGAGCTGAAACATTTCCTGAAAATGACAAATCTTAAGGAATGTCTGATGTCCAATACCCACCACAGAAGATTGTATGCGGCCATGGAATGTTAATCCGGTGAGATTAGTAGCTTGAATTCAGGAGTTCTGAAAATGTTCCGCCCCAGAAATGGACTCTCATGTCCAGGACATCAGTAGTATGTATGTGAAAGTGAAGGGCTCCAGGGCTATACTTACATGAGCTTTATAACAGTCTGGTGGTACATTATAAAACGAGTATCGACCCGTCTGAAAAAAAAACAAAAAAAACAACATGAATAAATCACTAGGAGTGACAGGAAAGCTTCATTACTGCTCCTCTATCTAATCAGAATCTTTGGCAACAGACTGTGCGAGTCTCGCTCGTATTGGAAACGTGAAAAAACAAAAAAACAAAAGAAGACTATGTTTTTTCATGAAATCAGTTCTTCCTTTTAAATCTTGAAAATAAAAATATCCACAGCAATTTTTCATATAAACAATTTCAATTTTTATATCACTGAATAATTTGTTAAAATCAACATTGAAAAAAAAAATCAAACTTCTGACAAGGTTGTTTTTTTGAAAATGAGAAAACAAGTTGAAAGAATTTTACTTTTTTCTATGAAATCAAATCTTCTATTGAACAAAATTCAAAATACAGCCAATTTTTACGAAAGCAATTTCATTATTTAAATAGTTCAAATAATTTGTTAAAATAAGCGGTGAAAAAAAAAAAAAACTAGAAGCGGGTTTTTTTTTTTGACCTAAATGCAGTACGAATCGCGAATGACGCACAAATTGTGCAACCATTACTATAGGTTTAATACATGAACATCAGTTGGGCAAAATTCTTAATTGTTTTTAATTAACCGGAAACTGACGTCCTTTTATTTCTCGGATTTTGTTCGATGATTTGTTAAATTTATTTTAATTTCGTTATTTCATCGCTAAATTTTCCTTTCCCAACAACACAGTATTATTTTTATAGCCATAAACTATGTCAAACTTAAGTATTTAAAGAAACAGAATCTCGCACTCGTAAAACTCAGTATGGTGAGGACCATCTTGGTCCCGGAAAGTTCAAATACGCACGGTCTATTTACAATATTTGACAGATGTTGATGTTTCAAACGGGAAAAAATGCTGATGAAATATCCAAAAGAATGGCCTCCCACAGGGAAGTATGTTAGCACCATCATTTTAACATGTATACCAATGACCAGCCCCATGTACCCTGCACCCTGTCTGTGCAGGTGACCAGGCCATCACAGCACAATCAGGTACCAACTTGGGAGAAATTGAGACCAAGCTTGCCTCTGCCTTGACAAACCTTACGACATACTATGATTTCAACCAACTCAAAGCAATTCCTACCAAGACTCAAGTATCAGCCATCCACCTTTAAAAAAGTGAGGCAAAAACAGAGCTGAAACTGTCAAGAACTGTCAATCACATTTAGCAGTTTAGCAATAAAATTGGAACACGTATCAGAACCTGTCTATCTATCTTGGTGTCACTCTCCTCAGAACCCCATCCTACATGTCCTACAAGAAACATATCGAAAAAGTGAAGACAAAGGTCAACACCAGGAACTCAATCTGACACAAACTAGGCAGCTCCAAATGGGGAGCCAGGTACCGGGTGCAATGGCCTGACGTATTCCATATATCAAATCTTCTATTTTAGCAGCTGACCCACTGCTACAATATAGGATTCGAACTGCCTCTTGCTGCCGGCTAATCTCGGTGGTCTAGTTGGTAAGACATCTGCTCTAGAATGGCAATGGTTGTGGGTTCGAATCCCACCAGAGGAATATGCCTGTGGATTTTTTTCACGGGACTCGGGGAAAGTACTGGCATGATTGAACTTAATACACACCGGTGTGGGTAAAAAACAAATAATATTCTTTATCCCCGATGCAAATTTTACATTTACTAAAGACTACAGATGTAGTGTCGTAACGTAGGAAATTCACTACTTTCCAGAAGCCATGTTTGCACAGATCAGCACTGTAAATGCACTTTGATCAATAGACTGGTTGCCAGTCCCTCCATCGTCCTTTATCGTTTGAATCATGTGTTCATTAATGTTATTGTTCGGACCGGAATCTACATGCATACATGGCTGTTTTGTATGTAATCAACAATAATTGTTTGAAATTTTTGTTTTTATACACAGATTTGCGCGGCCTGTGGTGCGCTTTTTTCAATGAAAAAGCTCTTTGAAAATGGCTTTGTCAAAAAACATAAAACGAAGGATAAAATTGTAATGTGTGAAATACTGTAAAAAGTACACCAAAATCTTACATGTTTGGAGGTCTGTTTATAATTTATTTCATTTCAAAAAACCTCAAGAAATATAAAACATTGTTGTGTGATGAATGGTTGGTTTAGCCCAGACAAAACAACACTTACAGCGTCTTGCATGTTGACATTTTGATTTACAGGGTCTTGCGTGTTGACAATTTGACATAATGCACTTGGGGTTGGCCGTCCATCACATGGTCGCAGATTAATCTTGTAGGTTATCCATCTATCCCATGGATACGTGCTAAACAGAACAGTCACACTGTTTTCTATGACTACAGTGGTTGGCGGCTGTGAGGGTTTCCAATTTTCAGGTTGCACTGTTGAAATAAACAAGCAAAAAATGGCAAAGATTAAACAACTCTCTTTTTACAAAAACCAAGGCACCGACTGCTATTAAACAAAAGACAGAACTAAATTCTAAATGTAGCTTCAGTTAGCCATCATAATCAATCTGCTCTAACATAGGCATGTCTTATAGTAATAATAATAATAATAATAATTTGGGCGGCTAATCATCCTCACTGGCAGCTGAGAAGCTGACTTGCGAAGGACGCGGCTACCTGGTCGAACTGCAGGCATGTAAGTGTGCCTTTGGCAGCCAGTCGCGTCAACCCATACATGTATACGACCACAAAGCACAGCATGAGGTCGAAAGTGTTTTAATTTTTCGGGAGAGAGGAGAACAGGAGCACTTTCCACACATGCCACCCATGGTGACCCTGACCACAAACAAGTTTCTGACATAAAATGGACTATTAACTATTTTTGAAAGCTTTCGTAACAACGGTCAGTAGCCAGAAACAGTCTGTGACTTGGGTACATCTCTGAAAAATCAATGTTCTCAAAATATACAGCCTTCATTTTATTTTCAAGTAATGGAGCTTAGCCTTGGTAATTTTATAAAAATGATTGGATGCTTCATTGTAAACTGTACACACTTACCTACATCCAAGGGACAACCTCCTACTTCTGGTACAAGTCGACAATCTAGGATAGTTAGGATAATATGTGGGTAATTTATCCTGCTACTAAAGAGAACATTAATTTTGTATGTCTTGTCTGACTTTTGTTCAATTAAATTCCCTGTGATATCTTTTTAATGCTCTCTGCAATTTTCTGTTTTTATATTAGATCATTTTATCACATAACTGATCAACATCGAACGTTGTGCTGCCCACGTGTACAGTGGTGGTGTAGCCAATGCTGCGATGTTAACATGGAAGAAAATGGTAATGTTTTTAACGTGATCGAATAAATTTGAATCTTGAATCATTTGAACCATCAGTTTCCTCAATAAATTAAACAGTGTTCTACTTGAAACGCATGGAAATGGTTGATAATTGTATTCTGTACAAAAAATTCTCCCTCTTCTTTTTTTTTTTTTTTGGGGGGGGGGGGGAGGGACTGGGGTGATGAAAGGTGCTCTGTGTGGGAAATCTCAACTGCAATATTTCAAAGGAAACTGTGACAACAATCAGAGGCATAATTTTTAGATAAGACATGCTGCGTAATGATGATTATGTGCTTATCGGCGGGAATAGCGAGAAAAGGCATGCTAACCCTCCGGTGCTTACTGTGAAGCAAATGAATGTAACAGTGCAAGTCCTCGGTCAGCGCGCAAGCTGGCAGCCTTATTTTCTTGCTAATCTGTGAAATATGCTTGCGCTTGGGCAAACATTTTCTTCTAAACTAAGCAACTAAAATGACTAAGCAGAACAATTTGCTTACTGTTAATTAGAAACTACTGTATAAAAAAGACATATTCTTACTTGATGTGTGATAATCCCTTAATTTTGCGGATTTGTTTGACCCAATTGATGTTATCGTAACATTGTAAAGGCTGTCCACATCAATGTTCCGCAAACAGGTAAACTGGAATACAACCTGGAAAAAGAGCACTGACAGACTGAGACTTACTTACCAATTACATACAACATGTGTTAAAAAACATAGGATTTGACTGGGTGATGGGTATGGTGGGAAAACAATCTAGAAACTAAAGTTCACCACAAAAAGAAAAGTGTGATTCAGTCCAAGTGAAATGTGTCCCCCACGGTAGTTTCTGATGCTTCGTTTCACTCACACAAAGAGAAAACATGGTCTTGAATTGTTTGCCAATTTTTGGCTACTGTTAAGTGGTTTTTGTGTCATCCTAAATTTACGAGACAGAGAGTCTTCCACCGTTGTTTAGTCATTATATTTCAGCTCAATGGAGGGTAGGTTAGAGTGAACTGGGGATCCAGCAGTGGTTCTGGGATTGGTACCAATCCTAACTCACGGCCAAGATTTCGCTAACCACGGTGCATGAATCTGACATTTCCCCAGTAGAGAAAATGAAAAGTATAGTGCAATAAAGAGAATCTTTGCTCTCTTGGCTTTGTCAAGTCAAGGTTTCTTTGTGCCAGCGGTACTCTCACAGAAAAATTATTCCGGCAATTCCCAGAAAATAATCTTGTCAAGCTGGACAAGAAAAAAGTGGAAGAATCTCGGCAGGACCTGGTTAACACGTTGACTGCCAACTACGAGTATACTCGTACTAAAACTACGAGTATACTCGTACTAACAGGTGTTCCACTTGCTGCCACTACGAGTATACTCTTAGAGAATGGAAGGTCTTTGCATTGTAAATAAAATATACTGGCACCACTGAGGGCGCAATAAATACACTGCTGGTAGTGGTGAGGACATGCTTCTGTAAAAGGTTTATGTTCAAATTATTTAAGTTAGTACCTATTCAGTACGCGCGCATGCGCATAACACTCCGCAAATGGAAATGCCATGTGAAATTATGCATGGCAGTCAAGGTGTTAATTAAAACAACATAGTAAAATCCCATCTACCTTGTGAAGTAAGCAACGGTAGTATGGCACATGAATTTATAAGTGGGGGATATAATTTCCCAGGTGGGCATTTTCTCCTGTGTGCAAGGCGGATGGAATAACCAAGAGGATGATGTGCATTCTTAGGAGATTCTGTCTCAGGTCAGGGGACACAATCTCCTAGACAATCCAGGAAATCTGGTTCAGGGGGACAGAATATCCGGGGTGATATATTCTCCTGCCACACAAAAACCGGAACAAGTTATGATATCGCAAAAAAAAATTGACACAGGTCACAGACAGTCTAAGTTTTCCTTTGTCTGCTATATCTAAGACTTGGGGGAAGCTGGTTGACATGCATTTTACTAGTCTTGGTCAAGACGGTGTTAAATTAAGTATTTCGGCGCGGCGGCGCCAGTGTAATTTCCGCCAATAGAGGGCGTACCCTCAACCACCAGCAATCAGTTTGTTGTTTCTGGAGTCGAGAGTCTGATAGCCGGTTTGTCGAAAATCAGGTTTTTGCAATAGCGCCCTCTGTTGTTTGATTTGCGAAAGGGACGGTATGAGTGCGGCACGGTACTATACTGAGATCGCGGGTGGTGGGGATGGCGATGGTGAACAATTAAAAACAACGTCTTGAGCCAAGACTAGCATTTTACATGCACACACATTATGTTCTGCATTTGACTGTACACTCTTTTATCCAAACTATGGCCTTGGATTTTTCTGGGATTCTGTGTTTGTCAACCACAGCTCACCTCAGATGCAAAGGATGACACTGTGAGTGGATGATCAAAACGGATTCCGTAGCACTCATTGTATCCTACAGGATAGTTGGTTTTTACAACGCTTACGTAGAAACCTTGGAGTCCAGTGAAATTCCCTGCATCAAAAAAACACAACGTGCATGACGTGCATAATTCATTTTCAGTTCATTAGAGGAATATTAATTTGCGGGGGTAAACCCACATTAACCTGATTACCATAACAAGACAAATTATTTTCTGAAAGACTTATGTACCAGTTACAGTTTTTAACTTTCAAAAATGTTGACAACTGATCGAGGTCAATGTACACAAGTACTCTTTATCAAACACGGTCTTTTTCACACACACACAAAAAAACAATAATATGGTACCACTACAGTTATGTGGTTTGCAAGACGTTTGCAAAACCTTTACTTTTAGCCGGCACAAATCCTGATTTTGTACTAGTAAACAGTTTTTTACAAAAAATTAAATAATGCAGTGTTAACGGGTTACTATTAAAATGAAAGGAGATAAACACTGTTTTTTTTCTTAAATTTGTTTGTTTGTATAAAACTTAATTTTGTTTTTAAGAATTTTGTTAAGCAAAATTTTAGCAAAAGGATGCAATTTGTCATTATATTAACTCAATGTTTCCTCAAAATAAATCCACTCATCCAGTTGTCTACCACTTATACGGACCACTGTTTGTTTTGGAGTCCGAGTCCAAGTCGTCCAAGTCCAAATGATCTTCACTATTCACTATTTTCGCAAGAAGAAATTTACTGTTTGAAATGCTGGCATTTGACTGTCGAGTCTCAGTTCACAAACATTGAGTCCGATTCCTAGGTCCATGTCTAAATGGTCGAGTCTGAGTCCACGTCGGGAGTCCGAGTCTGAGTCATGTCATTCATACAGTCATACCGACCCTTTAGGTACCACTTACAGATTTTATGTGGTTAGCAAGACGTTTGCAAAACCTTTACTTTTAGCTGGCACAAATCTTGATTTTTGTACTGGTAAACAGTTTTCTACAAATTAAATAGTGCAGTGTTCAGGGTCAAATTTCATAAGGCTGTCAAACAGAAAATGGTGTTAGCAAAATGTGTCCACTATAAAAGCAGAAATTAACAGGGAACCAATCAAAGGAGTATACATTGGTAGTTTGGCTGGTAACCCATTTCTATTACGCAAGCTGTTTTCTTTGAGAAGCAATTGATTTTTATTTTAAAAGTTTCATGAAGTTTTGCCAAGATCTTCAGTTATCCCATTGGCATTTGTCCGTTTTTTTTTTTACTGACATGAACTCCCAATGTGAAAAACCACACCCACTTTACGTTATTTGTCCCACTGATATTTTTTGTTGAAACATCACATGAATCAACTCAAATTTTTTCCAGTGGTAAGCCTGCATACCCATTCACACGTTGAAACACTTTTGGGTGGTTTTAGGTACTTCAACAAAAATTACAACCATTGTAAAAACTGTTCATGTGACAGTAGATGAGTGAATCTTTTTTTTGTGTTTCCTGTCGAATAGCCTACTTGCACACAGGCATATGACATACACTACATGGATTGACTTCCATGGATACCAACAAGACTGTCAATGAAATGATTACATACGTGTACGTACCATTTACAGGAAGCACCCAAGTGATTTCCATGCCAAGCAAGCCGGTGCCTCTTATCTGATGAACAAAATCTTTAACTTTCAGATTGCTGGGAGCAGAAGGTATATCCCTGTTAGGCGAGTCTCCACAAATGGCTGTTAGTGATAAGAAGAAAAATATATATATATATAAATGTAGATGTGTAGCTATTAGTTATGTCGCTTTTAAAAAATGTGGTTGTTAATGTTTTTATTTTGTTTTCCTTCATTTTGGTCTATTTGGTTTATGTCTGTCTTTTTGAGGAAGGGAGGGGGGACTGGGGAAGCCACTAGGAAGTGCTTTTTCAAACTGAACAATGACAATTAAAGGCTTTAAAGTTTCTCTTTGTAGGTGGTGAAATCTTGTCAGTACATGACAAATTTAAAGACTACTTTTTGTTTATTGCAAACTAAAACTTTGGCTAAAGTTGCTTGATATTATTGGGATAAGTACATGTACAGTCCCAGTCAGATGGCTCAGTCTATACCCTAACCCCCATTAAGGTCCTCCTTAATGCCCTGCCACATACAACAGAATGCAACACAGTAGAAATGAGAACCATGCCAACTGAAACAAAATGCAACAAGGGATTCTGTTGCATTGTGCAGGCATGTTGTTTGTGTTAGGAATGAGCGAGGGTGTTTGCCCTGCTAAATGCAACAGTATGCACATAAGTGCAGTGTTGACTTGGCTAAAATGTAGGACCGTGAACTCTGCCAAATACAACAAAATGCAAACCCAATATAAAATCCCTTGACTGCTAAATGCTACAAATTCAGTCAAAGTATGACATCCAAGTTGACTGACAAATGCAACAGATTGCAACAACTATTACCAATTGGTGCATATTGTTGCATTTAGCAAGGTTAGGGTTAATAATAATTTGGGTGGCCAATCCTCCTTACTGGCAGCTGAGAAACTGAATTGCAAAGGATGCAGCTACAGGTGTTCCAGCTGCAGGCATTCAAGGGCACCTTTGGCAGCCAACAACACCAACCCATGACCAAGGAGCACAGCCTTAGATCAGAAGTGTTTAAGTTTTCATGGAGGAAAACCTGAGGGCCTGGAGAAAAACTTTCAAGGCACAGGAGAGAACCAATGCACAACTCTACATGGCATGGGTGGCGTGTGCGTCAAGCGTTCCTCTCACACCAATGTGTCCCTAGTTCGACTCCCGGCTAGGGCCGTTTGTGAGTAGAGTTGTGCGTTGGTTCTCTCCCGTGTCACGAGGGTTTTTCTCCAGGCCATCCGGTTTTCCTCCCTCCGGAAAAACCGAACACTTTCGATCTCAGGCTGTGCTTTGTGGTCATAGGGGTTGATGTGGCTGGCTGCCAAAGGTGCCCTTGAATGCCTGCAGCTCGAACACGTGTAGCCGCATCCTTCGCAATAAAGCTTCTCAGCTGCCAGTAAGGATGATTAGCCTCCAAAATCATTATTATAATTATTTTATACTCACATGGTCCTAGCCAGGAATTGAACCAGGGCCCCATTCGTCAGTGGTGAGCACTTTACGCACACGCCACCCACGCCGCCTATAAACACCTTTACAGGCTTGATATTGTACTTGTAAGGGCATGGTAATTTTTCCTTCTAAGCAAAGGGCACCTCTCTAGGGAAATTTGTACAGGAACATTTCAAGGGCATCATAAAGGCAATGACTATAGGGGCCTTTTGGCAATTGCTTCTGTTGCCTCCGTGAAGTATCAGGCCCACTTATGGAATCCAAATGAAATATGCTAAGCCCAGGCACATGTACAGATGTATACGCTTTTAATGAAATGTATGTACATGTATTCATACAGGCCCTATGGTACTTTGCTCTCGTTAATGGGGCAAGGCAAGTTTTTCCTTTGATAAAGGGCATCTCTGCAAGTCAGGGGAATTTAAACATTTTAAAGAGCACCAGGCAATGACTAACCAACAAGACTGGAAACGCCTACGTGAAGTAAGTATGTGTTACTTCTGATTAATATTTCATGCGAATGGCGAAAGCAGAGCTTACATATACATGTACCTTATGATGTTGGCACTTACCGAGTGACTGTTGTAGGTTGCATGTTGTCTCCCAGCCATCTACAGAACCCTGGGGGGGGGGGGAACAAGAAAACAAAATAAAGACAGGAAGCCATTTTTTAACCTGTTTTATTTGATATAAGTGCATGTAAGGGCAACGTGATTTTGAATCAACACATATCAACTGAGCCGGTGTACACCAAAGCCCTACTGTGTACATTTTTGTAAGGTGTGCCAATATTTAAGGGTAGTTTAGCAGCTAAAGCAAATCCTTTCAGCAGGCATACTGTGTCCCTCTTGAATGTACTAGAACTCCCTCCAAACACATCTTAAATGCCCCCAAGGAACCGTGTGGCGTTGAGAAAGCATTTCTACGACTTCTTTCTTCTTTCAACATGCTCCATGATAATATGTTTGCGATGTGTTTTCGGCATTATCTCTGAAATGTTTTGTTAACGATTAAGCACATGTGTTTTGATACATAATGACTAGAAATGTAATCATTTTTCAGCAAAAATATTTCAGTTATGCGTAAAGCATCAATTAACCTGGTGCTGGTGGTCCCAGGTTCAAAAAATCGAAAACCTAAAAAAACAAACGAAATCATCTGTTTTCAGTTGTAACCATCCGAAATTAAGGACGATGTGTTTACATGTTGAAAAGTGTACATGGTTTTTCATTATTTTTTCCTGACTCAGACGAAAGATTGAGCCCAAATTTTCACAGGTTCATTTTTTTCATGTAGGCCTACATATTGAATCAGACAAAAGAAGAAACTGCACTATTGGCTTTACCAATCCTTTGCAGTGCCTTTAAAGTATTTTGCTAAATATGTTTGCTGTGTTCATTAGCATTTAACATGTATAATGCTTGCACTTCACAAAAATTAAGACAATGTTACAATTCTTCAAGAATTTGATCGATCTTTAAGATTGTAATGTTTTTTACTAGGACAGACATCATTTTTTTATCATAGACTTTAAAGTTAAAAACTAAACAATTTTTGTCTCACCCACCATGCCCACATGTTTTTTCTTTACCCTTAACATGCTTAAGAAATTATGGAAACCTACAAGCCAAACTGCCAAAACTAAGATATTAAATATCTGATGACTTAAATAGTTATAGAGTTCTATTAAAAGTGCAACGTACATCTCATGGACAAACATTATGAGCCAAATTGACTGTCCATGTGAAGTGGACATTTTTACTGTTACGTAAAAAAAAAAAAGTCTAAATAACAAGAGGAACGATTCAAATTTTACTTCTACCATAATTTAAACCAAAGGTGGTACATGTACAGATTGGTAAAAAATATCATTCAACTGTGATTATTCCAGTGTTGCTTCACAACCATCCTGTCTGTCCACGTAACATACGGTATCCTTTTTCATTTAACACTCTGACATCTTTCTTCATGAATTTTAGGATAAGAACTATCATTAACAGCTACTATAAACTGGTAAAAATTTAGATGAGGCTCTGTTTTTAACTCACTCTCCCATGCCTAACACAAAAAGTGAACAGTTGTGCACTTTAATGTTGGACAGACCCATACATTGCTCTTTGCTTATGAAAACTACAGTAAACATTCTTATTCTCTGTCATCATGCATACTTTGTGTAGGTAAGTACATATTTTAATTACTTCCCCAAAGTCTGCTTTTCACAGAATTGTCCACTCCTACCACTCAAACCTTTTCTCCTCACTGTAAATAATTTGATACAAGTTCTTACAGCCTGTACCAGACTGTATCATGAAATAACTTAGTACTGCATGATAAAGCATTACTACCTAGTACTGAAGGTCACAGAGTGCAAACTACTAGGGTTGGTAAAGAAATGGGACTTCCCCTGTATCCTGTAAAGGCTTTGTGGTTTCAACCTCGTTCCCAGAGGTGATCTATCTATCCACACCATTCTCCCTCCAGCATGCCTTGCTCACTCATAATCCCTGGAATTGTTTAATTTGACTGTGCCAGCGTACTGTACATGTGTGGCACATTTTAATTAGGCCTGTGGCCGATCGTCTCTGCACGCACACCCAAAAGTACGGTTGACTCGCAAAACAGACATCAAGTCATAAAGCAACTGGTTCCCTCTCATTCTTCTTTGATTTTGTGACATGTCTATAGAGCAACATGGTCTATTGTCAAACTCAACTCAACTGTAGGCAGTAGGATGATGGTGTAAAAAAATGTATTGCTTGATGTGGATTTTCGTCAAAGTACAGTTTGCATTTTGACACGCACATACTATGCACCATACACGCTCAAAAGATTGAAGAAAGAAGTGTGTGTGCAAAGCAGTCACCTTTGGGAGCCAATCAGTGTTTTTTTTTTGTACATCCCTCCTGCCAGGGGTGAGTGATGCGAGGTATGGGCACCGTGCTGTATCGATACCTCGCATCACTCACCCCGGGCAGGAGGGATGTACAAAAAAACAACACTGATTGGCTCCCAAAAGTGACTGCTTTGCCACAATATTGAGGCTGTTGTAGTTTAACCATGCACTGTAGACCATACAAGCTTTGTTTACAAAAAGAGTGACCTTGTACATTCCAGGGCTTTTCTGACAGGCGAGATAGGCCTACTTACTGGTCATTTTATGGGAAACCTCACATTTTGTGTCATAATTTCCCCATAAATTCAAGAGTTGTTCAACAGTTATATAAAAAATAAAAGCTGCACAAGGCGCCCCCTTTCTTCATATCAAAAGTTGATTAAAATCAGACGGTGCAATGTCAATAAAATATAAGGTTTAGACCTGATCATGTTTTATTCTATTTAAGCTGTGCACAAATCATGCCCCCTACCCAGGAAGTCCAGGCTATGGCTCTTTTGTAAACATGTTTTGTAGGTACATGTAGGACACTATGGTAATAACCCTTTCATCAATACCAAAGATACTACATGTACAAAACCAAGGTAGGACACTCTACTCCGAAATATGAAATGCAAAATTGGGGCGCTCGCTGTTTGGTAGGTAAAACCAAAGATCGTTTGCGCAATGGCCTACTAAATGGAAAAAACTTACCCCAAACGATCCCACCAACTAAAATACATGTACATAGGTGAGGGCAGATCGAAATTCGGTATTTGGCAATAAATTGTGTTAATAATCCTTGCAAAATTGACACACGGGGAAAGGCGCGCCATCACAGGCGCGCCATCACAGGCGCGCCATCACAGGCGCGCCATCACAGGCGCGCCATCACAGGCGCGCCATCGGGGGAAGGGCGCCATCACACGGTTGGTAGGTATAAAGGTGTTATATCTGCTACCGTGCAAAACAGCACAAGTGTCCTATCTTGTGTTTCTAGTATCTTTGTCAATAATGAATGCAATTGTGTGATAAAAAAATGGTATTTCTCTTGAAAATCCCCTTTAACCCTGCAGTGGGCCTATACATGTCAGACAGCACACCACTATTATCTCTGGTTCCACTGTGTGGATCTACTGACAAAAGGCTTATAATTACATTATGGTAATGATACACCTTTCATTTTACTGAAGGTCACACACATTGCAGCAAACGGGTGACGTGAGTTTCGTAATTTTTTGCGTGAAATTCCAAGCCCAGATCAAAGGTCGTCAGGACATCATGTTCTGGAGCGTGTGCACAGTATGCACTCACCATGCAATGCTTCGTTTTACACACAAAATACAAAGAGGACAGAGGGTTCTGAATATTTTTCAGGTTTTTGCCTATTATGTGAGGTTTATTGTGTAGGCCCTAATTCCAGATTCCAGACCCTTGTCCTTTTGCTCCAAGAAGAGGGTTATGAGACATCGAGAGGCTTCCACGCATTGTTCACTCATTGAATTTCGGCTCAATGGAGGTTGTGCAAGTCTGAGTGAGCCTTTGTACTAGCCTTGGTTCTGGATTGAGGAACAATTCTTGGCCATCGCTCACGGCCAAGGTTTTGCAATTTAAAGCGTTACATTTTTTATTTAACTCATAATCCCATTTGTGTTCAACTCCCCGTCAGATTATCTAATAAAAAACTGGGTAACGGCTTAGCAAGAGGGCTGAAAAGGGGCTTGTTTATGAAAAAAATGCAATTATGGAAACTACACTTTTAATTGGCCAGAAGTGACCCCTCCCCGAGGTAAAATTAGTGCACTCTCTTGTCTTGCCACCCTAAAGTTTTTACACTTGTTTCATCGCTGTCTGTTTAGACAAATGTTAGAGTTAGAAACAATTATTCTCATACGACCCACATAAACAACCGTACAATTTGAATTGACTTTTGGTATCAGCTTACATAGATGCTGTGGTTATTCAACAATGTTGGTTATTACTGATTCGGCAATAAACCAGGAACTACTTCACTTCAATAGCTTTTATTTGAAAGTAACCCCAGAAGACAAACACACACACTGGGCCCGGATTACTGGGCAACCTGCCATAAACATTACTTGGCAACCTGCCATAAACAGAGAAGGGGGCAAACACACTTGCCACGCCCGACTTTACAGACAAAAGGGGGGTTACTTTCGCACATGTAGAATTGGCCTACAAGGCTTTATGTGATTGCATTGCTTGTACACGCAGTTGCATTACAGTTCAGCTAACCCCACTGGAAATAGTGGGTGTAAGCAATTAATGTTTCATTAAGGTAAAGGCCTACTTTAAGACTTAAAGATTATTCCATAATCACTTGTACACTTAATTGGAATCAACATAAAATTGCCCAAGCGGAAATGGTGGGTGCTACAGTGTTAAAAGCTAAACATTTCCTTAGTACTACTCGATACCACTTAACTTTAAAATTTATACGTCCCCCAAACAGCAGGCAGTGGCAGTCCACTCCCCTTGAAAAATGCCAAACAGAATGAACACCTGAGCACTAAACAGTGGTGGTATTGATGGGGTGGTGGAGGGAAAACTTGTTGGTGTTAACACAATAGACCGATTGCACGACAATGTTTACATGCGGTCACGTGACCTCCTATTGGGTATGACGTCATACAGCTGATGAAAATATACGTGTAAAAGCATAGGCCGTGACACAGAGTGAGTATGAAAACAGTCGATTTTACTTTCGTTAAGTGATGAATTAGTTAATCAGCCCCTATTATTTTAAAGTAGTATGTTGTGGCATTAATTTAAATCACATCTCTGTTTCATAATTTAACCGTAAAAAGGATAAACAATGTTGGAAAAGTGAGCATTAATACCTAGCCTTGCAGAATTTCAAATAGGCAAAGGAATCACAGTTTTGGAAAGCAATTTCTTTGGAGGATTTCAGCTTCTAAACTTTAAAACTTTTGTGTTGAAAAGTGTGTGGTGATCACGGTCATCTGGCCTAACGTTCCGTCGTGCGCTGTGAACATCGTGCACATTTATACATTTTTTTTTTTACAATTTTCAAGACTTGCTGGAACTGTCCTTACTGTCTTTATTCAGCCACTTGAAGGTCTTTGGTACAAACTCTGGAATATCTTTCACAGATTTCGAGCAAGAAAAGCCTTGATCGAACAAACTAAATGCATTAATTATCGTGTACAGTACCATACCACCCTTTCCTATGGAGGATTACAATGTACGTGTGTGTTTACATTTTATACCCAGAAGTGGTCACGTGACACGGGTCGCTCAATCGGTCTATTGAAAGCTGAACTGAAGGGAGGTTTTTCCTGCTCTGATTGATATGTACCGACGCTTTTGTTTTACGCAACCCCACCTGATTGGTTAAAAGTATGTGCCCTACCTAATTTGCATGATTCCAACGACCATGAGTTTGCAACAATCATCCCCGAAGATGGGCCACAGCTAGAGGGCGCTACATACTAGGCTGTGAGTCTCAAGTGAATAATTTATTTTATCAAAATGTAATAAAATGAATTAGTACATACATGTATTATATAGATCGACTTTGAAGCTGTCATGTTACAAAAATGTACTCAAAAAAATGAAGAAAAAAAGTTGGGGAAATGTTTGAGTGTTGAAAGAACAGGGAAAGGGAAACACTACATTGTAATGAGGGGTTGAAAAAGAAGGACAGAGTGGGAGATTAAGTTGTATTGTTTAGTGAAAACATAGCAACATTGTTGCAGATTCTAATCACAAAAATCTGGACTTGATTTGCCTTAAATCATATTTTCCAGGACATAAAATCAGAACATTTATTTCCTACAAATCCAAATTACTTCCTATAAATAATCAAAACATTGACATATCAAGTTTTCACAAGTGCAGGTCCTTTTTCGCATCCTCACTCGCAATAAATTTGTTGTTACCGTTGTACATGTAGGCCTATAAATTTTGTCATTTAGCTCTAAACCTGATCACATACTTGCTTTTATAACTAGGGCCCAATTTCATACAGCTGTTAACATGGTTAAGCAGAAAATGGTGCTTAGCAAATTCCTTTGCTAAGCAAAACATAGGTAGGATACCAGTTGCAGCTACTGTATGTAAACTGTGGTATTTTGGCTGGTGTTTTGAAATTGGGCCCACAGTTGGCACAAAATCCAGCTCATTTCGTCTTTTCATTTGCGAGAAAACAATAAAAATGCATTCAGCATTGGTATACTTTTATACTTTAGGCTGAGTTTTGGTCTCACAAAATTAATTGTGGATCTAGGCCTATATTATGATGCCTAATTATACAAAAAAGGTAACACTTCACTTCAAGTTCAGGCAGAAATATTTCAAGAAAAGTTTTCTACCATCATTATCTTTAACCAATGACGGTTAAAAGGCGGAGCTTTAAAAAAGTGGGTGTGAACTGTGAGTGTTGTTTCCTTAGGATGTTTTGCCCACTTTCATCAGATTCAGAGTGACATATGCACACAAGTACTTACCTTTGCTGGACAAAAATTTCCACAGGCAGCTTCATCACTTCTCACAAGTGAAAACAACAGGATTTGACTCAACACAACTTGAATCAGAAAAGTTGTGGCCACCTTTTTAGACGATTTACTTGCCATTATCTGAACTAAGATGATAGAACAGCGTGTATGGTTCAGTATGGTTAAATTTGAAGTCAGCAGATAACTCAAAACATAGAGCAAGGAGAAGACCTTACGCAGTCCCAGCTGGGATCTGAGTCTCTTTTGACATGTTTGAAGGAAAACACCGTACCACTAGTACCACCAGTGCCCTCACCAACAGTATCACTCAGCTCTTTTCCTTCCGGCCTAATCACAGTGTGGCGTAGCTAGCTCTCAGAACCAACTCTCATAATAATACCACCAGTGACAAAACTGTGCGCACGCGCGAGTATTTCTTAATAAGGTCAATCTGAAGCTGTAGACTTGTCTACGAGCCGTTGAAAATGTTTGTCGGGTTGATAGCCAATCGGCTCTCACGAGACTATTTTGTAGTGCTCTCACGAGAGGCTCCTGACCTTCCGTACCGAAGGGTCCAACAACTCAATAAAACCACTTTTGAGTGACACTTTTAGGTATGCTGTTTCCATAATATGACGTGAATAAATTGGAACCAAAGTTATTGGTAGCCTTTGGTCAACATTGGTAAAGTGACTGCCCACTGTAAATGCGTCCATTCTTTTTGAACACATCAAGCATAATAAAACCAACCTGTGAAAATTACAGCTCATATTTTTAATTTGCAAGAAATCGGTAAAATTCATTCAGCAGAATCTTATTTTATTTTAATAGCCTGAAATCAGCTCCCCAGCTTGTGCCTGCAACTGATGAGATTGACACTTTTCTGAGCTTTCTCAGCGACATTTTTGAGATAAGGGCCAACATGTGAGACTTCGATCAAGAGTATAACTCCCAGGTAAACTTCCGATTCGAACTTCAGCAACTTTCCTTTGGTGATACTGTTAATTGGTTGCTTTGCAAGACGGTTGGCGAGATGGAAGAACATACAGTCTTCCCTTGGCTGACTTTTAGATGGCAGGTTTGGTACTCAGCAAAGACATCCATGTCATATACAAGGACAAGCTGCAGATGAGCCTGACGGACTTATCTGCATAACCGAGGGCGGTGTCATCGGCGTAGATGTATTGACCGGAAGTTGTTACTGGGATGTCGGCAATGTATGTTGAAGAGAGTTAATTGAGGCTAGAACTGAGCCTTATGGGGGAGTGACCATTTTCTGAGTCTGCACTTTCTGCTGCGGTCGCCGTTAGATGTTTCCAGGATAGCCAAGAACACCATGGAGTTTCAGTCTTAGGCGTGAGAGGAAAACCTCCTAGAATTATTCCAGGGAAAACCCACGTAATCAGTTAGGGGCTGAAAAACCAATCCAGATATTGCCTCGACGGAACTGAGAACAGGAAGTCCTGTGGAAAAGGCCGGGAACAACTACGTCTGCCCGACCGTCTTGAACCAAGACTAGCGTGAAGCTTGAACGATGTACATGTACATGCATGTCATGTCACGCAATGTCGTGTACAAAGATTCTCCGCGAGCGACTAGGGTGAAGTTTACAATAAACATGGCGGACTGAATGCTTAGATTTCATCGTCTGTCTGTCCGTCGCATGCACGAATGTCAATAACTTCGTTCACCACGAAATGACTGAAAAGTTTAAGTCTCACTAAAAGACTCATAAAGGGTTAACTGTAGTGACTATCAGATTTTTATTTAATTTTTAATCTTCAGTATCAGTGTTAGGAAGGAAGAGTTTAAGTAAACAGAAATGATTTTAATTGTGAAGATTCTTCAAACGCAAGGAAGAGAATGTCGCGTTGAGGTACTGTATGTCACGTTGTTGTATTTTAGTAGTAAATTAGTATTACTAATAATTACTATTTAGTTCTGTTGGCTGGTACGTAGTCATGGTAGGGGGTGGTTATGTTTGTAAATGGTTTGCAGAATGCTCTTTCTACATGTTCTAGGGCTTTGAAAGTGAATACACCGACAAGTGCACATCCCTCCTGCTCAGTCTTTACCACTTTTTCACTCGATCATCATGACGAAAAATAGTATCTTGATTGAATAATACAAATACTACATGTTGGTTGGGCTAGCAACAGAAAAAGTAAAAGTAAAATGAAAACATGTGTTTGTGTTTGGTCATACCAAGCCTGGTGATAGTTCACGGAGCCGATGGAGGCAATTGCCTCTGGTGCCCCTGGTCTAGACCCAGTACATAACTGGGGCGCTGTACCCTGTGCTTGTTTAAAAAAAAATTGACTTTGTCGGTCAGTACTAGCACGACTGACAATGTCAAAAATTTTTAAAAAGGAGTACAGCGCCCCAGTTACTGGGTCTACCCCTGGTCATTGCCTTCCTTGCCCTTGGTGCCCTTGAAATGTTCCAATAGAAATTTACAATTTCCTCGTGTAGAGCAGAATGCCTTGGCAACTTAGTGCCCCTTGGCCTTGCCTTGCCTTTTCAAGAACAAGCAATCAGGCCTGCATACATACTCATATAAGGTCAAGTAAAAATATGGCGGTAGGAAAGGATGCCTGGACGCTGGATACTTTGATAATGATATATTTGAGAAGACAGGAGGCGATTTTCCAGCAATTTTGTTGAATCTTTGTCGTAGTTTGGGACATTTTTTGAACAGGGTATCACACTTTCATATTAAATCCACTTCATCACAGCAGATACACATACTGGGTCGCTAGAATGACAGATAAAGTCATAATCTCGAAAAAAGACTAAACAGCGCCCCAGTTACTGGGTCTAGATACAGCCTACAATGTACCTAGCCCAGGTTAGAACTTGGATTCCACCATGTCTACCATCTTAGTGAATTGAAAAGAGAGAGGCCAACCTTGGGCCAATTTCATAGCGCTGCTTAACGGTAAGCAAATTTGTGTGCTAACTTTAGCAGAAAATTGTCCGAGCGTAAACGTATTTCACAGGTTAGCCCGAAAGATTGACGGCCAGCTTGTGCAATCACCATGGATTTACATTGTTACATGTATGTCATTCATTTGCTTACACTTACAAGCCCCAGTATGTCAGCATGCTATGAAATGGAAATCGCACAGTACATGCAGTAAAGCACAAAATTGGCCATTTAGCAGGTCTATGAAAGTGGGCCCTTGGGTACAGCCTAATGCCCAGTTAGTATCATACGAATGACTTTGTTATTGGGTAACCGTCTGTACTAAGTAAAGAGGTACATTTTACAGCATAAAATTTCTAAAGAAGTTACGATTTAATAATGTTCAGAGCAGTTAACCATTGGTCAACCAGCCTGAGTTTGGGTCAAGATGGTCGACCTTTATTTAACCACGGTTAACTTGCTCCATTTTTTTTCAGGCCGGCACCATTTTCCCCCCTTGTGTTCGGTGAGCTTTTTAGGCTCAAGTGGTGGGCATTCTTTGTGTAAAAAAGGAGGAACCCCCCCCCACCCATCCAAGCAAAGAAAAAAATAAAAAATAAAAGTGTTTGTACATACTGTTGAAAGTATTCAATGTTTTGTGTTATAGGTAACAGCATCCGAACCAATCCTGTCTGTCAAACGTATGGTAGCTAAAGAGTTAGATGTTCCAGTGCATCAACAGAGACTCGTCTTTAAAGGAAAGACATTGTCAGGTACCTAGTCCCCTTGCATATTCTTTTGGTTATACACTGTATTTCCAATATTACCAACTGCCAAAAGTGCCAATCATCTTGATAAACTTTTTTGCCTAAAGTGCTTGTATTGAGGTGATTTAAAAAATACATGGTGTTTGAACTCAAAAATCCTTGTTGTTAGTTAAAGTACATGTTACATATATGTGGCAAGAGCTCGATGTCACTAAGCACTGTGATTCATCTTAAGATGAGTTACCAGCATCCCTATAGTGTTTTGTATTGTGACATCACACCTTACATATCAATTAAGATTGTCACAAATCTTCAGATCAATTTTACATGTAGCTCTTTGTGAAATTGAGCCCTCAGGCATTCTAAATAATCAGTAGAAACATTTGTTCTGTTTCCTTGCATCTTTCTAAATGAAAACGTGGAGTTTATTTTTTAAGTTCTCACGTTTAGAATTACTGAAACATTTTAATTGATTTACTCCTCCAAAAAAGAGTACATGTATGTTTATCATACCTTTAACCCTCCTACCATCTGGCCATTCAATATCATCCACGTGGTATTGAACGATCTGAAACAACTTGGGTACACAACGACCTGCTTCAAAGTTCACACTATACAGCATCCAACGATATATTGTGGTGTGTGCATACTCAGTGCACAGATAGTTCTGTACGCAGTTGATCGACCATGCACACTACTTGCACTTTTGAACGGTTGGTCAACTCACTAGCAAATTTAAACAGTTAATTGCATCAACTTGTGCAACTCCCAGAATTCAAGCATCGACACCTGCATTGCTTTCTATGGAAAAGCCCTGTTCGCATTAGACTTTTTGGGGAGTAAAGGAACCGAGCAAACGGGTAACTTGACTATTTTAAGTCCAGTGCAAACAGCCGGGGAAAATCTCATCCAGGTAACTTAACTGAGTCCACTGGGTAGTTTAAGCGGACACCCTCTGCCCAGGTAAACTAACCTGGCCAAACTAACCGAGCCAAGTGGTCTAGTGCTGACTAGTCTAGATTCTAGACCTTGCAGTTTGATATTTGATAAAAAATCATCCAATGCAAGAGGGCGCTATCTACGACGAACCGTTCCGCGCACGATATCTGTCTTGCTGTTGACAGATATCTTGCGCGGAATGGTTCGTCGTAGATAGCACCCTCTTGCGTCGGATGTTTTTTTATCAACTATCAAACTGCAAGGTCTAGAAGACAGATATCGTGCGCGGTATGGTTCATCGTAGATAGCGCCCTCTTGCGTCTATTTCTGGTCTAGAGTCTAGACTGAGTGCTGACGCATTGTCCCAGTAAAACGGGCCAAACAAATACCACATCCGGTTCGCATGTAAAGGCTGGTTTATGAGTTGGTCGCGCAATGGTTCCATGGTGGTACTATGCTCGTACGCATTGTCAAGCTAGGTCATGTCTTTAGATTCAGTTAAAGGTCAGTGGCGTATCCCCCTCGTGTGTTTATATTTAGTCACAGACAGTTGGTTTGTTCACCATCGTCTTGGTTAGTCAAATAATCCAAGTGCCGACAGCGGTAAGATTTACCAATTGGTCTAGGTTAAATATTAATCCAATGTGAACAGGGTTTTCAAACGACTAAAATTCATTCTGCAGACAAACCCTCGATGACTCTTGCCATTAAATCTTATCACTAAACTAAAAAGAGCCTTTCATTGTGGCATGTTCATCCTTTTGAAACAACTAAACAAGAAAATCAACAGAGACATTGGTGAAGCCAAAAAAGACTAACTGTAATATAAGGGAAGGAAACCCTTACCATTCCCAATTCCTTCTATATCCAATTGCCGAGGTGAAAGACTCGGTTTGGGGCCAGTAGGCCCAATTAACAATTGCTTATCGCTGGGTCAGGCATTCCAATCTTATTTAAGTCCAAACAATTTTGTGTGGAGTGACCATAGAGTTATATAATAAGAACTAGAGGGCGTACAAACCATGCGACACGGCCCGACAAGGAGCATTTTTTTACCATTGAGAAAATGGCGCGGACTATTCATTTACACTGGTTACTCATCCGTTTACACAGCAACCATTTTCTAAGTGGACATTTGTATGCAATTGACCCATAGGGATTTTCGCCCATGGTGAGTCAGTGAAGTTCTGTGAGTGGCATCGCGAGTGCTCCCTCTAGTTCTTATATATAACTCTATGGGAGTGACATAGAAGAAGAGGAAATTGGATGACTGAGGCCATACTCTATAGCCAAACTGCCTAGTCTGTAAGGGTTCTGTTGATGACTAAGGCCACTAATAAACATCCTGACATGAAAATATCTTATCATTGAACACTTTCTCTCTCGTGGCTAAAGACTTTCCAGGCTTAGAGACTACCAGCTTTCCTGCCCATCCTTGCCCAACTTTGTATTCATGGGTGGTTTGCTGTCCTCGCAGCGGTCTTTGTATTAACCAGAAGTTTGCAGTCGAACTCTATGGGCACATCTCATGAATCCAAAATCGAATCCACCAACATTGTACAGGATACGCCCAATCTCGCTAACTGATCATGTTTTTTTCAGGTAGCAACATTTTTCAATACATGGAGAATCACGACACTACCCATCAGTTTGGCAAAACAGAAACAAATTGTATGCTTATTTTTGTAATCTATTATTCAGTACTCGCATTTCAATATTTATGCCCTGCCTCCTTTTTACGCCACCCTCCTTTCTTCCCCTGACCTTACCAACACCCCTCTTCCAAATGTCCTCCCCCTTAACCCTGCACCCTTTTCATTCAGTTTATATGCATTTTGGCATTTGCCAAGTGCTATGTTGTTTTTGTTTATTTATTTCTTTAGTCATCTTTTACAAGGTACTGTGTTTAATCGTTAGCCTTTATCTCTTGTAGTTGTAGTTTTAATTCCGCTGTCAGTGATCAGTGCTCGTCTGGTCACATGCAATCCCTCGCAGGGCTCGAATTTTACACTGGACCACAGACCCGAGGGCAGTGATTCAAGCCCTGGGCCAGTAAACTCAAGACTGGACAAGTCCGATGGTCTTGTGTTTTTCAATTGAATAATAATACCTCACTGTGTAATATCTTTAACAAAAAGAAACACGAGAAATGGTGCTCAAAACATGGACTTTGAATCTGATCAATATCTTTCATTTCTGTTGAGTATCAAAATACACCTACCCACAAGAAAAATGTGACAAATCTCCTGTAAGTGCTTGTTCAAATAAAAACAGTTTCCACGTTAAACTTTGTAGAAAGTTCTTTCTCATTAAGATTCTGGTCTTGCAAAATAAATTCTGGTCTGATAAAAACATTGAGCTACAAGCCCTGTGATCTTGTGGAATTTTACCCCAAATTCGAGCCCTGCCTCCGGGTGTAAAGACGTGCACTAGTGACCTCATTGCCAGTCCCTATGTGAATGATATTATTTTGAAACGGAATTTTAATTTGTTTTATTTTTATTTTCTTTATACAGATGGACAATGTTTAGGTGATTACAATATTGGTCCAGATACAAAAATCCACCTGGTCATACGAAGGCCAGAAGTGTCATTGGACCTAACAAGTACCTCACGAATAGGAAGTAGCACTGCATTATGGGACGCTTTAAAGACCCTACTTCACAGACACTTCACTTCGTCTGATGCAGAGAAAGTCTTAGAACAGTTTAAAAAGGTTCGGAAAATTAACATGTTTGATTTTCAACAAATGTTTACATCAGTTTTTTAAAAATAAAAACGATGGTGATAGTAACCGAAATTAGCACTTGAAGTTTACCATGTTCAGAATTGAAAGTTAGTCATCATGGGTCTCATAATTCGAAAACTTGAAAAAAAATGAAGAAAAAAAAAAAATGACTTGAAAAAATGACAATAATAAGCGCCTTGAGTACCTAATTGCTGGTAGATACTTGCGCTATAAAAGACTCCGGTATTATTATGGCTTTTATAACTTTGTATTTTAAACTTAAAACCCTTCACATCTCTTTACATAATAATAAAATAATAATAATATGCAGTTCTTATATAGCGCTTTATCACACACGAGGGCTTCTCAAGGGACACCTTAATTTTTCTATAAGAAATGTGTTATTAATGGTGTGTTCAATGCTAGCAGAGCCTTGTGTTAAATATGCGTAATGCCACACATTTTAAGCTTTACATTATTACTTCTTTAGAAATTAAAAAAAAAAAACATTTTTAGAAACACCTACTACAGTCAGGGCATACACAAGTTCAAAGCTAATTTCTCAAAAATAACTTTGGTCCCAACTTAAGCTTTTACAAAGGTCATTTTAAACCTTGTGAACTCCGATATCCTCTTGCTGTTATTCTCCATGAAAGTTAAAATAGATCTTTATTTTCCTTCTTGAAAAGGGGTCATGTTGATGCTGTTGTACATGTAGATGATGTCACGCATGACATCACAAGCTAACCTCAATCTCATTGTTTGCCCTACCTGCCGCTAATAATACTGGATTCGAACTGGCCCCTGGACACCGGGCGTGTGGTCTAGTGGTTAAGACATCTGCTCTAGTCATGCGGGAGTCATGGGTTCGAATCCCACCCGAGTTGCATGTGGATTTTTTTTCCACAGGACTCGAAAGCATTGAGTATACAGTGCTTATCACACATCGGTGTAAGGCAAATTGAAATTTATATTCATTCCCCCTATGCAAATATTAACATCTATCTCCAGCTAACCTGCCTGAGTCAAATACTGTCAGGCCAGGCAGAAAGTGCACACAATCTACTGAAGAAACCGTTGAACATGTTGTCAATGTTAATATATCACCTTGTAAACCCATATAAGGTGCTACATAAATAGGTCTCGTAATTCAAACACTTAAAAAAACCTGTCTTAAAAGAAATGATAGTAAGCCATTTAAGACACCCATAGATAAGGTGCTATATAAGAACTGATTATCTTTTTAAAGTAATATAGAAAATAATTATCCTGTGATTTTGTTGCATGGTTGTCCCACCAGGAGTTCTCAACAACCATTGCAAATCTCAGTCTGGATGACATAGAAAGGATCTCCATGTCCAAGCTGGGTGTACACACAGGTCATGAGGAAGCTGGTCCCTCCACAAGCTAAGAGTCAGCAGAGGTGACAATTGATGGCCGATGGTGGCACCCGTCCCAGTGCGTGTCTACAAACCAAAGCTATTGAGCTGCCGGAAGGGAGACACATTTTGGGACAAATCCTGGACCGAAGAATGGGTACAGCTGTTGCAGCCACCATGAAAACGGACTGAGTACAAATGAAAACTATGCCAGAATTAGTCGTTAAGTTTCTGGGAATATTTATGTTTTTGTTTTTAGGTTGAACTATGCTAATACAGAAGTTTGATCAAATTCAAATTGGAGATGTTTGAATGAGTGAGTGTTGGAGATCACATGATTGACCACTACAAATCAGTCAACTTGCACATTATTAAAAGAGTCCCTTCTGACTCTTGATGACATTGGGCTTCTGGTATGATTTGTCAGAGTAGCAGTCTATAGTAGCTCAGTTGTCAAATGTCAACAGAAGCCGGAAACATGCAATCTGTGATGTGACTTTTGCTGGATGTTTTGTTTTAAAATGGAATGGAGGGGTTCTGTGCTATTTTGGTTAAAGTCCTTTGCAATTAACCAACTTGTTAGCTTGTAGACACTCAATTCTAATATTGAACCACGTATTGAATGACTATTGAAATGAAATAGGAATGACAGGAGCATTTTGTACTTCAGTTGAATTTGTTTTAGAGAAATTCCCCGCGTCAACAAAAAATTGTGTGCCCTCTTGTTGTAGGCAAAACATTTTTTAGTTCAATTTCATACGTCCTGCACCACTGATTTTTTGCCATTACTGTGAGGTTGTTACGCTCACATTTGCATTAGGTTTATAGATATAGAACACCTATAATATTCGTTATCTATTCGTGTAGTGATTAATTCTTGTCACGCTGGCTTTTGTATGGTTTATCAGCATCATTAATCAGAGATACCCTTTGTGCATTACAAAAATGGCCGCTGGGTGTGTTTGTTTCCTGGTAATGGCAGAAAACACTGGTACAGGACATCCCCAAATCAACAACGTACTCAGTGGTGATCATAGAAATATATCCTGGAGAACGCTGAGTGCGTCATTGTGCGTGCAATTTCGTTGTGAGACCACTTTTATGGACGCGCGTCCGCCATTTTTTTTTACGCGTGTATGGCAAAACTAGCACATTGAAAACACACAGAAACGGTCTATGTGGGTTGCCATTTTGCCATACACGCTTGTCACTTGATGATCATTTTGCCATACACGCGAGTCACTCGTATCGATACGCCGCGTCTAAAGACGACACAGAGAGCGGTCGAGCTCAGCTGTTCTCCGGGATATGTTTTATAGTGGTGATCGATCTCTCACTGCGCCATTTCGTCCCAGCATGCCGTGCTCGCTCATAACCACCTAGTCTGGTTCCCTGACCAGACTAATAACCACCAGGGATATCGTAGCGAGGCTGATCCCAAATGGGCTTGTCTAGAGTTCCCCCTTAGTTGAAAATGAGCAACTTGATAAGCCTCTCAGAAACTGAGATATACATGTATACCAGTGGACTGTTAGATTTATTAAAAACGTTTGCATCACCAACAAAGAAAAGATAGCATAAATATACCCGCTACATGAAAATAATATGTGGGCCGTGCGCATTGTTTTGCAAGGTTGCTCCCAAATTTGACACATTAGTTGAATATGTTTCGAAATCTCTCACTGAACTTTAAAAATGAGTAAAACAGATTTATACTACTGTTGATTTGATAATCTTAAACTCAGCTTTGCCTTTGAACATTTTTTTCTTCACGTTGTGATTTTATGGACACTGCGGTACCATTATTTCACAATGTTCACATCATACATCAACTGTTTTAGTCTCTTCATTTTCTATTTGAAATAAATGTACATGTAATTTTGTTAAAATACACAACGGTTTGTCATAGTGGCTTTGATTGGGGAATTAAGGGTATCCTAAAGAGACATAAACTACGGAAGAGTAAAACAAATCTCACTCTTATCGTGTACGTACACGAAAGTTATCGTGTACTTGCACGATAAGTTTGAACTTATTGTGTACATACACAATAAGTCCAAACTTTCCGTGGACGTACATGATAGCTTATCGTGTACGTACACAATAAGTTTGGACTTATTGTGTACGTACACGATAACTATCGTGTACGTACACGATATGAGTGAATTGTTGTTTATACATGCGGCGGAAATAGGGCATCCGTTGTAAACAGACCTCTTAAAGGTTAAAAAAAAATGAAGCTTTTAGAAATGTATAAGGAAAGTGTGTACATATGCAACTAGATCAGCCTATAACCTTCCTGATGAGTGTTTTTTATGCCGTGCTCTCCCCCCCCCCCCCCCCCCACAACCACAAAACAAAATCCCAGTTGTCATCAATAGAATGCTACCTCTCGTCGAGTCTAAGACCCACTGCAGATATAGTACGACTTGCTTGGTATTTAGTTATAATATACACATATGGACTGGCAATGAGGGAAATAGTGCACAGGCCCGAAGGGTGCATAGACGTGCCCTATTGCCAGAATAATGCCAGTCCATATGTCTTTTATAACACACCTCAGTCCAATTTTGTCGGTTAGAAGAGTAAATTGCGGTTTTTTGGCCGGAGATTCTTCTCGATCCGCAGACGCCGTCGTTTTCTTTAGGGCGCTGTTTACCAGTCAATAGTTTTTGGGGTTTTGAAACTATTTCCCGCTTTGCGAACTATTTCCCCCAAATGAAGCGCGTGTGGTGCGTGTGATGCAGATTTCATGCACTAGGCTATATTAGTTCACCCCACGCGACCGTGTTTCAGCCAATCAGGATAAAGAACCAGGGAGAGGTGTGTTATAAAAGTAAATATAGAGAGTTTTAGTGATATGAATATTACTCTAGTAGCTGCTATTTTTTTTTTTTTTTTTAATATGTAAGTCAACGGCAGTTAAATTAATAATGCAGGTGAATGTAACCAATGATTATACTCGCAGAATACCAAAGTGACTGTAAGTAAGTGTGGGTCGGACACTGTTGCTTTGGCACCGATAAATAACTACACAATTAATGCCGAACTCCTTGCCAGCACTTCTGGCATTGTGCACAAACTGGTTCCAGGAGGATAATAATGCCGCTAGCTATGAAGGCGAGGGCACCAACAGTGAAGACGGCCGAGTAATCCTGGATGTAGGCATACACAAGACCTGTCAGAAAACCAAACCGTATTGATACCCATCCGTAAGTTATGGCGTCATGAATGGCACAGAACTGGCCAAATTAGTAAAGCCAAAGGTCCATAATATCGTATGAATGGAGTCCAGACTGTTGGTTCTCAACGAATGGGGGCACTACGTTCATTCATACTGTAAGGTAGTATTCGTCCTGGCAGATTTCAAGAAAAAAAAACAAAAAAAAACCGTACAACTTAAAAAAAAGTTTAAAATGAATTGCCATTGTCCGTCTATGCTGATAAAACTGTTGCCGTTATCAGTCTCTCGAGAAATGGACCTACTGCTAATGTGCTCATCCTTTTCTTCAGTGACATTTTGTTTTAAACAAAAAAAGGTTAACTCTGTTTTCTCTTAAAACTTGAGCACACTTGTAAGACTAGGATTGAGAGTAATAATGTACACTTACCCGCAAGAGGTGGACCGAGGAGGAATCCAAGCCCTTGCATCTCGATGAGAAATCCGAATGAATAACAAAGTGAGTCCAAGCCAACGTATTCTACAAGAAGCGCCGGCACAAGGGGGTCGGTAGACCCGGCAATCAGCGTGTAGGTCGTTGCTGCCATCGCTAAGGTTGGGTACGTCGAAGCTGTCGACATGAGTAGGAGAAGCACTCCGGATAAGAAGAGTGAAGCTATGTAGCCAATCAACCGGTGGGAGACGCACATGGCACGGTCAAAGATGAAACCCACAATGAGCCTCCCAAGCATGTCTGTGATCCCCATACAGGCCATGATTAATGCCCAACTGTCTTTATCAATGCCCAGGGAAAGAGCGAAGGCCTTGAAGTACATGTACGGGAGCTGGTATCCGATGCACAGGACGAATCCTGAGATGCTGAAGAGCACGAAGAACCTGTTGTTGAACAACCTGCGGATGGTTCCCAATGGGCCAACACGCACCCTGCTATCATATTCTCCTGATTTCTGATCTTCCCCATCGAGATCATCAGAATTCGGAAATCTTTGTTCTGAGATGTCGTCAAGTTTAGGATACAGTCTGGATTCTTCTAGAACAGGATCGAGTGTCGTTGGTGCAAGATTGCTATAAGATCCCTGTGTCGACCGGTCGATTGACAAGTCCTGATTCGATGGCACAGAAAACCTCGAGATGTTGTCTAAGGTCAAAGGGCAATCAGCGGTCGGTGAAAGAACCGGAGACTGCAAGAAGTTGCTAAGGACTGCTCTAGCATTAACACTCTGCTGCCAGCTGCCAAATGATAGATCCCCGAGCCCGTCTGAAGCTTGGTAAGTCGTAGTGGAGATCGCTGATGGAGGAGTTGAGGCATATGTGATTTCGATGGTCGGCACGCTTATCCCAGATACTGGTGGTTGAACTTGGCTACCTGAATCATCCATAGATGGATTGAAGGACGCCCCTCTTGTGTTGTTCACAGGGGATGCCAGACCGAAGAAGTTGTCAAGTGGAATAGGCGAGGAGGGTAGCGGGGAATTTACAGGTGACTGCAAGAACACACTCCCCCGCATCTTCACGCCAATGCTCTGCTTCCAACTTCCCACGGGGGTATCGCGTTCTACTATTGCATCAAGTGCACTGCGGATGGAATTCAGGTTCTCCACACTCAGCTTGTCACCGGGATGTCCATGTCTGATAACTACCAAAGAAGGCGTCTGCGGCAGAGCCCCAGAAGTATGTCTCTTCCGGTTGTCTTCCCGATCCTCCATTTCTTCACTCCGAGCAGGGATCTTGCTCTCTAAGTAAGTAGCGCCGCACACGCACAAGATCAGTTCTACACACCCAAGAACTAGGAAGGACCGTCGCCAACCGAGAGCGGCCAGTAGGAATTGGTCAAATGGGGCGAAGATGAAGGTTCCTAGGCCTGAGCCAGAAGCTGCAATACCGGCAGCAAAAGCCCGCCTGCGCTCAAAAAATTTGCCCAGCATGACGATGCACGGGAGATAGCTCATGCCAAGACCCAAGCCTGGAATGACAAAAAAGAAACCGATATCCTCAGTTTTATCGCAGGTTAAAATGAAAGTTAACCATGCACTAACTGTTTATCTTGTCCTTAGGACTGCGATTCTATCTCTCTCTATGATGATTATAGTAAAGTCACCTGATGTTTTTAAAGTAAAATCACAAGGCATTTTTTAAAAGTCTAGCCTTACAGTGCTGATTGTGTCAGCTATTAAAAATCAGAACTGCAACGGACGATACTCAACATTTTGAAGGCGGTCGACACTGGCGAATCTTTGGCAGTGTATAATTTGCAAACGGAGGGGCTCTTGCGATGAGACCAAGACAAATTGAATACCCTTTTTTGACCTGGTTCGGCAGTAAGTTGATGACACCACTTTTTCTTGCATTCACACTTCTATTAAACAAATCTAAGTTTTTCCTGGTGAATTTCAGCAAAAAGTTAATTCAATTTCATTAAAACTCATTCAAATTAACACATTTTGCCCCTAATTTGAGCAAACTATGGTTTATTGTTAGCTTTATTGCTTTAATTTAGTTTTCGTGTACATGATTTGGGTCTTCTCATTCAGGTTTTTTTTTGTCATTCTGCATATTTTACAATTCTGGTTGAATTTCTACCACCTATTTACAACGGATGGAATTGAATGGTTGACAAGATTCTTGCTGTTGGCTTTTTAAAATGAAATTGAATGATCTTTGCGACCTTGTGAGTTTGGAGGATTTTATTTGATCAGAGAAAGCTTAACCGTCGAAATTGGATTACTCCCTTTGACTGGTGAATGCTGATGTGACGGGTCATTTATTTTCAAAAAAACCCCCCAAAAAAACCGGAATGAGCCGGGTATTAAATTGAATGAATTTTAGTTAAAATTGGCATAGGAAAAACCTTTATCAGAATCTTCTTTCATTCCATTGTCTTGTTACATAGCTTTTCATTCTTTGGATATTGTTTTTATTTGTTCTGCTTGTAGACCAGTGCTTTCCTTCTAAAATGTTGCCTTAAGGGAAATTTAGACAGAGTTTATTTGACTGTCACTCTTCAAGAAAGTAAAAGTTCTACCAGTGACGACACCAAATGAGAAGTAGAGAAAGGTGATGCTTGTTGCCATGGCACTGAGGAATAAACCAGCTGATGCGATGGCCCCGCCCACTACAGCCACTGTACATGCGCCACATTTATCGATGAAAATGCTGATCACTGGACCTACAAATTATTTGTGGAAACACGAAACATTAGTTAATCAGAAAGTGCATGCTGGAGCACAGACTTCCGGAATAAGAAATGTAATTACAAATAAGTATGATTATAAAAAAATAATAATAATAACTAAAGCGACACGCCTGTGGCTGTGCATGGAGAGATGAACTCACACCCTGATAGTGCACACGTGCGCGCTTGTGGTCATATCTCAAAGAGTGCCATGCTGTTTTTGTCAAACGGTGATGATTGTGACCGCATGCGTGCACGCACGCGTATTAACCGGGTTATTCCATTTAGTGCTACAGTCATGACGACACAGTCCTTTCAAGTCTTGGATATCAAAATATGTACATAAAGAACAATGGACGATAAAATAGAGGTGGGGTACCCAGGAATTACACATTAATCTAAGGGGGAAGTTAAAATGATGGTACGCAATATTTATCAAAATGTTTGTGCAAGTGAGTCCTCGCCAAATAAAAAAAAGAGAGAAAAAAGAAATGTTTTAATAGACCGATCCATTAAGCCCCGCCCCTAAACTAATTGACCAATCACAGCTTTGGTTATATCACCACTACACTGGGTAGGCAGCACAGTGTGCGTCTCTTCAATGCCACACTGCACGACATAAGCACGCCCACGCATGTTTACATTTTCCAATGGCATACCCAAGGCTGTGCTTGATCAATATGTCAGGGGCGGGGCTTAATGGATCGGTCTATTGCAACTCTCTGATTCTAATTTTGGCATTTTATGGAGCTTACGAAATGTAGTTTTTAAAGCAGTGCTTCATTGTTGTTTTTTGTTGTTGACGCTCGGTGCATAATTATAGCAAGTGAAAAAAGTACATCCCGATTGTATTGTTATACAAATTATTTTTGTGCCCACATGTGGTTTTATGAATTAGTTTGTATAGATTTAATGAAATTTATTATAGCTTTTTTCAGTTATGTACAGTTGAAAATGTTTCGATTTTTCATTTTTTTGTGTGCACAAAATGGCCTGTTAGGATTGCAAGTTAAAAAGTAGACTTTAAAACGTCAAAACGGATGCATTACGATGAGATAAATGGAAAGTTTGTAGACTGTCGAAAACTTTATGTAATGTGTTGCTGTCGAACGAAACCAATTAAAATTGTTCATTTTGAGACTTCTGGGCACCAGCCGGCAGCAGACAAACCAGGTAGGATAGTTTTTGGCATTTCTTAGAAGATAATGGGCCCATACCTGGTAAGCTTGCCGCCTCCCAAATGACTTGCATTCCCCACATGCAACGAGCTGTTGTTTCATATAATCAAGAACACCTTAGCCAACACGTGAAGATACCACTTTGTTACTGTTTTTATTATTTTACTTACCAGAACATAACATCATTCCAAGCATGATGGATCCGGTCCAGGATGTGGCTGCATTACTTTGCTGGAACTCCGTAAGAAACTCAACATAAAACGTCCCCACGGTAGCATAGGACATTCCGAACGTTAAGATGTGAGTAAAAAGGGCGGATACCATGACAAGCCACGCCCAGCCATGGTCCAGATTGTGGGCGTTGCGTGTGCCATCGGAATGCGGGACCTGCTCTGTTTCTTGCGTGCCTTCGCACGGTGGTTTATTAGTCGGTAGACTGATCAGTGAAGAGGCGGTGTTGGGTGCATCTCCTGCTGCGTCTTGTTCTGGGGACGCGACCAGTGTGCCAAGTGCTTGGTTGGGCGTGGATATCGCAGGGAGTGGCAACATGTTTGCACTTAGGAAGATGTTGAAAAGAAGTTATACGTTTTTGTTTGCAAACAGCATTGTCGAAATTCTTTGTGACGTTTCATTTACATTGCTTGTTTTGTTGTTGATAGTTTTAAGGGATGGTGCAGACTGGAATGGTGACAATGTCGAAAAAGCATGAGCCGCAATACAGCCAATTTGCAAACAAGTCAAAGTTCTCTGGCAGGAGAGGTGTGACCTTGAATGGGAGAGAACTGCCCACAGTGTGGAATTTACAACTTTCTCAAAAGTTCTACGGTGGTATCGGTGGTGGTGGTGGGAGTAGAGGGGGGGGGGGGAATGTTAGTGACCAGCACCATTGTGTTTTTCAATCGTTCTCTTTTAGATTAGTCTTTTGTTTCAGTGTATTTTTCTGTACAGATCAATCTACTTTTCAACTTGAGTGACAAGGGAAAGACATCGTCGGTCGCGAAAGCTGTCACATAAACGGCATAAAGAATGCAATTAAATCTGAATTTGTTTGTTCTGTTGCTATATTTTGCAATATAGGCAAAGGAATCACACAGTTTTGTAGATCAATTTCTTTGGATGATTCAGCTTCAAAACTGTGAAAAAAATTGTGTTGAAAAGTGTGTGATCGCGGTCGTCTGGCTTAAACGTTCCGGAACTGTCCTTACTGGCTTTATTCAGCTACTCGAAGGTCTCTGGTACAAACTCTGGAATATTTTTCACAGATTACGAGAAAGAAAAACCTCGATCAAATAAACAAACGCAGTCATCATGTACCGTACAACACTTTCCTATGGAGGATGTTGTGTTTGGTTGCATTACCCACAATAGGTCACGTTGCGCGGGTCGCGCAATCGGTCTTTGATTTGAAAAAAGTCGAAACAAAAAAATCCTTATTCTCGCATTTGTCTGTATTTTGTCTTGTCTTTAGTTTGGTTGTTTGGTTGTTTGTTTTTTGTCCTTTTTTTAATTGTTCTTTTATCTAAGTCTCAGTATGGGTTGATTTCCTGTTTCTCTGATTTTACTATTTCCAAATTAAAGTGCATAAAATGGTCAACTCGACTCATAGGCTATTTCGGGACTCTCAGACAAGATACTGCGTTAAATGGAGCACACTATAGAACACATAATAATAATAGCATAATTCCAAGCTTGATCATTGCGCTTCACAACCAAAAAGTACAAAAGAACAACACAAATTACTAAAAAGTCAAACTAGCGAAAAAAGAATAGCAAACAAAGAACTTTCATGCTTTAAACATGATTTCTACAGACAATAATTTCCTTACCTCGATTTGTTTGAAGCCAAAGACAAGTGTGCTGAGTTGTATTCAAATTGCCTGAGGTTGTCTCAACCCAACCTCCTGGTCAGCCTATACTATACCCACGCCATACCGTCCCGCCTTCCTGTGAATTTAACCCAGTGGCTCGAGAACAAAATCAGGCCGGGCGAAATTCGTGTGTTAAGCAAAACTTGTCTACACTTGTAAATTAAGTCTGTAGTAGTCTAAACCCGGTGACTGGCCGTGGTAGATCTTTTCTTTATATGATTGTTGATTTTCAGAGGCTCTCGAAAAGCCATGTTCGCTGTGGAAAGAGAATTGCTCTATGTGGTTCGCGTCGTGGGTGGGATGGGGGTGGTGGGGAGATAGATGTTCAGTCAATGTTAATGAAAGGGGACAGAAATGTTCCGTATCCATAAACACTGTGTAACAAGCACACACCGGTGATGCATTGTTGCATCACCAAAAATACAACATACGCGCGCGCTTCTGCTGAACGGCCACAGTTTTGAAGTCATTGCGTTAGTGGGCGTATCTGCTGCACGCGCAGAGTTTCCACTACTTCTGGCTCTAAATATGGCGTTCATTAATGTGTGTAGTTTATTGTAGTCTATTTTGGTTACCTTACGTTTACGTCAATATTGACGTCATCCAACCGCCATCTTAGAGGTAAAACGATGATGAAAGAATGACATTTTTTTGAGGACGCTAGATGACAGCAGACTTACCAGGTATATCCATTGTTCTCGGAAAAAAATGACAATTTACGATGACAGTTTACCTGGTAAGTCTGCCGCCAACTTTCGCTCCAAAGTCTCCAATTAAAACGCACAAATTTGACCAACGAACAGCCTCCTGTTGACCTCCGGGCGTGGGCGCCCTACTCAACTTGCGTCATGTGCATAAGGCCTATAGAGAGGTTGCATGACCCCGAGAAAAGTTCGTTTCGCAGCCATGTTGGGTACGGCCATGTACAAACTCAATGGATGGCGCGTCGTCGGGGCCCAATTTCATGGCTCTGCTTACTGCGTCATTCTGCGCTTACGAAGACCATTCGCCACTTACGAGGTTAGCACCGAATTTCTGCGCTAGCTGTGTAAGCACGGAATCCTTAGTTACGTGAACTACGCACGCGCACAAGCAAAAATTCCTTGCTCACCTGTGAAATACGCTTAAGTAAGCGCGGAATTTTCTGCTTCCGCAAACGCCCATGTTTTGCTTACGGTAAGCAGAGCCATGAAATTGGGCCCTGCTGAATGAGTTCCAGCGTCTGTTTGTACACGCGGCATTAGGAAAAGGTTTCGGGTGACCTCACGTGAAACCTCTCTGTAGTGACGTCACCCGAGACCTTTTTTCTAATGCTGCGTGCACAAACAGGCGCTGGAAATCATTCAGCAGACGACGCGCCAGCCATTGAGTTTGACATGTCATTACCCAACATGGCTGCGTAACGAACTTTTCCCGGGGTCATGCAACCTTTCTATTATAACTTAAGCCCTTCACATGACATAATCTAATTACATTGTATGCGTATGGTGGGCAAACGTCATAGAGTTTTGCACTAGCAGACGTTCAGACGCTTGTAGCGTCAGGCCAACATTATCATACAAAAAGGCGCGATGTTCCCTCATTGTGCCCTCCACTAATGTTAGTACGCTAGCGTGATGTAAAATGTACATACTATTACATGGGAAGGGTCTTTCAGACCAATCGTTTTGCAGTCGCTGGTCCAATTGATGTAAATTAAGACTCTTTTTGCCTTATTTGCCTTTTGCCCCCTTGGGACGTGCGATCGAGTCGGCACGCCTTGCATGAATAAACAATTTTACATTCATAGTACCTTTATCCATTCTCAACATTAATTTGTTTTCAACTCGTTATCATGGTTCGCTATTTTTGTATCCTCCAAGAACCAGTTTCGTTCTTCGATGGGACCAGGAGGCAATTTACAAAGGATCAACATTTTCCGAAATTAAATCTGAAAGTTGTCGTCAGTACTCGGCCGGCAAATCTTGTTCGACAATCTGTGTTTTTGTGTGTGTGTGTGGGTTTGTGTGTGTGTGTGTGTGAATTGTTGCCAAACATAAGTGTCAAACATAATTGAACTCAAGATACCAAGGTGCGCAACTTCGCCCGTAGTAGTATAGACGCACGTCAGACAACAATATCAAAATCATCAGATCTAGGAGTGATGGTACCAACGACGTTATACTCTTCCACGAGCGATCGTAGAGCGTGCCTGATGTTGTTTCCCCACAGCCCCCCTGGAATAATTCGCCCGCCTAGAACGACATAGAAACCCGCTAGGAATTCACGGCCCAAGATCGCCCGGTGATCCTTCTACGATATTTCTAGCAGATATAAACAACCACGTAAATGACAACTGGTTTTTGGTAGTTTCAGTAAAATTGATAGTTCTTTAATCAGCAAACTCTGGTATAAAACTTTATACAGCGATGAAATAATTAACCCCACTAAAAAAAACGCCGTCAATGATGTAATATTATTGTACACCAACAATCTGCAATGGTTTTGAGTACAAGACATTCGGTGAGTAAATTCTTAGATACAATATTTGAACTCAGTTAAGGTAAACTATGTTACCAGTATACCGTACTCTTTCACTTTCTGGTGCAAAGGCATCTAGAAACAAATTGAAATAAAGAGGAAACAAAATGTGACTTCATCCCTATAAATAAATATTGCCACCCTGATTTTGGATTGTTAAAAACGCGATCAGTGGTCTACGGCATTTTTGTTTTGTACCAGGAAAATATTATTTTAAACAGTAGTTTTGTTACCCTTTTGTGTTATTTTTCGAATCGTTTTAAATAACATAGGATCAACTGCACAGTCATCTAAATAGAGAATTATAAAAACTCGCAATTGGTGGACGTGTGGGGAGAGGTAATTAGACCATATATTTGACCGCATGAGGGCGCTTTCAACGGCTAATTTCCTTGCATCACAATACAGTTTTATTGTATTTTGACTGTCTGTATGTTGTTTCTTGTATTTAACGGCCAAATGAATAATAATGACAATAAAAACAATTGAAAAAACAGTTCGTTTACGTGTTCTGCATCACGTGAATTTGGTTCGCACACGCCCTCACGCGGTCAAAAATACCGTGAATTGAACGAATTATCAGATTATGTTAATAAAGCTGACAATTTGTGTAGACATAAACAAAGAACGATGACAAGTTAGTGTCAATGCAGTTACAAAAATATCGCATCACTCCAATGCTAAAGAGTTGAGAATAATCAGCAGGACCAAAGGCGTACTTTTAAAATTAGATTAAAAGTTACTCAATTATAGACTGTTTGAAATTAAGCAATATGTGTTTTGTCGACCCGAGAAGAGGGGGGTCACTCTCTTAATGTAAAAGAGTGAAAAAACGTTCTTTTTGTCCGCCATACCACTCTTGCAAAGAGCCATATAGCGGACAACTCTTTTTAGAGTGAAAAACATGTATTTTCCACTAGATTCAGAGTGAGATTCACTCCACTTTCACTCAAAAAAGGAGTGGCGAAGAGTGAGTTTCACCCTCAAAAGAGCCAAACTGACACCACTCTGGCAAGTAAGTGAAATTTTCACTCTTTTACATTTAGAGAGCACTTAGTTATTCCCTGTGTACTCCAAAGTTCATTGGTACTAGAAACAATTGTGAAAAGTTTCATTTAAAAAAGAAGTTAAATGAAACTTTCCACAATTGTTTCTTGTACCAATATCTGCACCTATACTTCTTTTAACTGAAGTGTGCTTTCAAAATCAAATTTGTTATGTATTCTAATGTCAGAAGCTTGCTTTGGCAAATGTTTTTCTGACATAATCAATAATATGACAATATAATATTCTGGGGTGACCGAATGGGGTGTTATCTGTTCGTAAAAGATTTCAAACATCTTTTTGGAAAAACAAATTCCAATATGGCGGCAATTTTCTGCTGCCATATTGAATCCTGATGTGATCACGTTCATATAGTTATATATAAGACCTAGAGGGAGTTCAAACCATGCGACACGGCCCGACAAGGAGCATTTTTGACCACTGAGAAAATGGCGCGAATCATCCATCTACACTGGTCACTCATCAGTTTACACAGCAACTATTTTCTAAGTGGACATTCGTACGCAATTGACCAGTAGGGATTTTCGCCCATGGTGGACCAGTGGAGTTCCGTGCGGGACATCGCAAGTGCTACCTTATATATATCTATGGATCACGTTTATTTAAAAAAAAAAAAAAAAAGCTATCAGAAACTACCATTATGAATAAAATGATGATAATGGAAGACATTGATAGAAATATCAATCATAGTTTTGACCCTAGTTTACAAGCAGAAACCAAAAATCCAATATTGGTTGGTGACCATATTGAATTATCAGAATGCTTTTAAGTTGTCAGGTAATACTACACACACTAGCAAACATGATCAGGATCAATATCCTTTTATAATATACTAAATACACATGGAGAGCAGTGCTGTGCACTGATTGGGGTTTACCCTCATTAATTATGACTTAAATAAAGTTCGCTTCTTATCTACAAACATTGGCATTAATGTAAAAATAAACAATTGTCATGGTAACACTAAACCTCCCTTTCAGTTTGTGTTAATTAATACGATCCTATAATATTTTGGAAAGGTCACACAATTGTTTTGGTGATTGGCCTCACTGTTAAAAAGTAATAGGCATATATATTGACACCCATGTGACACTATCTGTTTGAATTAATTTTTATAAAATTATTGTTTTCCCGAATTTGAGAAGGGTCTGTCAGAATCACACAAAAAGTAAACTACTGTAATTTATGCAAATCGTCCTCTCGTTTACATATGTTCAGTATGAAAGCATGACTCTACTATTAATATTAAATACAAACAAGTCCCTATAGTGTTAGTGTTTCTTATCAGTAATAAAATTGTGATTTTCAACTTCAGGGGATTATTGTGCATAACAAATTACCAGATCCAGAATCATTCAAAAAGCAAAAGACAGTAATTAAAGTAAATCTTCAATCCATTTATATATACATGTATATATATGTACGAAAGCACGATTTAATGCTTTAAATAAGACTTGTCACATTATTTACAAAAAAAAAAAAAAAATAAGTACATTCCAAGGCATTCCGTGGCAGGCAAGATACGGATTATTTGAGAAATATTACACACCTGTATCAAAGTTTAACTAGGTCAGGAAAAATATTGCACATCCTTTGAAATGACCATTGCTTATTTCGATTGCCACAATCGATATAACCCCGATATGAACGTGCACAAAATCAATGACAAACCATACACCGTTGGCTTAGAACAGACAGGACTTATACCCCATTGTGCTGTTATGTATAAGTCCTTTCTGCTCCGAACCGACTGGGTCTGTCTAAGGTCCTATAAGTCCTTTCTGCTCGGAACCGACTGGGTCTGTCTAAGGTCCTATAAGTCCTTTCTGCTCGGAACCGACTGGGTCTGTCTAAGGTCCTATAAGTCCTTTCTGCTCGGAACCGACTGGGTCTGTCTAAGGTCCTATAAGTCCTTTCTGCTCGGAACCGACTGGGTCTGTTTAAGGTCCTATAAGCCCTTTCTGCTCGGAACCGACTGGGTCTGTCTAAGGTCCTATAAGTCCTTTCTGCTCGGAACCGACTGGGTCTGTTTAAGGTCCTATAAGCCCTTTCTGCTCGGAACCGACTGGGTCTGTCTAAGGTCCTATAAGTCTTTTCTGCTCCGAACCGACTGGGTCTGTCTAAGGTCCTATAAGTCTTTTCTGCTCCGAACCGACTGGGTCTGTCTAAGGTCCTATAAGTCCTTTCTGCTCCGAACCGACTAGGTCTGTCTAAGGTCCTATAAGTCCTTTCTGCTCCGAACCGACTGGGTCTGTCTAAGGTCCTTTAAGTCCGTATTGCTCTGAGCCGAAGACACCATCTTGCGTTGTGGTCACTCAAACGGACCACCAAAATAAAATGATGACAATTTCATTGGCTGGTTGTATGGTGTGTTTATTTAAAACTTGATGATGGGAAGGAATCTACTTCTTCCCAGAATCCAAAGATGTCATTTCCGTTTAAGCTCCATACGTCTGACTCATTTGTTCGTTTTTGGTTGCATGTATAACGTCAATTGTTGAATTTGTACACGTGATTAATTGATGCAGTATTTTGAACCTGATAAGGGGTACGAAAAGTGTTGAACTTGTTTTAAACACGAAAGCCCAAAATAAACTGTAAAGTCATCAAAGCTTTGGATCAAACTAATGAATCAGACAGATCAGAGGGCGCATAAACAAACAGTGACGGGGTTCATGCTTGAGCAATTTCTCAAGTTCAGCAAAGGGAAGAGACGAAGACTTCACTATAGGATAATACATCATTGATTTTGGAGTAATTTAATTTCCATCCAACAGTTAATCAATAAACATGATAAGTTTGATTTGCCTCAAATAAAGGCAGTACGCGGTATAAGTGCAGAGGAATCCAAGACTCAATGACATGACAGATTCACATTTGTGAGTAATTCGGAATGAGCTTAATTTGCTTGGAATAAGGAGTCTATATACAAATGACATTCAAGGCTTCATCCGAACTATTGGACATAGAATTTCAATCTTCGTCTGAAGAGTCTGATGATACGATGAGTCCTTCGGGCTCCTTCGTGAGCGAACAATTACCGACTGATGCAGTAATGTGCTCTTCATCTTCATATGTCAACGAACAACTGTGCAGGCTGAGCGACTCGAGGTGTTCAGTCATTTGCTTCAAATGAGGCGCCCACCGCGATGCACAGCCACCCAATGCATCGTTTCCCGATATATCCAGATAAACCAGATTGGGCATGTCACTCACTGACTCAGCAATGGGCTCTATATCACCATCCGTCAGTCCGCAATTGCAGAATATCATCTTCTTAAGAAATTTCATTTGCTTCAAATGAGAGGCCCACAACGATGCACAGCCACCCAATGCATCGTTTAACGACAGATCCAGATAAACCAGATTGGGCATGTCACTCACTGACTCAGCAATGGGCTCTATATCACCATCCGTCAGATTGCACATTCTGAATATCAGCTTCTTAAGAAATTTCATTTGCTTCAAATGAGAGGCCCACAACGATGCACAGCCACCCAATGCATTGTTGAACAACAGATCCAGATAAACCAGACTGGGCATGTCACTCACTGACTCAGCAATGGGCTCTATATCACCATCCGTCAGATTGCATATTCTGAATATCAGCTTCTTAAGAAATTTCATTTGCTTCAAATGAGAGGCCCACAACGATGCACAGCCACCCAATGCATTGTTGAACGACAGATTCAGATAAACCAGACTGGGCATGTCACTCACTGACTCAGCAATGGGCTCTATATCACCATCCGTCAGTCCGCAATTGCAGAATATCATCTTCTTGAGAAATTTCATTTGCTTCAAATGAGAGGCCCACAACGATGCACAGCCACCCAATGCATTGTTTAACGACAGATCCAGATAAACCAGACTGGGCATGTCACTCACTGACTCAGCAATGGGCTCTATATCACCATCCGTCAGATTGCATATTCTGAATATCAGCTTCTTAAGAAATTTCATTTGCTTCAAATGAGAGGCCCACAACGATGCACAGCCACCCAATGCATAGTTTCCCGATATATCCAGAAAAACCAGATTGGGCATGTCACTCACTGACTCAGCAATGGGCTCTATATCACCATCCGTCAGTCTGCAATTGCAGAATATCATCTTCTTAAGAAATTTCATTTGCTTCAAATGAGAGGCCCACAACGATGCACAGCCACCCAATGCATAGTTTCCCGATATATCCAGAAAAACCAGATTGGGCATGTCACTCACTGACTCAGCAATTGGTTCTAAATCTTGAGCAACCAGTGAGCATCTAACCAAACGAAGCTTCCTTAGGCATTTCAATTTCTTCAAAGGAAGTATCAACAATGACATAGAGCCACCCAAGGCTTGAAACGAGAGTGCTAGCGTAGTCAATTTCAATGGATTTGCCAACAGTGATAGGATTTCTTTAACACTGGCAGTAGTTAAGGGGCTGTCAGTCAGCTCAAGATAGTGTAAATCAGTCATTCCCCTCATCAATTCTGCTAAATCTTCGCTAACCCCCTGTAAGTTAGAGCCAGATATCGACATTATTTTTACTGCTGCAAGGTAAGCGTTTTCTACAGTCTGGCCTGCCACGCGCTTCAGAAAGTAAACGAATGCATTTATAGAATCACGATTCCAATCGTTAATGAAAATAGTATCAGTCAGAACTGATTTGATGACATTGACAGACGGCTGATCCTTTGACTGACTCTCGAAATAACAAACAACGACAAGTTTTTTATCTCCATGTTGATGCACTTTCTGTAAAATACGATCTGTACATGTCTTGTTGTCTCCACAAACAAATCGCAACAGATACTCATAACGAGACAGATGCACCTTTATAGTACTATCAATCTGATCAAGGATTCTGTTAAATTCCTCGGAGTCAGTCTTTATCAAGCTTTGCCAGTACATCGCTGCGCAATACTCTAAGAAGGTGAAGTGTATAAAAGACACACTTTGATAAGTGTTAAGCCCATCGATGACCCTCTTGCCAGTAAGGACACCTGCATCCATCGCATCTTTCAACAAAGTCTTGTCAAAGTTTTTTTCGCTAAAGGTAAGTGACTGATCTGTAGAAATCAGACCATCTAGAGCAACATGTCCGATTGCGATCAAAATCTTTGAAATTGCATCTTCTCCTATGTCTCTTTGTTTTCTTTTGAATATGTACTTCAATGCTTCTTTATACAGTTGTGTCATTGTGTCTGGGAGGGTGTTCTCTGCGTCCCATAGCAAGCATATCAGCAGCAGCAGCATGGGACTCCTTGCCAAATCAGACAGGGTTTCTGAGGGTGTTATATGATCTATAAGCTTCCTAGCCTGGTCATGATCATCAGAAAAGAATTTGTTCACATATTCCCCAATATCCGTATCTGAGAACCCCTCAACTCTCACACGAGTACAGGGTTTTTCAACCAATGATGAGTTGACTAATTTGTCAAGGGGAGGACGAGATGTAATAACTACCCAAGATTCTCTGCCCTGCTTTCGATTAAGAATTTTAAGAACGGAGCCAAATGAGGACTCGTTAAGCCTTGTTGTTTGAAATTCGTCAAATCCATCCAAGAGAATCAACACTTTGTCTTGGTTTTCGTCAATAAACTCTTTCAAAACAGACTTATTTACAGAGTCTTTGTCTAAGAGGTGATCAAAGATACAATCTATTAAGTCTGAACTTTGTTTCAATGAACGCATTGGCAAGACAAAAACAAGTTGGTACTTATTGAGTGTCTCACTCTTACTCAATGCCCAATCATAAGCGATTTTATCAATTAGGGTTGTCTTCCCCATTCCTGCTGATCCGCTTATAACGACACGTTTGATTGGATTACCCTCCCTTGTCTCAAAGTGGAAAATGTCTTCATATGATTCTATCTCACGTTTGATTCGATCGCGCTCCCTTGTTATAAAGCTGAGCCTGTCCATCTTAAGATGACTTAATGGATTACCTTTCCTTGTCTCAAAGTTGACATGGTCTTCAAATGATTTTATCTTGGTCTTCTGTTTGTGGATCTTCTCTTTCGTGTCAACATGTTTAACTAAAATAAGCTTAATGTAGGTGTCCATTATGTGTTTCTTATCATCATCAACCCATGGGAGCATCTGTACATAGCTACCTGTAGTCGTGTACACTTTCTTCAATGCCTCTTTAGCCTTATCTGCAACAGCTTGAACTTGATTGTGGTCTGATGTTCCTACCGGGAAATACAGACAAAATCAAATGTCACCACTCGTCAAAAACATTGCTGCAACCTGCACAATACCAACAACTGCTTTGAATGCATTCTAATTACAAACCGTAATTTTTTCAACCTTAATAGTTATGTAATAGACCCATCCATTAATCACTGCCCACTGTGTAGGCTTGCCATATGCACCAAACGTGTTTGTCGGACTTTTGGATGGGCAATCACGTCCGTGATTGGTCAATACAGCTTAATGGATCGGTCTATTCTGTGACAACAACAACTGTTTTGACAAATCCATACGATCTGGTTTTTAATCTTCAAAATGTAAACTGACATAATGATAGGATTATTACATCACAGACCAAAATGTTTTGTTTCTTTGGAAAAATGACCTATATATATATAGAGTATTATGATGTACTTTTTTGCTGAATTGTACTTTGCCAATGGATGTATGAGCTACGGTGTCTCCAAGTAGAGTTAGTTTGAGTAAATCACGGTAAATCAATAAATATCACTAAATACGTTGACTTGATGAGATACATTTTCTTGTTTTCATTGCACTCACTGAGCACCGTATAGTTTTTTTTTATAATTAAGAACCGTTTCCCCCACTTAAATAGTATATTTTATTTGACAGCAAAAGCAAAAAAATATAACCAAGGAATTTTAAACGTCTGTTGTTGTTTTTTTTTTTCGTACTGAGAACCTCTATGCTATCAAGAAATTGCATAATACCTGCTCTATTCTGATGGTGTTTTTGATTCACGGTAATTCCAGCAGCAGAACCGAAGATAACAGAACCAGGCTTTTCGATTGATAAGTGTTGTATAACAGCCTGTGATTGTATCTGAGGTTCATGAATCGGTTGCAGACTGGCTAGGTCTTTCTGAGGAGCAGGTTCAATATCTGTTGGAAGTTAAAGCATATAGTCTTATATATTTATTTTCACATTCCAGGCAATTATACTTTTTTAAATTAGTTCAAGTAAGTGTGTTTCCTGTTCTGCTGCAACTCATTGACGTATTCTTCCCCATATCAGTAAGATACCAATCATGATCGGTACGTTAGGGGCATTCTTGACTTCAACAATTTACGTAATTTCGCTTTCGTGACTTTACCCTCAAGTCGTTAATAGTAGCTTCAATATTTATCCCAACTTAAATAGTAACGTAAATTTTCATGCTAAAACGTTAGCTTTGCCCCACGTCACGTGGTCGCAAATATTGACATATATTTTTAATTTGCGATTTTGCGCCCTTTGGAAGTAACATCATAAAAACTCCATTATTGACAATGAAGCTATTGTGGTAGTTGGTTCTACACCGTTGAATGACTTCCCCATATCAGACCAGAAGAGCATAACAATGAGCTTTGTTTCAGTCAAATAGTTGTTCAAAGTTTAGGAATAAAATACCCTTTTCTTCTTTTCTTATTACTTATAAAGCATAACGATTTTCATCAAAATCCAATTGCAGTAGTAATTTGTTATTTTCTCTGTCAAACTTCCCATCATAAGAATAATTGTTGATAGAAAAGTATGAAGAAGTTAATAAATTAAGAACTTGTTAACGTGAGCTGTTTGTTTCTGACAAGTACAGCTGCTGAAACTTCAGTGTGAATATAAACTAATTACCTGTTTCATCTTGTGATATCTTCTTTCGACTCTCTTTCAAATCACGTCTCTCACTCTCTGGAAGAGATTTGAACTTTGAACTTTGAATTTCGGAACTTTGAAGAATATTGACAATTCTATAAAGCACAACATTGCTATGATCATACACATCCTACGGAGGACGCCACATACTAGCAGAAATACCAGATAATGTTCTTCTGCGTGCACTACACTAACTAGAGAGAAAACCATGCGCCGAGCCTCATAAATAAAATGGAAGCCCCAAATGGATCCAATATTGTGCCCCTGGAGTTGTTGACTTCCAACCTGGAGCATTTGGGGTATTTTGCTAAAAAGTGTTGGGTCATTTTTTCCAAGATGGAGTCATGACCTGTTTTCTCGTTCAGGGTTTTTATTTTAAATGACATCTCAACGGCTAACTTACTAAAAATTGAAAAGAAAAATGAAGTATAGTTGCCAGAAAGTATATTTGATTTGTTTTCAAGAGGCTGAGGGAGTATTAAATAGTTTTTCAGTATTTTTGAATATTTACCATTTAGCATTGGTTGGTACCGGTACGGGCGTACCCTTTTCTGAGTATGGGAAAGCTCGATGACCAATGGATTCACCTAATGGTAAGTCTGCTGCCAACTAGCGTCCCAAACTGTCTATAATTTCTTAAAATGATGAATTGTAGTATAACTCATCCATATTCAAAAACTTTCTGTATCAATCGGACTATATGTAGAATAAATTAAAGTAAACATTAGTTGTCAAATTCTGGATTCAAGAAGTGAAGTACTTACCTCTTTTCTTGCGCGAAGAACACTTTTGCTCCATGCTATGTCTTCCTTCCTGTTTTTGATCTGAAGAAATGATTAAAGTTTACGCTAAAAGTCTTGCATTGAAGCTAAGTGTGTTTGTTTCCCCGTCCTGCAGTCAATTATTTAAAAGTTTTTCAAATCACCCAATAATTTTATTTTAAAATATAGTGGAATAGTGCAGCAACTTTAAAAATGTCACCGTATCGACTAAGTGTTGTGTAAACAGATTGAATATCAGGCTTGCTACACATTGGCCTTCGGTTGATATATTAACATTATATTTATAAATGGTAATTTTTTATCAAATTGTTAACGATCCATAATTTGTTTTTGTTCCAAATTCAGAATCACACTATTTAAAAAAATACCGGATACAGTATAGTACCAGCTCTTCGGAGTTCCATCTTTTTTTTCATTTTTTTTTTATTTATATAAAAGCAACTGTGAACAATATAGCCACATCAGTATTTGACTAAAGAGGTCATTCTGATAGGCCAATCAAACGGTTCAATACGGTTCAGAGTAAAAAAGGGGAAAAAACGTCAGGAGAAAAATATAAGTATAATAATTTATAAAGAAAGAGAAAAAAATATGTAGCAAGAAGGGGACAGACACAAGGGTTGCTAGCCCCTGTCCCAGTAACGCACCTGAACAGTGCGGTGAAGGTATGTGCTATACATGACCTGATCTGTGACGGTAACAGATCGGGTTCAAAGGAGAACTACTTGGTAAAGGATTGTGTGATCAGCACTGATGGAAAAATGAGTCAAGAGAAATACTATAGCAATTGAATATAGCAAATTTGGATACCAATAACGGAAAGTGTCCGAGAGGGAATGACGTAGCATGGATTTTTGCAATACCGGTTTGACATCACCAGTGATAGTACAAGCCAGAAGGGCGTCAAAGGACGCACAACACCAATATATCGAGTGCCTACCAAAGACTCGTTGATGCTAGCGTTGTGCAGACTTCCGGAAAACCAGATCAAACTTCAGATGTGAAAAGCAGACAGACGTTTTTTTTCAAATATTAGTCGAGAAATGGGAGGCTTGAATGGGCATCTTTAGGAGACTCCAATGAAAATAAACCTAATAGTTGGTAATAATTGGCGTTAGATAGGAAACAAATCAACCAAAGTTTATACTCAAATCTAGGAACTATGATCAGTATATACGGCCCCTGTACTTAATTTCAGGGAGTAGTATGTATTTTGTCTCATATTCCGGGTGTCCCCCCAAGTAATAATAATAATAACTAGACATTTAGTTTTTGTGACATCACAAAAACTAGGTGTTCGGGAATAACGAATTGCTTCTAAACATCGATGAGTTAATACACACAACAATGTAAAAAAAAAAGCCGTTACAATTAGTGTTGTAGCACCATTGATTTCAAACTTGTTACCAGAGGACGCTGTTTAATGTAATGACGTCATCAGTTTTAAACTTGAAAACGCAGAGTCCTTTACCTACTCACACACTGAAACCACTGTCCAAAGCTCGTTTTATACTGACCAAAGAACTGAAAAATAATGGCTTTATAACAATTGTTTCCTTCAACTTCCGGTTTGAACCGCAATACAAGGTCAAATTGGGGTCATTTCTTTGAGATATTTAAATAGTTTCCAAAAGACCTTTGCGATGATGTGTAGATTGTAAAAATCCATTGTGCACTTCAGGAGTTCTGATTTAATTAATAAACTTTGATTTATTGTAACTCAACATCTGATGACGTCATCATGACGTCATCGTTTTATTTCGCGTCTTCATATTGAGGTTCAAATATATGCACAGTTTCAAGGATCAGTTTAATTTCAATTTTGAATTATTTATTTGGAGAAAATTTTGGAGGAATGAAACATTTAAAGCAACATAATGGTCTCTATGAGACACCGTATAACGCATGGTTTTGATTTTGTTTGATATATTAAAAGTGAAATCAAATAAAACCTTTAAATATGAATATGAAAATATTTAAAAAAAAACTTTATCATATGTATTTCATGGGACTTCCGGTTTGGACAGGAAGCGAGGTCAACTCAGGTCACTAAGAATTATAAAGACCCGCTTACATTTTTTGTAACTCGACTCCTGGAGGAGAAACAAGTTACCTTTTTGATTTTAACTGCCAGGAAAAACAATGTTTTCGTACTTTCCAAAGTGTTCCTTTTCCACGCAGTGCAATTGGCTGCCGCCAGGTTGTCTGTTCAAAATAGTATTCATATTGCCTTTTATCAAAACATTAACCCTTGCTGCCCTCCGTTTTGTTCGGCATCTATGCGGTGTCAATAAAATAAAAAGTGTGTATCGCTAGTGAACGTTGATGGCGCTATATCAAATTAACGGTCTCATTTTGTAACATCACCTTTACTGAACACTGGTGTACTGTACTGTCAATCTGACATTTGACAGATTCAAATTCCGAGCTCATTATCTGTATTAAAAAGTTCCAAAGTTTTATAAAAACTACCCCACTTTGATAAACATCATAAACACAAGTGTGCACGGCTAAAGAAATACACGGACATTTTGAAAAGCGATGACTTTACTTTTAAACTTTACTTTTAAACAGTTTTACTCAGCGAATCCCGACAACAAGTCTTGCGGGGGTAAAGTGCCTCTGGCCCCGCTGGTGCACGCGTGTGACTCTCGTACGTAAGCACGTACGTGATCGGTATATATAGAACGAAAGACGATCACTTTGTCAATTGCATTTTCTCCACCATTATACATCAAACAACTCACGTGAGCATGTGATCATCTCAGTAAAGTCTCCTCTTCCTCTCCCTGTCACAATTAAGCCACCAGAATGACATAAAGGGAAACATTTCCACACTGAACTTGGCATGACGTAACAGTTTTTCTTTGCGTTGGCATTATTACACACACAGAACTTAACACACCGCAAAGTTCGATGAACTGTGACAAGACCAGGGCCCAATTTCAAAAAGCTGCTCAACAGCCAATTTTGTGCTTAACGGGCATGTTAAACAGATTTTCTATTTCATAGCCTCTATTAAGCACGATTTTTTGCTTAGCGCGGTAAGCAACCAACAAACAGCCTTAAACACTCGTTTTTGTGCTTAAGCAAGTCATGTTGTGTCAAAATGGCCGCTATAATTTGGAGGAGAGTTACAATATTGTCATGATAATCAATGTAATTATCCTGTTAATAGACTTGTTTTATCGAAAGGCATGGCTGGAAAATTGCCCTGAATTACAGTAAAGACATGAATTTAACAACAGTCATATTTCATACGGTGTGAACGTTTTGCCAAAGCAAATCAAACTTGGGAAAATAACGGCGTTAACTTTGCAGTACTGTAGAATAGAATTTAGAAAGGGAACGGACATCATGACTGACACAATTTTTGTTATGACTCACCTTGATCTTTAAGATAAATAAGAAATATGACGAAAGAAATGTCCTTTGTGATCCATTCAGTATTACGGAGTCGTTAATGTAAGTTAACTTTGTACTAGTCCAGTCCCAGCAGTACTCTTAAAAATGTGCACAGCAACGGTAATGAAACATCATCGGCAGCTAGTTATTTTGTGTGTGAGGTACGCATATATTGCACGTAAAAATGTGTACAAACACATTGTGAAAACTTAGTTTTACCAAACATCGATCAAACATTGTAACAATGTAATACAAAGTTTCATTTTGGCTGTATATCTCTTTATTATTCGAACCAAAGGGGGCGCTTTCTGACGTGACCCAATTCCATCAGAAAATTTTATTATTTCCATCGATAATTTCCTTTTTTGTTGATTTTTTAGCCACCGCTACTCCGTTGACTTCGTCCGCCATTTTATAAATTTTTCGATCGGAAGTATTTTTTTGCTTAAGCAGACGGTACTTTTTTGTTGCGTGGGCAGTTTGTTTACGTGCTTAAGTTAGCAAACGCTGGTGAAATACGTTTACGCTTAGTAAGCAGAAAAAATTGTTTGCCGTTAAGCAGCTCTATGAAATTGGGCCCTGACTTGTTGCGTGTATGTTTATACACAGCGTGCAGTAAAAGCCTAGAGTGCACACGCACGGGGTGCAATACAGTAAGGTAACTGTGCAGACTCTATCGGCGATCGCGCTAAAAACGGCACGTTTCACCTTAATATAACTTCGTTATTCAACGGCCAATTTTGTTCAAATTTCACAATTAGGCTTTTCTAGTCGTTATCTATTACTAAAAAATTCAACATGTAGTTTGCTCAAAAAAAATTTGAAATAATTTTTTATTTATTTTTAAACTCGTCGTCGTAACAAACTGTAACATTTGATGACGTCGTCAATGTAATATTTTCAAAGGTCATAAACTACACTTTATTTCGTACACTAAAACCATGTCCAAATTCTGTTTCATATTGACTCCACAGCTTAAATTGTGACTTTTTAAGCATTTTTTGCTTCAACTTCCGGTTTGAACCGGAAGACAAGGTCAAATTGGGGTTATCTCTGTGAGACATTTAATTATTTTTTAAAGACCTTTCCGATGATGTATAGATTGTAAAAATCCATTGTGTACTTCAGGAGTTATGATTTTTTCAAATAATAAACTTTGATTTAACGTAATTCGACACCCGATGACGTCATCATGACGTCACTCAAACGGTTTCGTCTCCTTGCCATAAACTACCTATGTATGAATTTTCAAGGTTATATGACCTTCGAAAGTGTGCAATTGAAAGTGGACAATCGCCAGTGAGAAGAAGAAGAAGAAGTATTAAAAAAAACTAGAGATTTAGAGTTTGTGGACAAACTCACGGTGTTCGGCTTAATTACGTAATTGAAAATTTTAAGGTCAATATTGTGTGCACGTTTCTTGTCTATTTGTGCTATGCTGACGGGCGAAATATTTATTTGTACTTTTTTTATCTTTATGCATGAAGGTTTGTCATAATTATGAAACTCCAACTTCCGGTTTGACAGGAACTAAAGGTCAAATGGGGTCACACCTTGTGCATGGTATCTAGAATTGTCAGAGAGCTTTAAATTGATGTAACGATTATTAATGTACCACGTTTCATTAATAAGGTACATATTTTTGTAGTACAAACTTATACTTCCGGTTTCGACCGGAAGTGAAGGTCAAATGAGGTCACACTTTGTAAATACTTGTAGAATCGTCGAGGGGCTTTAAAATTAAGTTATACAATTAATATACAAATTTACGTAATTCAGAAACGATTTTTCATAACAAAACTACTACTTCCGGTTTCGACCGGAAGTGAAGGTCAAATGGGGTCACACCCTGTGTAAGATTTGTTTAGTACTTCAAGACCTTTCATATGGTGTAAAGATCATGTACGTAGCATGTATTATTCTTAAAATATGATTATTTGAGTATAAAACTTCAATTTAATTTAATGACGTCATCGATGACGTCATCATTTCCAAAATTTTGCTTTGTCATATACACACTGAGGTCTAGGTATATAGTATCAAGTCCGTACATGCTTTAGTTTTTGAGATAGCAAAATAATTTTTTTTTCGACCTCGTGTATCAATTTCGTTGTGACGTAGCTATGACGTCATACATTACATTTTTAAAATGCTCGTGAGCTAACAAAAATATTATGCATTGAAAGTTAGTTGATATTTTTAATCACTTAGGCTCTAGAGCCCCAAATAACATGAATTTTAACTTTAACTTCCGGTTTTGACCGGAAGTAAAGGTCAAATGGGGTCACGGTGTGCATACAATTTGTTTCACATCACAAGACCTTTCATATGCACCAAAGATTTTGAATGTAGCATTTGCCGTTCTTGAGTTATTGAATTTTTGAATTATTTAACGTTTATTTAACCTAATGACGTCATCAATGACGTCATCATTCCAAAAAAGTTTCGGTATCATCCATTCCCTAATATCTTTGTACATGGTAAGTTTCAAGTTCATACAAGCTTTACTTTTTGAGAAAATTTGCGGACAAGTTTCGACGACTAAGAAAGCCCAGAAAAAAAAAAAACAGAACAATAACAATAGGTTTTCGGCTGCTGGCCGAACACCTAAAAAAACGAACAAAAACAAGAGGTCTTCGGACCAGAGTCCGAACACCTAATAATCTAATCATACGCTGAAGTGAAAAGATATGTCTTGAGCTTGGCCTTAAAGACTTCGGCGGACCTGCTGCTGCAGATCTCTTGAGGGAGAGCATTCCACAGCAGAGGTCCAGCGTTAGCGAAGGCCCTTCCCCCCCACTGCGTATTGTGTCTAGAAACTTGAAGCAAACCAGAACCTTGGGAACGTAATGATCGAGCAGGAACATAGAAGTTAATTAAATTGATATTATATTGTGGAGCAGAGCCATGGATACAATGAAAAGAAAGCAACAGAATCTTAAAGATAATGCGTTTACTCATGGGCAACCAATGGAGTGATCTGAGAACTGGTGTTATGTGATTATACTTGTTAGAAAGGGTAACTAATCGAGCAGCTGCATTCTGTAGTTTCTGTAAGCGTCCAAGCTGATTTTGAGGTAAGTTAAACAAAAGAGCATTTCCGAAATCAAGTCTGGATGAGATCAGAGAATGAGTAATTTTCTCTGTGGCACTACGAGTAAGGTATTTGCGAATGAAACCCAAGTTTCGCAACTGATATCGAACTGATCTACAAACGGTTTGAATTTGAGGAGACATTGTCATATTTGAATCGAAGAAAACCCCGAGGTTACGACATACATTTGTAAGGGCAATGTCAAGACCAGCAACATTGACAGAAGTGATCGATATTTTGTTCAATTGGGACTTGGAACCGTATAAAACAAATTCACATTTTGAAAGGTTAAGTTTCAACGAATGTGCATTCAACCAGTCATGAATGTCTTGCACGCAAGCCTCAAGATCATAAATTGCACTGGCTGCAGCGCGCCGGTTTGGCTTGAAAGAGTTTAAGATCTGAATATCGTCTGCATAAATATGATACTGCATAGAATGATTGTGAAATATGTTTTTGAGGCCGATTAAGTAAAGGGAAAACAAAATTGGCCCGCCCACACTGCCCTGCGGAACGCCGCAAGTAAGTGGCACAGAATCAGATGTACACTCATTTACCAATACAGTTTGGGAATGACATGATAAATACGATTTGAACCACTGTAAGGCTTGACCTTTAACACCTAGAGACATGAGGGTATTCAGCAAGATAGTATGGTTAACGGTATCAAAGGCGGAAGACAAATCGAGGAGGAGCATAGCTGTTACATTACCCAAGTCCATTTCATGAAGAATGGAATTGGATACATTGACATGAAGCGTTTCTACGCTATGATTAGGACGATATCCAGATTGAAAAGGATCGAGTAACTTGTTCTCAAGGCAATAATCCGTCAATCTGGAAAACACAACTCTTTCAAGTATTTTGAATAAAAACGGGAGGTTAGAAACAGGACGATAATTATTCAGCATTTCGGAATCAAGATTAGGCTTCTTTAACAAAGGAGTGATATAGGCAGTTTTAAGGGTAGAGGGCACATGTGCTTGATCGATACTTAAATTGATAATATTTGAAATACAAGAAGCAAAAATTGTACGACAGTCCTTAATTAGAATTGTGTTAACAGGATCGAGTTTGCAGGATTTGGCTGGAAGTTTCTGCAGTAACAATATAATTTCATCTGATGTGGTGGGCCGAATCGTCTCGAGGGATGCTGGTGTAAGAGGATCTGTCGGACGAATATCTGGGTTAAGGCTAGTAACAGTATTCTGAACCTTAGAATGGAAGTACTGTATAAACTGCTGGGCTAGATCCTTACTGTCGATGTGTTTAGGAAGAGGAGAATTCTGTTTCCTATTCAGAAGACGATTGGCAGTATAAAACAGTTTCTTGGCATCGTTTCCACAGTCATTAATCAATCCTGTGAAATAGGCTCGCTTTGCCTGATCCACAAGAGAATTCACAAGATGCCGTTGTATGCAGAACATCTCTCTGTCAGCCCGAAGCATACCATTGGACCTCCACTTCCGCTCAAGTTGCCTCCGCTTCCGTTTTGCAGCAGTGATGTCGGGATTGTACCATGGGTTGTCTTGACGATCCTTTACCTTCCGAGTTCTTGCAGGAGCATAGGTATCAAGGAGAGTGGAGAGGGTAGCATTGTAGCAGCTAACTGCAGTGTCGACACTCTCGGAAACTGAGGGCATGATGTCGCTCTTGGTGACAGCCTCTGCAAATGATTTCCTGTCGATACCTTTGATGTTACGGGAGGTAAAGGTTCTCTCACTACGGCCTGGCTTCTTGAAACCAATATTGCACATGATTGCTGAATGATCTGAAATCCCTGGAACGATTTGTGGTGTGGAAATATTTAACACATCTGAATTCCGCACCATGATAACATCCAAGATGTGACCCTTGTCGTGTGTTGGTGATGACACCAGTTGAGAAAGTCCATAACTGTTGATCAGATCGAGAAACTTGATAGTTTGCTGAGACGATGTATTGTCTAGATGAACGTTCAAGTCTCCTGTTATCAGCAATGGGGAGGGTTTGAACATCCTCTCATCCAGAAGAGTAGAAAAGTCGAGAAGGAACTGATTAAAAGACTGAAAACCAGGTGGTCTGTAAATAACAATGACGTCTAGTTGTGCGCCGCCATCAGAAATAGATCCAGACATCAGTTCAAAGCTGTCGAATGACACCTGCTGGCTGATGTCGACATGAAGGTTATCCCTGTAAATAAATCCAACTCCACCTCCACGTCTAGAAATTCTAGGATGATGTTTAAATATATAACCGTTTGGTAATAAGTCTGCGATAACAGCGTCATCCGATGGAGTCAGCCAAGTCTCGCAGACACAAGCGAAGTCTAAATTATGATCAACTATAAACTCCTGTAATGGTGTACATTTATTACGAACTGAACGACAATTTAACATACAAAACTGCATCATATCATTGAAACGATCACGACCGCCCCTCTTACCTCGATGTGTCTTTCGCCTTCTATGGATGCCCAATGACATAATATTGTTACATACATTAATATTATTCAATTTCCACTGTAGTAATGAGCTGGGATTAGCAGAATTGAAAGAATGCAATATTTTGCTGTCGTAGGAGTACCTACATGTTTCAACATCCGAAGAGGCCGAGTTGTCAGTACCAAGGCCTGGGTTCGGATTTACATCACCAGATATTAATATCGAAATCTGAAAGGTCGAGTCAGTATTACAGTAATACTGAACAGGATTACCAATGTACTTTTCCTTTGACATATGTAGCTTTGGCAAAGGTTTCATGTACAAATCTACATGGTGTACACATGAAGTACACTCAATGAATAGCATGAACATAAACACAAAAAGTACTACTGAAGTCAACTTCATTGTGAATGATAATGTCCAGGAGGACTAACAATGACATGAATAAGAAACCGTTTCAGGCATGAGTGAACGTACCAACTGCACTCACAGTACATGTACAATGTACATGTATACAAAATGGCTGCAACAGTTCATATAACCAAGGCTCAAAAACTTCACAAACTATAAATAACGATACTACTGACCTACAACGTCCAATATTCGTCTAGTAGCTTCCATGATATGAGTACAAGCATATATCAAAAGTACAGAAAACTGATTCAACAAAAAACAAGATAAACTAGACATAAATTTTTGTTCCAAGAACAAAAACTGGGTGTTCGGATAGAGTTGTTATTTGATATAAATAAAGTTAACACAACTAAAATAATTTGAAAATAGAAACATGAAATATTGCTTTATGAAATAATATCTGATGAGGACTTCAAGAACATCAGTCATGTTCCTACATTTATTTACCTTTAAATGAGGAGAACAATGAAGGACCTCCCCTAACCTTAGTTTTGGGTGAGAGAATCTTGTTCCTACATCTAACCATTTTTAAATGAGGAGCTACTTCCGGTTTGACCGGAATTAGAGGTCAAAGAGGTCAAGCAATGTACAACAGAGAAGGGTCTTCCTTAACCTTGGTAATTGGTGAAAGAATCTTGTTCCTAGCTCTTAGCATTTTTAAATGAAGAACTACTTCTGGTTTGGCCGGAATAGAGGTCACAAAGGTCATTGAATGTTTCACAAAGAAAGGCCTTCCCTTAGTTTGATATTTCTAGGAAAAATCATGTTCCTACTTCTATTTACTTTTAAATGAGGGGCTACTTCCGGTTCGACCGGAAGTAGAGGTCAAAGGGGTCAAACAATGTGCAAGGGAAGTATGTCTTCCATATCCTTGGTAATGGAGAAAAAATCATGTTCCAAGCACTTAGCATTATTCTAATGAGGAGCTACTTTCTGCTTCACTGGAAGTAGAGGTCATAGAGGTCACGCAAAGTGCAACAGAGAAGGGTCATCCCCTACCTTGGTATTACATGAAATAATCATGTTCCTAGCTCTAACCATTTTTAAATAAAGAGCTACTTCCGGTTTGACCGGAAGTAGAGGTCAGAACGGTCACACAATGTGCAACAGAGAAGGATCATCCCTAACCTTGGTATTTGGTGAAAGAATCATGTTCCTAGCTCTTACCATTTTTAAATAAAGAGCTACTTCCGGTTTGACCGGAAGTAGAGGTCACAAAGGTCACGCAATGTGCAACAGAGAAGGATCCTCCTTAACCTTTGTACTTGGTGAAAGAATTGTTCCTACCTCTGACAACTTTTGAATGAGGAGCTACTTCCGGTTTTTCCGGAAGTAGAGGTCACAAAGGTCACGCAATGTGCAACATAGGACATTCCCTAACCTACAATCTGATGTAAGATTTGTGATCATATAATAAAAACATCTTAAATTATGAATTTTTGAATATTTGAACTTCCGGTTTGAACCGGAAGACAAGGTCAAATTGGGGTCATGTATGTAAAGCTATTACGCATTTTTGAATGACCTTTCAGATGATGTATAGACTGCAAAAATTCATTGTGTACTTCAGGAGTTATGATTTTTTGAAATAATAAACTTTGATTTAATAAAAATGAATATGAAAATAATTAAAAAGAGCTTTATCATATGTATTTCTTGGGGACTTCCGGTTTGGGCAGGAAGCGAGGTCAACTCAGGTCACTAAGAACTATAAAGAACCGCATACATTTATTGTAAGTCGACTCCTGGAGGAAAAACAAGTTACCTTTTTGATTTTAACTGCCAGGAAAAACAATGTTTTCGTGCTTTACAAAGTGTTCCTTTTCCACGCAGTGCAATTGGCTGCCGCCAGGTTGTGTGTTCAAAATACTATTCATATTGCCTTTTATCAAAACATTAACCCTTGCTGCCCTCTGTTTTGTTCGGCATCTATGCGGTGTCAATAAACAAAAGTGTGTATTGCTAGTTGTAACGTTGTAACGTTGATGGCGCTATATCAAATTAACGGTCCCATTCTGTACAGTCAATCTGACATTTGACAGATTCAAATTCTGAGCTCATTATCTGTATTAAAAAGTTCCAAAGTTTTATAAAAACTACCCCACTTTGATAAACATCACAAACACAAGTGTGCACGGCTAAAGAAATACACGGACATTTAGAGAAGTGATGACTTTACTTTTTAATTTTCATTTTTGAACAGTTTTACTCAGCGTATCCCGACAACAACTCTCGCAGGGGTAAAGAGTCTCTGGCCCCGCTGTTGCACACTTGTGACTATCGTACGTAAGCACGTACGTGATCGGTATACGAAAGACGATCATTTTGTCAATTGCATTTTCTCCATAATTATACATCAAACAACTCACGTGAGCATGTGATCGTCTCAGTAAAGTCTCCTCTTCCTCTCCCTGTCACAATTAAGCCACCAGAATGACATAAAGGGAAACATTTCCACACTGAACTTGGCATCACTTAACAGTTTTTCTTTGCGTCGCCATTATTACACACACACACACACACACACACACACACACACAACTTAACAACACACCGCAAAGTTCGATGAACTGTGACAAGACCTGACTTGTTGCGTGTATGTAAAACACAGCATGCTGTAAAAGCCTATAGTGCAGACGCACGAGGTGCAATACAGTAAGGTAACCGTACAGACTCTATCGGCGATCGCGCTAAAAACGGCACTTTTCACCTTAATTTAACTTCGTAATGCAACGGCCAATTTTGTTCAAATTTCACAATTAGGCTTTTATAGTCGTTATCTATTACTAAAAAATTCAACATGTAGTTTGCTTAGAAAAGTTTGAAATAAAAAAAATTCTTATTTTTAAACTCGTCGTCGTAACAAACTGTAACATTTGATGACGTTGTCAATGTTATATTTTCAAAGGTCATAAACTACATTTTATTTCGTACACTGAAACCATGTCCAAATTCTGTTTCATATTGACTCCACAACTTAAATTGTGACTTTTTAAGCATTTTTTGCTTCAACTTCCAGTTTGAACCGGAAGACAAGGTCAAATTGGGGTCATCTCTGTGAGACATATAATTATTTTTTAAAGACCTTTCCGATGATGTATAGATTGTAAAATTCCATTGTGTACTTTAGGAGTTATGATTTTTTTAAATAATAAACTTTGATTTAAAGTAATTCGACACCCGATGACGTCATCATGACGTCACTCAAACGGTTTCGTGTCCTAATGAGTATCTAACTATGTGTGAAGTTTCAAGTTCATACAAGCTTAGGAAGTGTGCTTCTGTTAGCGGACAATCTTCAGGCATAAGAAGAAGAAGAAGAAGAAGAAGAAGAAGAAGAAGAAGAACTAGACATAGAATTTTTGTTTATTACAAAAATACGGTGTTCGGTTGAACGTTACATAATGACGTAGTTCAAAAACATTGAACATAAAAAGATGAATTTGTATACAATGTTTGGTTTTTATAGTTAAACTTGTACCACACTTTGTAACAACTCCCGTTTCTAGACAAATGTCATCATTCCAAAAAAGTGGCGGTTTCATCTACTCACTATTGCCTATGTACACAGTAAGTTTTAAGTTTGTACAAGCTTTACTTTTGTTTAAAATTGCTGGAGAAGGTTCGCAGGGAAAGAAGAACACGAGGGAAAAAAAAGCCGTTACAATTAGTGTCGTAGCACCATTGATTTGAAACTTGTTACCAGAGGACGCTGTTTAATATAATGACGTCATCAGTTTTAAACTTGAAAACGCAGAGTCCTTTACCTACTCACACACTGAAACCACTGTCCAAAGCTTGTTTTATACTGACCAAAGAACTAAAAAAGAATGGCTTTATAACAATTCTTTCCTTCAACTTCCGGTTGGAACCGCAATACAAGGTCAAATTGGGGTCATTTCTTTGAGACATTTAAATTATTTCCAAAAGACTTTTGTGATGATGTGTAGATTGTAAAAATCCATTGTGCACTTCAGGAGTTCTGATTTAATGAATAAACTTTGATTTATTGTAACTCAACATCTGATGACATCATCATGACGTCATTGTTTTATTTCGCGTCTTCATATTGAGGTTCAAGTATATGCACAGTTTCAAGGTTCAGTTTAATTTCAATTTTGAGTTATTTATTTGAAGAAAATTTTGGAGGAATTAACATTTAAAGCAACATAATGGTCTCTATGAGACACCATATAACACATGGTTTTGATTTTGTTTGATATATTGAAAGTGAAATCAAATAAAACCTTTAAATATGAATATGAAAATAATTAAAAAGAGCTTTATCATATGTATTTCATGGGGACTTCCGGTTTGGGCAGGAAGCGAGGTCAACTCAGGTCACTAAGAATTGTAAAGAACCGCATACATTTATTGTAACTCGACTCCTGGAGGAAAAACAAGTTACCTTTTTGGTTTTAACTGCCAGGAAAAACAATGTTTTCGTGCTTTCCAAAGTGTTCCTTTTCCACGCCGTGCAATTGGCTGCCGCCAGGTAGTGTTCAAAATAGTATTCATATTGCCTTTTATCAAAACATTAACCCTTGTTGCCCTCCGTTTTGTTCGGCATCTATGCGGTGTCAATAAAACAAAGTGTGTATCGCTAGTGAACGTTGGTGGCGCTATATCAAATTAACGGTCTTATTTTGTAACATCACGAACACTGGTGTACTGTACAGTCAATCTGACATTTGACAGATTCAAATTCCGAGCTCATTATCTGTATTAAAAAGTTCCAAAGTTTTATAAAAACTACCCCACTTTGATAAACATCATAAACACAAGTGTGCACGGCTAAAGAAATACACGGACATTTTGAAAGGCGATGACTTTACTTTTAAACTTTACTTTTAAACAGTTTTACTCAGCGTATCCCGACAACAACTCTCGCGGGGGTAAAGTGCCTCTGGCCCCGCTGTTGCACATTGTGACTCTCGTACGTAAGCACGTACGTGATCGGTATATTTAGAACGAAAGACGATCATTTTGTCAATTGCATTTTCTCCACCATTATACATCAAACAACTCACGTGAGCATGTGATCGTCTCAGTAAAGTCTCCTCTTCCTCTCCCTGTCACAATTAAGCCACCAGAATGACATAAAGGGAAACATTTCCACACTGGACTTGGCATGACTTACATGTTTTTCTTTGCGTCGCCATTATTACACACACACACACACACACACACACACATACTTTTTAACACCGAGTTGTGGGGACTCCCTATTGTTGTTCTATTATTCCCTTTTCTATTGAATTACCTTGTGGGGACAGGGTTTGACAAAGAAAAACGTTGTGGGGACCTTTGTTCCATTGTATAAATGTCCCCATAACGGTGTGTGTGCCTACCCACACACACACACACACACACACACACACACACACAGAACTTAACAACACACCGCAAAGTTCGATGAACTGTGACAAGACCTGACTTGTCGCGTGTAGGTATATACACAGCATGCAGTAAAAGCCTAGAGTGCACACGCACGGGGTGCAATACATTGAGGGAACTGTACAGACTTTATCGCCGATCGCGCTAAAAACGGCACTTTTCACCTTAATATAACTTCGTTATGCAACGGCCAATTTTGTTCAAATTTCACAATTAGGCTTTTATAGTCGTTATCTATTACCAAAAAATTCAACACGTAGTTTGCTCAAAAAAATAAAATTGAAATAAAAAAAAATATTGTTAAACTCGTCGTCGTAACAAACTGTAACATTTGATGACGTCATCAATGTAATATTTGCAAAGGTCATCAACTACATTCAAATGAGGTCACACATTGTAAACATTTGTAGAATCGTCGAAGGGCCTTAAAATTAAGTTATTATATTAATACACAAAATAATATTATTCAGATACGATTTTTTATAAAACAAACTACTACTTCCGGTTTCGACCGGAAGTAAAGGTCAAATGGGGTCACACCCTGTGTAAGATTTGTTTAATACTTCATGACCTTTCATATGCTGTAAAGATTATGTATGTAGCATATCTGATTCTGGAGATATGAGTATTTTAATAAAAAAAACTTCAATTTAATATAATGACGTCATCGATGACGTCATCATTCCAAATTTTGTTCTTTGTCATGTACACGCTTTGGTCTAAGTACGTGGTAAGTTTCAAGTCCGTACATGCTCTATTTTTTGAGAAAGCAAAATAATTTTTTTTTCGACCTCGTGTACCATTTTCGTTGTGACGTAGCTATGACGTCACACATCATATTTTTAGAATGCTCTTGAGTTAAAGAAAATATTATGCATTGAACATTTTTTCATATTTTCATGCACTTAGGCTCTAGAGCCCAAAATTCGCGCCATACGAGTTTTACAAATTTTAAACTTTGATTCATTGTAATTTAATGCCCGATGACGTCATTATGACGTAGTTAGACCTGTGGTGTCTTGATACCAAAGTTCACCTTTCTGTTGAGTTTCAACGTTCAAATCAATCTCAATCTTGAGTTATTCCGTAGATAAGCTTAAAAGTTGTTTCAATTTTGAGTTATTTATTTGAAGAAAATTTTGGAGGAATTAACATTTAAAGCAACATAATGGTCTCTATGAGACACCGTATAACACACGGTTTTGATTTTGTTTGATATATTGAAAGTGAAATCAAATAAAATTTTTAAATATGAATATGAAATTAATTAAAAAGAGCTTTATCATATGTATTTCATGGGGACTTCCGGTTTGGGCAGGAAGCGAGGTCAACTCAGGTCACTAAGAATTATAAAGAACCGCATACATTTATTGTAACTCGACTCCTGGAGGAAAAACGAGTTACCTTTTTGGTTTTAACTGCCAGGAAAAACAATGTTTTCGTGCTTTCCAAAGTGTTCCTTTTCCACGCCGTGCAATTGGCTGCCGCCAGGTTGTGTGTTCAAAATAGTATTCATATTGCCTTTTATCAAAACATTAACCCTTGCTGCCCTCCGTTTTGTTCGCCATCTATGCGGTGTCAATAAAACAAAGTGTGTACTTGTGAACGTTGGTGGCGCTATATCAAATTAACGGTCTTATTTTGTAACATCACGAACACTGGTGTACTGTACAGTCAATCTGACGTTTGACAGATTCAAATTCCGAGCTCATTATCTGTATTAAAAAGTTTCAAAGTTCTATAAAAACTACCCCACTTTGATAAACATCATAAACACAAGTGTGCACGGCTAAAGAAATACACGGACATTCTGAAAGGCGATGACTTTACTTTTAAACTTTACTTTTAAACAGTTTTACTCAGCGTATCCCGACAACAACTCTCGCGGGGGTAAAGTGCCTCTGGCCCCGCTGTTGCACATTGTGACTCTCGTATGTAAGCACGTACGTGAACGGTAAATATAGAACGAAAGACGATCATTTTGTCAATTGCATTTTCTCCACCATTATACATCAAACAACTCACGTGAGCATGTGATCGTCTCAGTAAAGTCTCCTCTTCCTCTCCCTGTCACAATTAAGCCACCAGAATGACATAAAGGGAAACATTTCCACACTGAACTTGGCATGACTTACATGTTTTTCTTTGCGTCGCCATTGTTACACACACACACACACACACACACACACACACACACACACACAGAACTTAACAACACACCGCAAAGTTCGATGAACTGTGACAAGACCTGACTTGTCGCTAGTAGGTACATGTATATACACAGCATGCAGTAAAAGCCTAGAGTGCACACGCACGGGGTGCAATACATTGAGGGTACTGTACAGACTTTATCGCCGATCGCGCTAAAAATGGCACTTTTCACCTTAATATAACTTCGTTATGCAACGGCCAATTTTGTTCAAATTTCACAATTAGGCTTTTATAGTCGTTATCTATTACCAAAAAATTCAACACGAAGTTTGCTCAAAAAAAATATATATATATATATATATTTTTAAACTCGTCGTCGTAACAAACTGTAACATTTGATGACGTCATCAATGTAATATTTTCAAAGGTCATAAACTACATTCAAATGAGGTCACACATTGTAAACATTTGTAGAATCGTCGAAGGGCCTTAAAATTAAGTTATTATATTAATACACAAAATAATATTATTCAGATACGATTTTTTATAAAACAAACTACTACTTCCGGTTTCGACCGGAAGTAAAGGTCAAATGGGGTCACACCCTGTGTAAGATTTGTTTAATACTTCATGACCTTTCATATGGTGTAAAGATCATGTATGTAGCATATCTGATTCTGGAGATATGAGTATTTTAATAGAAAACTTCAATTTAATATAATAACGTCATCGATGACGTCATCATTCTAAATTTTGTTCTTTGTCATGTACACGCTTTGGTCTAAGTACGTGGTAAGTTTCAAGTCCGTACATGCTCTATTTTTTGAGATAGCAAAATAATTTTTTTTCGACCTCGTGTACCATTTTCGTTGTGACGTAGCTATGACGTCACACATCATATTTTTAGAATGCTCTTGAGTTAAAGAAAATATAATGCATTGAACATTTTTTCATATTTTCATGCACTTAGGCTCTAGAGCCCAAAATAACATGATTTGTTACTTTAACTTCCGGTTTCGACCGGAAGTAAAGGTCAAATGGGGTAACGTTGTGCACCGCATTTGTAGATCTTTATAAGAGGTTTCATGTAAAAAAGGAATCTTGAACGTAGCTGTTTTGGTTTTGAAGATATGATTTTTCAAATTATTTAAGGTTTTTTTAACGTTTATTTAAAGTAATGACGTCATCAATGACGTCACCATTCCCAAAAAGTGGCGGTGCCGTCTACTCACCGAGGTTGATGTTCATGAGAAGTTTCAAGTTCATACAAGTTTCAGTTTTTCTCAAAATTGGCGGAGAAGGTTCGCAGGGAAAGAAGAACACGAGGAAAAAAAAAAAAAACTAGACATAGAATTTTTGTTTATTACAAAAATACGGTGTTCGGTTGAACGTTACATAATGACGTAGTTCATAAACATTGAACATAAAAAGATGAATTTGTATACAATGTTTGGTTTTTATAGTTAAACTTGTACCACACTTTGTAACAACTCCCGTTTCTTGACAAATGTCATCATTCCAAAAAAGTGGCGGTTTCATCTACTCACTATTGCCTATGTACACAGTAAGTTTTAAGTTTGTACAAGCTTTACTTTTGTTTAAAATTGCTGGAGAAGGTTCGCAGGGAAAGAAGAACACGAGGAAAAAAAAAGCCGTTACAATTAGTGTCGTAGCACCATTGATTTGAAACTTGTTACCAGAGGACGCAGTTTAATGTAATGACGTCATCAGTTTCAAACTTGAAAACGCAGAGTCCTTTACCTACTCACACACTGAAACCACTGTCCAAAGCTCGTTTTATACTGACCAAAGAACTAAAAAAGAATGGCTTTATAACAATTCTTTCCTTCAACTTCCGGTTGGAACCGCAATACAAGGTCAAATTGGGGTCATTTCTTTGAGACATTTAAATTGTTTCCAAAAGACCTTTGCGATGATGTGTAGATTGTAAAAATCCATTGTGCACTTCAGGAGTTCTGATTTAATGAATAAACTTTGATTTATTGTAACTCAACATCTGATGACATCATCATGACGTCATTGTTTTATTTCGCGTCTTCATATTGAGGTTCAAGTATATGCACAGTTTCAAGGTTCAGTTTAATTTCAATTTTGAGTTATTTATTTGAAGAAAATTTTGGAGGAATTAACATTTAAAGCAACATAATGGTCTCTATGAGACACCGTATAACACATGGTTTTGATTTTGTTTGATATATTGAAAGTGAAATCAAATAAAACCTTTAAATATGAATATGAAATTAATTAAAAAGAGCTTTATCATATGTATTTCATGGGGACTTCCGGTTTGGGCAGGAAGCGAGGTCAACTCAGGTCACTAAGAATTATAAAGAACCGCATACATTTATTGTAACTCGACTCCTGGAGGAAAAACGAGTTACCTTTTTGGTTTTAACTGCCAAGAAAAACAATGTTTTCGTGCTTCACAAAGTGTTCCTTTTCCACGCCGTGCAATTGGCTGCCGCCAGGTTGTGTGTTCAAAATAGTATTCATATTGCCTTTTATCAAAACATTAACCCTTGCTGCCCTCCGTTTTGTTCAGCATCTATGCGGTGTCAATAAAACAAAGTGTGTACTTGTGAACGTTGGTGGCGCTATATCAAATTAACGGTCTTATTTTGTAACATCACGAACACTGGTGTACTGTACAGTCAATCTGACATTTGACAGATTCAAATTCCGAGCTCATTATCTGTATTAAAAAGTTTCAAAGTTCTATAAAAACTACCCCACTTTGATAAACATCATAAACACAAGTGTGCACGGCTAAAGAAATACACGGACATTTTGAAAGGCGATGACTTTACTTTTAAACTTTACTTTTAAACAGTTTTACTCAGCGTATCCCGACAACAACTCTCGCGGGGGTAAAGTGCCTCTGGCCCCGCTGTTGCACATTGTGACTCTCGTATGTAAGCACGTACGTGAACGGTAAATATAGAACGAAAGACGATCATTTTGTCAATTGCATTTTCTCCACCATTATACATCAAACAACTCACGTGAGCATGTGATCGTCTCAGTAAAGTCTCCTCTTCCTCTCCCTGTCACAATTAAGCCACCAGAATGACATAAAGGGAAACATTTCCACACTGAACTTGGCATGACTTACATGTTTTTCTTTGCGTCGCCATTATTACACACACACACACACACACACACACACACACACACAGAACTTAACAACACACCGCAAAGTTCGATGAACTGTGACAAGACCTGACTTGTCGCTAGTAGGTACATGTATATACACAGCATGCAGTAAAAGCCTAGAGTGCACACGCACGGGGTGCAATACATTGAGGGAACTGTACAGACTTTATCGCCGATCGCGCTAAAAATGGCACTTTTCACCTTAATATAACTTCGTTATGCAACGGCCAATTTTGTTCAAATTTCACAATTAGGCTTTTATAGTCGTTATCTATTACCAAAAAATTCAACACGAAGTTTGCTCAAAAAAAAAATACATATATATATATATTTGTAAACTCGTCGTCGTAACAAACTGTAACATTTGATGACGTCATCAATGTAATATTTTCAAAGGTCATAAACTACATTCAAATGAGGTCACACATTGTAAACATTTGTAGAATCGTCGAAGGGCCTTAAAATTAAGTTATTATATTAATACACAAAATAATATTATTCAGATACGATTTTTTATAAAACAAACTACTACTTCCGGTTTCGACCGGAAGTAAAGGTCAAATGGGGTCACACCCTGTGTAAGATTTGTTTAATACTTCATGACCTTTCATATGGTGTAAAGATCATGTATGTAGCATATCTGATTCTGGAGATATGAGTATTTTAATAAAAAACTTCAATTTAATATAATGACGTCATCGATGACGTCATCATTCTAAATTTTGTTCTTTGTCATGTACACGCTTTGGTCTAAATACGTGGTAAGTTTCAAGTCCGTACATGCTGTATTTTTTGAGATAGCAAAATAATTTTTTTTTCGACCTCGTGTACCATTTTCGTTGTGACGTAGCTATGACGTCACACATCATATTTTTAGAATGCTCTTGAGTTAAAGAAAATATTATGCATTGAACATTTTTTCATATTTTTATGCACTTAGGCTCTAGAGCCCAAAATAACATGATTTGTTACTTTAACTTCCGGTTTCGACCGGAAGTAAAGGTCAAATGGGGTCACGTTGTGCACCGCATTTGTAGATCTTTATAAGAGGTTTCATGTAAAAAAAGAATCTTGAACGTAGCTCTTTTGATTTTGAAGATATGATTTTTCAAATTATTTAAGGTTTTTTTAACGTTTATTTAACGTAATGACGTCATCAATGACGTCACCATTTCCAAAAAGTGGCGGTGCCGTCTACTCACCGAGGTTGATGTTCATGAGAAGTTTCAAGTTCATACAAGTTTCAGTTTTTCTCAAAATTGGCGGAGAAGGTTCGCAGGGAAAGAAGAACACGAGGAAAAAATAAAAAAAAAAAAAAAAAAAAAAAAAAAAACAGAACAATAACAATAGTTGTTCGGCTGTTGGCCGAACACCTAAAAAAAAAAAAAAAAAAAAAAAAACAGAACAATAACAATAGTTGTTCGGCTGTTGGCCGAACACCTAAGAAGAAGAAGGAGAAGTAAAAAAAAAAAAAACCGAACAAAAACAGAGGGTCTTCGGACTTGTGTCCGAACACCCAATGAAGCTAAATAAGAGAGCAGTGCAGTGTGGGCGGGCAGCCTCCGGCGCGCGCAGCCAAGTGTTCCCTGGGGAGCTGCATCGGTCACATGATTCAAAACAACCAATCAGTATGAATGGCTTGGGGCAGAATTTTCAAATAGGTTATGAACTCTTTTGTGGTTTACACCTTGGTACTTTCCATAAACATGTTTGGATTGACATTTAAATTTTGACTGTTGAACAGAGCAGGTTTACGTTTTGATGCAGCCTGATTGTACCAGGTAAACTCTGCACAACCAAAATAACTTTTTACCTGAGGTAATCGCCCTCGAAAAATCTTGATTGCGCCGTTTGTGAGTCAGATTAACACTGAGTTATGGAAAAAAATTCTGGTTTAGTAAATTAACTGATGCAACAGTATTTGAAAACATGTCTTTCACATGATTTATCTTGGTAAAGTTTAAAGCCATTTCCCAAATAAATTATGTGTGTCCCCCCCCTTCGTTTGTTTTGTTTTGAATACCTTAATGTGGTATGCTAAACTTAATGAGAAATGTCTGCAATGTTGGTCAAAGGTATACGGTATACACGACTGTCGTTTTTGGAAGATTTTGTTTGAGCCTGCAAGTGTAACACCAATGAGGTAACTATCCATTTCCAGTTGGGGGAGGGGAGAGGCGGATCAAAGAGTTAAATGCGGGGCGTTTATACTTTGGGAAGAAAAATCAATGCTGGCTTTGAAGAAGTGGCCATCACAGATCGGTGGGGGGGGGGGGGGGGGGGCAGGGGCGGGGATCCAAAAGGACTCGTTGTAAGGACCCGTTGTAAGGACTCGTAGGACTTGTGGATAACTCTCAGGTTACAAAGTTAATGCGAGCCCCTGGGACCCGAGTCCTTTTGATCCGAGTCCCCTGACTCCAAGTCCCCGGGATCCGAGTCCCTGGGATCCCAGTCCCCAGGTTCCAAGTCCCCGGAATCTGAGTCCCCGGGTTCGTAGTCCCTGGTATCTGAATCCCCGGGTTCCAAGTCCCCGGCATCTGAATCCCCAGATTCCAAGACCTCGGAATCTGAATCCCCGAGTTCCAAGTCCCTGGTATCTGAGTCCATGGTTCCATGTCCCCGGAAACTGAGTCCCGGGGATCCTTGTCCCTGGGATCCGAGTCCCCAGGTTCCAAGTCCCTGGCATCTGAATCCCCGGGTTCCAAGTCCCTGGCATCTGAATCCCCGGGTTCCAAGTCCCTGGTATCTGAATCCCTTGGTTCCAAGTCCCTGGTATCTGAATCCCCGGGTTCCAAGTCCCTGGTATCTGAATCCCCGGGTTCCAAGTCCCTGGCATCTGAATCCCCGGGTTCCAAGTCCCTGGTATCTGAATCCCCGGGTTCCAAGTCCCTGGTATCTGAATCCCTGGGTTCCAAGTCCCTGGTATCTGAATCCCCGGGTTCCAAGTCCCTGGTATCTGAATCCCCGGGTTCCAAGTCCCTGGCATCTGAATCCCCGGGTTCCAAGTCCCTGGCATCTGAATCCCCGGGTTCCAAGTCCCTGGCATCTGAATCCCCGGGTTCCAAGTCCCTGGTATCTGAATCACCGGGTTCCAAGTCCCTGGCATCTGAATCCCCGGGTTCCAAGTCTCTGGCATCTGAATCCCCGGGTTCCAAGTCCCTGGCATCTGAATCCCCGAGTTCCAAGTCCCTGGTATCTGAGTCCCCGGCTTCCAAGTCCCCGGAATCTGAATCCCTGGGTTCCAAATCCCCGGCATCTGAATCCCCAGGTTCCAAGTCCTTGGTATCTGAGTCCCCGGGTTCCAAAACCCTGGCATCTGAGTCCCTGGGTTCCAAGTCCCCAGCATCTGAATCCATGGGTTCCAAGTCCCCGGCATCTGAATCCCCAGGTTCCAAGTCCCTGGCATCTGAATCCCCGGGTTCCAAGTCCCTGGTATCTGAATCCCCGGGTTCCAAGTCCCTGGCATCTGAATCCCCGGGTTCCAAGTCTCTGGTATCTGAATCCCCGGGTTCCAAGTCCCCGGCATCTGAATCCTCGGGTTCCAAGTCCCCCGGCATCTGAATCCCCGGGTCCCAAGTCCCTGGGATCTGAGTCCCGGAGATTCGAGTCCCCATATATTGAGATATCGAGTCAATATTATAAAGTCGAGGGATATTATAAAGTCCCCGGGGTCCAAAGTCTAGCACCCTATTCACACAGAACCAATTGTTTGTTCTAATAAAAAAAAATCGGCAAAGATTACTTTGATGTCAAACCTTAAACATTAATTAAAACAATTTTACAACTGAAGTCATCCCCTTTACTAATTATTTGAAAAGTTAGTCAAATAACACACTTTTTCATGAATAATTATAATTAGTCAAATTACCAATGCATGTCGATTTGTATTGTTAGTCAAATAAGACAGTGTGCATTACTAATCTTTATTAGTCAATTGACTCACTAAAACTTTCAGTGAACCTTTGTATTCATAACCGCAGGATGTGACATTATCATTTTGAAATAAATAAATAATTGTCTTGTCAAACAATAAGAAAGATATGATTTTCCATTTGAGGGGATCATGTACAACATACACATTCCGAATCACAGAATGCACATTTATTAATGAATGCATAATTTGACTTTAACAATATGGACATTGTCACCATGTTTACCGAAAGAGTGACCTTGTACATTCCAGGTGATGCCCTGGCAGGCAAAATACCGCGGCGGTCATAAGAGAACATTACATTTAGTATCTTAACATACCAGTGGCGTAACTACATTTTTATTTCGGCGGAGGGGAGGGGGGGGGGGGCAAAGGATATGGCCTTTGATCTGTAGGAGTTAGTTTCTACTTTCGGACGGAGCTCCAAAATATGGACAGAAGGGCGTCAAAAGACGTGAGGGGAAAAAAGGGGGGGGGGGCAACAATACGAATGTTAATGTACTCACCACTCGAAAACCCGTTGATGGTATTGTTGTTCAGACAGGTAACTCAAGCTAGATCAAACTTCACTGGTGGAAAACCGACATCGACGGTAGAATAGCTTTTCCGGATTCAGGATTGATAAAAGAAAAGAGGACAAAAGAGTGAGAGCCTTAAATGAGATATTTTAGGAAATTACACTGATATTATCCTAATAAATTGTAATAACTGGCATTAAATTGGAAACAAATCTATACAAGTTTATCCTCCAATCTAGGAACTATGATCAGTATATACGGCCCCTGTACTTAATTTCAGGGAGTGGTATGTATTTTGTCTCATATTCCGGGTTTCCCAAGTGTTCCCTGGGGAGCTGCATTGATCACCTGATTCAGAACGACCAATCGTATACTGCAGTTTCTTTTATCAACTCTTTTGTGGTTCACACCATGGTATTTTCCATAAAATTTAAATGACTATGAAAATGTTTGTACATGTATTTGAACTTTGACTGTTGAACAGAGCTGCACGCCAAGATGCAGTCATGCAAAGAATCTATACGCTGTGTACCAGTAAACTCGGTAAAACCAATTATCTTGGTATTTACCTAGTTTACCTGACGTCATCGCCCCAAATAAATACTGTTGTTGTGCCTTTTTCGGAGTCAGATTAAGACTGTTATGGACAAATGTCAGGTTCGGCACATCAATATTGATGTAATCGTAAAACTCTTTTGTCGTTCACACCTCGGTACTTTCCATAACATTGAAATGTCTATGAAACTGTGTTTGTTTCATTGTTGTACCGGTATGTGACTCTTACTGGTGTTGTGTACAACCCAATAACCCACGGTTGGGTTTTCATGTTGCAATTTGCAAATTCGACTCTTTGCAAATTCAATCTTTGCTGGAGAAATTGATTCACTTTCAATTTGTTTTAATATTAAAAATATCAATGACGGTCTTGTTTTTTTTTCATTGCGTAAAAGGAAGTTTCTATAACACCTTGTGTCCTAATAGTTTGTCTTTCAGTTTGTCTTTTATTTTACGATAAGTTCCAAAGTTCAGAAACGGACAAATACTTCGTTTGTTTTGTTTTGAATACTACCTTATTGTGGTATGCTAAACTTAATGAGAAATGTCTGCAATGTTGGTCAAAGGTATACGGTATACGCGACTGTCGTTTTTGAAAGATTTTGTTTGAGCCCTGCAAGTGAGGGAAGTGAGGGAACTATCCATTTCCAGTTGGGGGAGTGGAGAGGCGGATCAAAGAGTTATTTGTGGGGCGTTATACTTTGGGAAGAAAAATAAATGCTGGTCTTGAAGAAGTGGCCATCACAGATCGGTGGGGCGGGGGGGGGGGGGTGGGCAGGGGCGGGGATCCCAAAGGACTCGTTGAAGGACCCGTTGTAAGGACTCGTAGGACTTGTGGATAACTCTCAGGTTACAAAGTTAATGCGAGTCCCTGGGACCCGAGTCCTGTTGATCCGAGTCCCTGGGATCTGAGTCCCCGGGTTCCAAGTCCCCAGCATCTGAATCCTTAGGTTCCAAGTCCCTGGTATCTAAGTCCCCATGTTCCAAGTCCCGGCATCTGAATCCCCGGGTCCCAAGTCCCTGGTATCTGAGTCCCCGGCTTCCAAGTCCCCGGAATCTGAATCCCTGGGTTCCAAGTCCCCGGCATCTGAATCCCCAGGTTCCAAGTCCTTGGTATCTGAGTCCCCGGGTTCCAAAACCCTGGCATCTGAGTCCCTGGGTTTCAAGTCCCCAGCATCTGAATCCATGGGTTCCAAGTCCCCGGCATCTGAGTCCTTGGGTTCCATGTCCCTGGTATCTGAGTCCCGGGTTCCAGGTCCCCGGAATCTGAATCCCCGGGTTCCAAGCCCCCGGCATGTGAATCCCCAGGTTCCAAGACCCTGGGATCTGAGTCCCCGGGTTCCAAGTCCCCAGCATCTGAATCCCTAGGTTCCAAGTCCCTGATATCTAAGTCCCCCGGTTCCAAGTCCCCGGCATCTGAATCCCCGGGTCCCAGGTCCCTGGTATCTGAGTCTCCGGTTTCCAAGTCCCTGGTATCTGAGTCCCCGGCTTCCAAGTCCCCGGAATCTGAATTCCCGGGTTCCAAGTCCCCAGCATCTGAATCCCCAGGTTCCAAGTCCCTGGTATCTGAGTCCACGGGTTCCAAAACCCCAGCATCTGAGTCCCTTGGTTCCAAGTCCCCGGCATCTGAATCCCCAGGTTCCAAGTCCCCGGCATCTGAGTCCCTGGGTTCCATGTCCCTGGTATCTGAGTCCCGGGTTCCAGGTCCCCGGAATCTGAATCCCCGGGTTCCAAGTCCCCGGCATCTGAATCCCCAGGTTCCAAGTCCCTGGTATCTGAGTCCCCGGATTCCAAGTCCCTGGTATCTGAGTCCACATGTTCCAAGTCCCCTGCATCTGAATCCCAGGGTCCCAAGTCCCCGGAATCTGAATCCCCGGGTTCCAAGTCCCTGGTATCTGAGTCCCTGGGTTCCATGTCCCTGGTATCTGAGTCCCAGGGTCCCAAGTCCCCGGAATCTGAATCCCCGGGTTCCAAGTCCCCGGCATCTGAATCCCCAGGTTCCAAGTCCCTGGTATCTGAGTCCCCGGATTCCAAGTCCCTGGTATCTGAGTCCACATGTTCCAAGTCCCCTGCATCTGAATCCCAGGGTCCCAAGTCCCCGGAATCTGAATCCCCGGGTTCCAAGTCCCTGGTATCTGAGTCCCTGGGTTCCATGTCCCTGGTATCTGAGTCCCAGGGTCCCAAGTCCCCGGAATCTGAATCCCCGGGTTCCAAGTCCCTGGCATGTGAATCCCCAGGTTCCAAGACCCTGGTATCTGAGTCCCCGGGTTCCATCGTCAGGTATCTTACTTAAGGTAAGCGTTTTCTACGGTATGGCCTGCCACACGCTCCAGAAAGTAAATGAATGCTTTTATAGAATCACGATTCCAGTCGGAAATGTAAATATTATCAGTCAGAACTGATTTGATGACATTGACAGACTCTCAAAATGACAAACAACGACAAGTCTTTTATCTCCATGTTGATGCACTTTATGTGAAATACGATCTGTATGTCTTGTTGTCTCCACAACAAAATCGCATCAGATACAACGAGACTGACGTACATTAAAATGTTACTATCAATCTGATTAAGGATTCTGTTAAAGTCCTTAGTTTTTATCAAGCTTTGCCAGTACATCGCTGTGCAATATTCTAAGAAAGTGAAGTGTATAAAAGACACACTTTGATAAGTGTTAAGCCCATCGATGACCCTCTTGCCAGTAAGGACACCTGCATTCCTCCGCATCTTTCAACAAAGTCTTGTCAAAGTTTTTTCCGCTAAAGGTAAATGACTGACTTGTAGAAATCAGACCATCTAGAGCAACTTGCAATTAATAATAATAAATGATAATAAAGACGATTTAATAACGCGCACGTCTCCACCAAGAAGGTGCCTAAGGCGCAATGCAATAGAATAAACAGAAATATAATAGTTAATACTACAAAGAGCAAGTTCGGCGTGAGCGACCAGAGTGACCAGAGTGACCAGACCCACCAGAAACCACAGAGCACTGGGAGACGGACCATATTTCGACCACGCTCTGGGGCATGGTCGATGTATGGTCAATGTGATGACACCGGTTCCGGGTTCCGGCACTAGCCAGTCTAGTCGATCTGGTCGCCCACCCGAACCTGCTCAAAAGAAACAAGCAGAAATGAAAAATGTAAAGCTACTGTAAAAAAAGCATTTGACATGAGGTGTGCTTTAAGACTGTGTTTGACTGAGTCAACGGTCTGGCAGGATTTAACATGATGTGGGAGAGCGTTCCATAAACGTGGTGCAGCGACTGTAAATGATCTATCCCCCCATGTATGTTTTGATTTCGGTTCAATGAGAAGTGTTTTTTTTTTTTTTACTTGAGCACAAGTTCCGAGAAGGGGTGTATGTGGTGAGCAGCTCAGAGATGTAAGCAGGCGCATAACCATGAAGAGACTTAAAAACAATCAACATTCATTTGTAAATGATTCGGTGAGAAACTGGTAGCCAGTGCAATTCCTTTAAGATGGGGGTGATGTGGCATGATTGTTTTGATAGCGTTACAACACCAGTTGGAGGCGACTTAGTTGATTCTGCGGTAATCCATATATAAGTGACTTACAAGAATCTAGACGGGAGGTGATGAAAGAATGAATATTCCTCACAGCAGAGTCATGATCCAGATATTTCCTGATTTTACCTATGTAACGTATATTATAAGAAGCGGAGCGAGTGACATTGGAGATATGGGGTCTGAGCGTCATAGCAGAGTCCATAGTGAAGCCAAGATTTCGAACATGTGGAGAAGGTACGATATGAGGATTCCCTATTGAAATGTGTGGGACTGTGATTTTGGCGACAATATGCCGGGATCAAATCACCATAAATTCAGTTTTTTCATCATTGAGCTTTAGAAAGTTATGCTTCATCCACATGCGAATTTCTTGAATACACATTTCAATACGTTTAATGCAAACATTAATTGCGATCAAAATCTTTGAAATTGCATCGTCTCCTATGTCTCTTTGTTTTCTTCTGAATATGTATTGGCAAGACAAAAACAAGTTGGTACTTATTGAGTGTCTCACTCTTACTCAATGCCCAATCGTAAGCGATTTTATCAATTAGGGTTGTCTTCCCCATTCCTGCTGATCCACTTATAACGACACGTTTGATTGGATTACCCTCCCTTGTCTCAAAGTGGAAAATGTCTTCATATGATTCTATCTCACGTTTGATTCGATCGCCCTCCCTTGTCTCAAAGCTGGAAATGTCCACCATATGTTTTAATGGATTACCTGCCCTTGTCTCAAAGTTGACATGGTCTTCAAATGATTCTATCTCGGTCTTCTGTTTGTGGATCTTCTCTTTCTTGTCAACATGTTTAACTAAAATAAGCTTAATGTAGATGTCCATTATGTGTTTCTTATCATCATCAACAAATGGAAGCATCTGCACATAGCTACCTGTAGTCGTGTACACTTTTGTCTTCAATGCCTCTTTAGCCTTAACTGCAACAGCTTGAACTTGATTGTGGTCTGATGTTCCTACCGGGAAATACAGACAAAATCAAATGTCACCACTCGTCAAAAACATTGCTGCAACCTGCACAATACCAACAACTGCTTTGAATGCATTCTAATCACAAACCGTAATTTTCTCAACCTTAATAGTTATATAATAGACCCATCCATTAATCACCGCCCACTGTGTAGGCTTGCCATAGGCACCAAACGTGTTTGTCAGACTTTTGGATGGGCAATCACGTCCGTGATTGGTCAATACAGCTTAATGGATCGGTCTATTCTGTGACAACAACAACTGTTTCGACAAATCCATACGATCTGGTTTTTAATCTTCAAAATGTAAACTGACATATTGATAGGATTATTACATCACAGACCAAAATGTTTTGTTTCTTTGGAAAAATGACCTATATATATATAGAGTATTATGATGTACTTTTTGCTGAATTGTACTTTGCCAATGGATGTATGAGCTACGGTGTCTCCAAGTAGAGTAAGTTTGAGTAAATCACGGTAAATCAATAAATATCACTAAATACGTTGACTTGATGAGACACATTTTCTTGTTTTCATTGCACTCACTGAGCACCGTAGTTTTTATAATTAAGAGTTGTTTCCCCCACTTAAATAAAGATTAAAGCATTTAATCAAATTTATGAATAGAATGACATTGTTTCGACTTGTGATTCGCATTTCGTATAGCCCGCGTAAGACAAGAAAGCCAATCTTAACTATTGCCTCATTTTATTCTTGGCTGTCTTCCATGCAATAACCTCTTCAACTTTATTCAGCAGCCGCCTCCCTCCCCGACCACCATACCTTTGCTTGTTGTGTTCATACCACTGTCCTGGCATACAAATTAAGTCTCGCCTAACTATTAAAGACTCTTACCTTAGGCAATTTGTGGTGTTCATTGATTCAGTTTCCACAAGATAGGAGCCGGATGGGTTTTCCCTGCAGCGTTTTCTCCAGCAAGGTTTTTCGCGAGGTTTTTACCATCACCTACTGAAGCGGCCGCTTGCCACCCAATCACCATTGTTAAGTTGTGTTCATACCATTGTCCTGGTAAACATTATATATTTCGCGTAGCTTTTTAAGACTCCTTTACTAAGTTTATATGTGGTATTCCTTGACCCAGTTGCTACTTAGTTTGGAGCCAGATGGGTTTTCCCTGCGTTTTCTCAAAAAAAAAAAAAAAAAAAAAAGGTTTTTGCCGGGGGTTTTCACTCATCACCAACTGACATGTGTTGCCCCCTCAAAATCAGAAAAAGGGTAAAAACTAGTAACAAATTATGCCTTTAAAGGTGCTTTAAAGGTCTAAGTAGTAAATTATCTTTGATATATTCCAATTAAGTTTGTTAATTATTATTATCGGCATTCAGACGCCAACAATAATTTCTGTTGGATTTTGTCTAGTAACATTATTACGACAGATTGAAGGATCGTTTTCGTTTAAGACTATGCTAGGCCTAAGGTCTTACGAGTCGGCCGCATAAAAATTGTCAGTGGTTGGGCATGAGGTGAATTTAACAATTCTGTGTAGCGGCCTGAGCCTATATTTTAATAAATTAGTTTAATAAGTTAAAAATGCATTTAATATATTACAATAATAAATGGACTCCTAAACCCACATTTGTGTCAAGGAAAGGGATTCATAAATAGTATACTTTATTTGACAGCAAAAGCACGAAAATATAACCAAGGAATTTAAACATCTGGTTTTTTTTCTTATACTGAGAACCTCTATGCTATTAAGAAATTGCATAATACCTCTATTCTGATGGTGTTTTTTTGATTCACGGTAATTCCGGCAGCAGAACCGAAGAAGACAGCACCAGAATCAACGACTGAAAAATCACATAACACCTGCTCTATTCTGCAGGCGTTTTTGATTCACGGTAACTCCAGCAGCAGGTCCGAAGAAGACAGCGCCAGAATCAACGACTGAAAAATCGCATAACACCTGCTTTATTCTGCTGGTGTTTTTGATTCACGGTAACTCCAGCAGAAGGGCCGAAAAGGACAGCGCCAGAATCAACGATTGACGAGTTGTGTGTATCAGCCTGTGATTGTTTCTGATGTTCATGAGTCGGTTGCAGACCGGCTAGGTCTTTCTGAGGAGCAGCTTCAATATCTGTTGGAAGTCAAATCGTATAGTCTTATTCATTTTCACATTCCAGGCAATTATACTTTTTTAAATTAGTTCAAGTAAGCGCGTTTCCTGTTCTGCTGCAACTCATTGACGTATTCTTTCCCATATCAGTAAGATACCAATCATGATCGGTTCGTTAGGGGCATTCTTGACTTTCTTGACAACAGTAAACGTAATTTTTCTTTCGTGACTTTACCCTCAAGTCATAAAAATTAGCTTCAATATTTATCACGACTTAAATAGTGACGTCAATTTTCATGCTAAAAATAATGTTTAGCTTTGCCCCACGTCACGTGGTCGCAAATGTTGACATATATTTTCAATTTGCAATTTTGTGCCCTTTGGAAGTAACATCATAAAAACTCCATTATTGACAATGAAGCTATTGTGGTAGTTGGTTCTACACCGTTGAATGACTTCCCCATATCAGACCACAAGTACATAACAATGAGCTTTGTTTCAGTCAAATAGTTGTTTAAAGTTTAGAAATAAAATACCCTTTTTTGCTTTCCTTATTATGTGTTTGACTCGTTCCCAAAAAATAAATAAATAAAACGTTGAGTGACAGACATAAAAAAAAAAAAAAACAACTTAAGAAGCATAACGATTGTCATCAAAATCCAATTGTTTGCAATAGTAATTTGTTTCTTTTTCCGACAAACTTCCCATCATGGACTACATATAAGATTAATTGTTAATTGATTTTAGCTTTTTAGAAAGACTCTGCTAAAGGGTTGAAATGTGAGGCCATGAATTTTGTATTTATTTTATTTATTTTCTTCAACATGTCTTTGTGGTTGGTAAGCAGCTTGCAACAGCTAATTTAATTTTTATCAAGATTAATTGATGATAGAAAAGTATGAAGAAGTAAATAAATTAAGAACTTGTAAAGATGAGCTATTGTCTCTGACAAGTACAGCTGCTGAAACTTCAATGTGAATATAAACTAATTACCTGTTTCACCTTGTGATGTCTTCTTTCGACTCTCGTTGAAATCACGTCTCCCACTCTCTGGAAGAGATTTGAACTTTGAATTTCGGAACTCTGAAGAATATTGACATTTCTAAAGCACGACATTACTATGATCATACACATCCAACGGAGGACGCCACATACCAGCAGAAATACCAGATAATTTTTTTCTGCGTGCACTACACTAACTAGAGAGAAAACAATGCGCCGAGCCTCATTAATAAAATGTAAGCCCCAAAAGTTTACTGTAAATCCAAGACTTGAAGGTCATGGCTTTTATGGATTGTTGACCCGTGGTCAATTATTGTGCCCCTGAGGTTGTTGACTCTCAACCTGGAGCATTTTGGGTATTTTTGCTAAAAAATGGTGGGTCATTTTTTTTTCAAGATAGAGTCTGGCCTGTTTACTCGTTCTGGGTTTTTATTTTGAATGAGTTCTCAACGGCCAACTTACTAAAAATTGAAAAGAAAAATGAAGTAAAGTTGCAAGAAAATATATTTGATTTGTTTTCAAGAGGCTGAGGGCCTATTGAATTCCTTTGGTTTTTTTTGAATATTTACCATTTAGCATTGGTTGGTACCGGTACGGGCGCACCCTTTTTCTGAGTACGGGAAAGCTCGACGACCAATGGATTCACCTAATGGTAAGTCTGCTGCCAACTAGCGTCCCAAAAAGTCTATCATTTCTTGGAATTATGAATGGGAGTCTTTTGAGACGATAGCGGGCGTCCCACAGACCGTTCCCTTTCCATTGTTTCTCAGCGGTCTGTGGGACGCCCGCTATCGTCTCAAAAATCTCCCATTGTAGTATTACTCATTCACATTAAAAAACTTACTTACTTACTTACTTACTTACTTACTTACTAACTGACTTACTGACTGACTTACTGACTGACTTACCGACCGACCGACCGACCGACCGACCGACTGACTGACTGAATTACTTACTTACTTACTTACTTATTATTATTATTATTATTATTATTATTATTTTTTGGAAGGGGGGGGGGGTCCAAGTTCGAAATCACACTATATAAGAAATATTATAGGATACAGTGTATAACCAGCTCTTCTGAATTCCATCTTTTTTTTCTTTCTTTTGTATATGAAAGCAACCGTGAACAATAAACACATCAGTATTTGACTAAAGAGGTCATTCTGGTAGGCCAATCAAATGGTTCACTGCAGGTTAGAGTAAAGGGGGGAAACGACAGGAGAAAAAAAACATATGTATAAAATAAAGGAAGAGAAAACAAATATGTAGCAAGAAGGAGATGGACACAAGGGTTGCTAGCCCCTGTGCCCCAGTAACGCACCTGAACAGTGCCGTGAAAGTATGTGCTATACATGACCTAATCTGAAAGCATCATTATATGACTCGTAATAGATCGGGTTCGAATCAAGATAGAATCAAGATACCAATAACGGAAAAGTGTCTGAGAGGGGATGTAGCATGGATTTTTGCAATACCGGTTTGACATCGCCAGTGAAAGTACAAACCAAAAGGGCGTCAAAGGATGTACAACACCAATATATCGAGTGTTACTTGCCTATCAAAGACTCGTTGACGCTGGTGTTGTGCAGACTTCCGAAAACCCAGATCAAACTTGAGATGTAAAAAATAGATAGACGTTTTTAATATCAGTCAAGAAATTGGAGGCTTGAATGAGCATTATTTAGGAAACTGCAATGAAATTAACCTTTTAGTTGGTTATAATTGGCGTTAGATAGGGAAACAAATCAACCAAAGTTTATCCTCCAAGCTAGGAACTAACATCATGATCCGTATACGGCCCAAGTGCTTAATTTCAGGGAGTGGTGTGCTTGTGTCTCATAGTCCGGGCTTCCCAGGTGTTCCCTTGGGAGCTGCATCGGTCACATGATTCAAAACGACCAATCAGTATGAATGGCTTGGGGCAGAATTTTCAAGTATAGGTTATGAACTCTTTTGTGGTTTACACCTTGGTACTTTCTATTTACATTTTGAGCGACTTTGAATACTTTTGGATTGGCCGTTGAACAGTGCAGGTTTACGTCAAGATGCAATCATGCAAGGAATCTGTTTACCTGGTGCACTATCCAGGTAAACTCTGTACAACCAAGATAAATCTTGTTTGCGCCATTTGCGAGTCAGATAAACATTCTTATGGAAAATTGCCTGGCTCAGTAAATCGACTGATGTAACAGTATTTGAAACCATGCCTTTTAAATGATTTATCTTGGTGAAGTTTAAAGCCATTTCCCCCAAATAGATTAGTTGTCCGCACCCCTTCCCCCCTCCGAAAAATGTTTAGTCACGCCACTGGTGTGTTATTATACATCTTGTAATATTGCCTCTTTTGTCGTTCACATCTTACTACTCTCCTTGGCAATGAAAAATGTTTGTATTGGAACTTTGACAATTGACAGAGCTGTACGTCAAGATGCTGTCATGCAAGGAATCTATACATACATATATATACCACTGTGTACTGGTATGGGACTGCTAATATGGTGTTATGTACAGCCCACACTCTAAAAACTCCCCAAGGGGATCTGAGTCAAAATCCCCATTTTTAACTAGTTTTCGGGTCAGCCTGACCCATATATTGGTCATTACCCCTGAGACCCAAGATGTGGGTCAATTCTGACCGGGGAGTTTTCAGAGTGCAACACCTAGGTTTTCATTTTGCAACCATTTTCAACGGGAAACCAAAAACTAACTGTCTCCCTGAACAATATTAAAAGCATCAACGACGGTCCCGGGGTTTACTCGATGACTACAAGGAATGTGAGCCCTACATTGGGGCCAAACACTCAACGGGTGACGTTGATAGAACAAGGAGGAGACAACCAGATTAATGCACTTTTGGGAACCATGGCTTCTGCTTGATCTCATCACGCTTATAGGTTCCATTATAACTATTTTTTTTTTGAAAATGTGCGCTTTTGCTGGGACAATATACGACTTGGAACCCAGTTGACTTGGAACCGAGTTGACTTGGGGCCGAGTTGACCCGGACCGAGTTGACTTGGACCGAGTTGATTTGGAACCGAGTTGACTTGGGACCGAGTTGACTCGGACCGAGTTGACTTGGACCGAGTTGACTTGGGATTAAGCATTTTGTAATTGTTTTTAAACTGAATGTTTTGAAAATCTGTAATTATAATCTTAGTTATGATGATGTTTATAAATTGCTGATATACACATGCATACTTTGAAAAAATTAAGACAAAGATGCAATTCAATTAATTTTAACTAAAAGGCTCTGTGTATGATTGCTCCTTAGGAAGAAAACATTCACTCGAATCACAAAGTCTTTGCATTGAAAACATCAGTATGTTTTTGTTTGTCATTGTTTTTAATAATATTGTTCAAACTGAGAGACAATCTGACATTCCTTACAATTACAATTTGTTTTACTGTGAGAACATGCAAACTCATACATCAAAACCAAAATGTATAGATCTCTTACTTCCGTAGTTATTCAGTATCGTTTTGCGAAATGACGGCCATTTTGAAAGTAAGGGAACAGCAAGGCCGTTAACGGCCTTTTTTGAGATTACACGTTATCCTTCTCCTCATGTTATGGTGTAAACAATATATTGTCAAGTTTTATGCTTTTATCACAAAAGTGAACGAAACTGGCTACTACTTACCATTCAAGTTCAAGCGAGCGTTTATCAGTCTGCAGATTTAACTCAAACAAGATCAAACTTCAGATGTGAAAAGGCTTTCAACAGACGGTAGAAAAAAAGAAGATCTTTTCAAGATTGCGGATTTCCAAACAATTAGTGAGAGACTTGACTGACAAACGTTAACGAATCTGCACTGGAAGTTAACTCTATTAGATAGGAAAGATTCAAACAGCGCTATTTTCTTTCCAACTGCGTACTAACATTATAGGTCCACATAATAACATGTATGTTAAGATTTACGGAGTGTCATGTACTTTGCCCTGTTCCTGAATCTCGCCCCGTGTACCGTAGGGAGCTGCATTGATCATGCGATACTGTAGTGATATGCAAATTAATCCACCGCCCGCGAGAGCTGCTTGCAAAGTGCAAGCTGTTTGCAAAGCTGTTTGGTAAAGAAATGGGTGCTGATAAATCTTATCGAAGATGGTAAAAAACTAGTCCAATGGTCAAAGTGATGCTTGGGGGAAACGCAAGCATCCTGTGCTTTGTATATACAGGAGCAGAGACTTCGCTGATTACATCATCGTTTTATAATCAGCATCTCAAGAAGTCATATAGGGGATTCCAAGAGTGTTGGTACTTACCTGCAGGTTTTTGGAGCCAACAATCTGGAAATTCCAATCTTGTGGAAATCTTTGTGGAAATCCCTTTGAACTTGCTTGGTCAAAAAGTGACTGCTTATACTTTCTGGTGGTTGATGATTTACGGACAGGTGGGGTCTTAGGGCGAAGACAGCGCACCTCGGTTTTTAATTGGGTGTAATATAATGCATGAGCTTATAAAGATGTAAAGATCGATGAACCAATGACCCCAAATGCAGAGGTTTGGACTACAGTTTTACAGTTGTACCGACTTACAAAAGCGTTCCCTGAAAAACACCCAAACACTAGTACATGTACATACAATGGAAAAGAGCAAGCAGATGCTTGTCATGAAGCAGTGCGTACGGGTGAAGAACTTAAAGTAATATGGTCACAGGGAAACTCTGTCGTTAAAATGTAGGAAAGGGGCCTCTGTGGATAAATTCCACAATAAAACGGTTGTAACTGAGGGCTGCCAACTGAGCCTTGCTAGCAAAAATAATTTGGCACAAGAAAAGGATGCACATGTAAATATGAGTCCTAACATTCCTGTAATGGCTGTTATGTTTACGACAGTGTAGGGTTAACTAATGGGAGGAGTGTGCAAGCCACGGTAGCGAATCAAAGTACACAAATGGTTGTAATTCCACCCGCGCTTAACTTGCTACAGTGACGTCTGCACAGACCTCTGGTCAAATTCAAGTCAGAGAACAGGGGAATGACATTCAGGTTTCGTTGGACAGAATTGTTGTGGTAAAACCAAGTACATTCAGCAACCAGTGAGATAGAAGTTGACTCAAATGAAGGTAATACATGAAGTACCACGAGTAGTGGAGAACCGCACACTTTCAGTATAGTTTCTAGCTATGTGTTACCTGTCGGGCTGTCTGTATCACAATGCAGGTTGAGCAAAGATGAAAAAGACGAAGTCGTTAGGTTGATTCAAAAGCATGACTCAACTTTTTTCCAAAGATGACATAGATGTTGGTCTATGTTCAAAAATACCGCACAAAATACACAGATGATCAGCCCGCACAAGACAACCCTATCGAAGAATTCCCACTCACCAATTTTCTGAGGTACGAGAATTGTTGCAAAAACGAACAGAGCAAGGTATTATCCAGCATAGCAAAAGTCCTTACGCAAGCCCCATTGTTCTAGTCAAAAAGAAAGATGGTACTTTGAATGTGCATAGTCTACAGACAGTTCAATGCCAAAACTGTCAAAGATTCGTTCCCACTTCCACGTATTGAAGAGTCATTGGAGGCACGAGGGGGGGGGGGGGGGGGCACAGTACTTTTCATCTTTGGATCTTGCTCATGGTTACCACCAAGTTGTTATCTAACTATAATGATGCTTAAATGGGGGCTTCCGGTGATGGGCACCGCCATGTTTTTTCCCCCATCATTGGCACCCGCACCCTGCCGGTTTGATGCGTCCCGGGGAAACTTTAGGGGTACCTGTTGGTTTGGGTTTGCGCTGGTGTTCCGACATCTCCCCGCGACTGCGTGCGTCGACGGCCGGACACCCAGATGGGCGGACCCAGAATGTCTTTTTTTTTGTGGGGGGGGGGTGTGCTGACCCTGGTTGTAGTGTGTTACGGTCCCATCAGACGGGGTTCGTTTCTTTGCGGCGGGATCCAGTCTGAGGCAGCGCATGCGTGAGGATAAGGGGGTTTGTGGTTGATGAATTTGCGATTTTTTTGTTGTCTATTAAAAAAAAAAAAATTGTGGGTTTGAACGACAACGCCCGTTCTTAAATTTGTGTTCGTTGTTCATGCATTTTGGGAAAGCCTGCCTGCAAACAAGTTAGTGGCAGAGTGAGCCGGGGCTTAAATTACAATAACAAAGAAAGTCCTCAAGTGAGCAGGAGATGAAGTCATAAACTACAATCATAAACCTCCACAAACTGATCAACCCTATGGAACTCATTAGGTATGCAAATCCCTGTAGTGTTTTCTTTCCCTGCAGGACAAAAAGACTTGAGAACAGGGTAGCGTATAAAGATTATCAAGTGTAGCTTTTCTGTCAAGCTTTGTCCACAACATGTTCTCATCCCTGTGGTGTTTTTCCTTTCAAATGCTTCATATAAAACCACTTCCACCTGCAATTTAGTAGATAGTACTTCAAATGACAATGTTTCCACATTTTTGTATAGTTCACATAGAAACATTGAATGAATAACTACTCCAAAGAGTGACTGCGAGAAAACCACTGAAATGTTAGTGACCCTTTGTCGACTGTCTGGACATAGTCTGCTAACATTTAAAAACAAAGAAACACGGAAATCAAGACCTAAAAAAAAAAAAACCCACACACACACCAGGAAACAAATAAAATAAAGAAAGAAACTAAAAGACATAAAGAAACAATAAATAAAGACAAGGACATAAATAAACAAAGAAATAGACATACCAAAATCAAGAAATAAACAAACATAGAAATCAAGAAACACAGAAACCAAAGAAAACCCAAAAGAAATCAAAACATCAACAATCCGGGAGAAATACAGAAATGAACAGACATAAACAAATCCACAAATACCGAATATAGGTTGAAAAGAAATGCAGAAGTATAGGGGGCACCTGGGGGACGCTGGAAATTTGGGCGGGGGCACATCCACCCACCCCCTCCCAGGGGGGGGGGGAGGGCAGGTGAGCTGATCTGACCCCAACCCAAAACCTTTCGCATGCCACACACTCAAAATTTTACTAAGACATAAACAGCATTGCGTACCGTTTTAAACTGCCGTTCACAAACCCATTTTATAAAATGATGACCCTTGAGTGCCCCCTACAAATTACACCCTTACCCCACATTATATTGACCGCAACAACATCGCGCCCACTATAGCTCGTTATGCCTCCACCCAGAAGAAAAGCAACATTTCTTCCGTCAAGAAATGCATTTAACATTTTGTTTGCATTCTCCTGAAGACGATCAGAGCATACTGATCGAAACGTCGAGTTGTTTAAAGGGACACACCGGCTTACTGTTTAGCTAATTTAGTGATGTGGAATGACAGACAATAATTTTCAAATGGTTGTTCTTAAAAAAAAATCATCAAAATATCACGTAATTAACGAAAACTGTGAAAAAAACAAAACACGGTCAAAGGTAAGCTTATACGCTTTTCCAGCCGTTGCAACTGTCAAGTTTACGTGACAATGTTGCGCAATGTTGTAAGTAGACTGGTGCTCTGTTTATGTATGAATTATTACAATGAAGCGGCATGAGGATTCAGACTTCATATCCATCCAGCACAAATTCACGTGTAAATAAAAAACAGACATAAACGGACAGTGTATTCTGTGTACGACGAAATGGACGAACTTACTTGCAATGGAGAACGTTTCTTCATTATATCGCAAGTAGGCCCTATGTTGTAAAAAATTACTTGGACGAATGCCAGTTGGGTCCAGGACTGATCTGTGTTGTCAGGTCGTGTTCAAATGTGGAAAGGGAGAGAATACGCTTGGCTTATGTGGACATCACAGACATGATGGACCATAAATATTGTCAAAATGTGAGTCTTCATGAATTAAAATATACGCAGGCATATTCACAATACAGTTCTATGACACAAACCTGTCCATCAAAATTATGGCAAAGACCACATCCTTCATGCTCATCGTGACCTAGTTGCGATAATCGTAACCCTCCATCCTCCGACCGTCGGGAGGATGGAGGGTTACGATTATCGCAACTAATCGTGACCAGCCTGCTGCAGTCTAAAAACTAATGGTAGTGTCCCTAATCTTGGACCATCTTTTCACATTGGCTTGGCCAATAACAGTCATGTGCCAAGCGAGCCTCCCGCTTTCGCTGCAAACGGATTGCCAATCCTGGCTGCTTTAGCGAAGGCATTCTCCCGTTTTTCGGGCGATGACTTCACTGGCCGGCCGCGGCCACCGCCACCGGTTTTTTGTTGTGGCGACTGGGGGAGTGGACATTATGCAGCTATCATAGAAGTAGATAGATCAGCTGTATGTGATAAACATTCCCCATCGTCGTCGCTCGTGTGCGTAGCACAGGCAACACGTTACAGTAGTTAGGGGATAATAGCTAGGGGCACAGACTAAAACCCTCGTAAAAAAAACGTAGTTGTTGGTCTGGCTCCCTACCCCTCCGACAAGCTCCCACGCTTACGGCTAGACCGACCGGCAAGCTGGGGAGTTCATGCCCGGGGTTTGTCTCTCTGGCCCCACGAGACACGGCACCGGCTGTACGGGATATGCCCAAGGTTTACGTTCCGCTAGCTCCCACGCTGGTGCGCTTCGGTTGCACGGACTCTCTGAATACGAATATTACGTTCGATTTTTCATCATTATTTACAAATTGTATCAATAATCTGAATAAATAGGTCTTTTTTGTCAAATACCCATGAATAATTGTAAAAAAAAAAAGATTTAGGTCTTTTTTGTCAAATACTCATGAATAATTGTAAAAAAAAAAAGATTTAAATTTGGTTCAGTAATTTACTTTTACACGGCTGGAAATAAAACAAACTCCGAAGATCACGTGATTTATCCGAACCACTTTTTTGGTTCGGATAAATCGTTTTTTGAAAAATGCTCAAAAATGGCAAAATTTGATGGTTTCTTTTGGGAACCATTCTTCTCCATTCCTGAAAGACCTTTGAAGTCATATGTTAGCCTATTTTGTAGCCCAAATAGCCCAACGAAGCCGGTGTGCACCTTTAACCATCGGTTCTTTTCAGAACCATCCCAACTCATTAGAGATTTTCACATGGTGTCACCGCAAAACTCACTAGATTGTATTCCCACCATGCAAAGTTTCAAATCTTACTTATTTTGTTTATTACCCGCAACCATTTTATTTTCGTATTTCCTGTAGTGAGCACTAATGCAATACTCTAATACAAAAGAGAAACCAGTTTGCGTTCAAGTTCTAATTAATTTTCAAACACAAGGGCCTTGTCACACACGGCAACTTTTATTGGCAACTTGGAGGCAACCAACTGCTCTGTAACCGGTTGCCTGTAAATTGCCTCGTGTGACATGACCCAATGACGTCAGTGCAGGTGTGCTTATAAGAGGGAATTAGGGTAATGTCACACGAGGCAATTTAAAGGCAACCGGTTGCGGGCAATCCTCCTGGAAGAAAAGGCATTCACATTTTAGTTTCCACATAGTTTTCTGGGGAATGACAAGACTTTGTAAGAAAAATAACTCCTGTACTACCACAAAGTGCTTCTTTGCATTGCAGAGCAGTTGGTTGCCTGGAAGTTGCTGATAAAGATTGCCGGGTGTGACAACTCGACCTGACACACTTTACTGCTAATCGTTGGCGATGACGTCAGGTGAATTGGGCAAATACCCAGTTATTTTGCTTGTATACAGTTTATTACCTGCACATAGTGCAAGTGCATACCGATTCCTTGCATGAGTGCATCTTTTTCGCAGTGCAGTTCTGTTCACAATCACATGTCAAAGACAAGAATTTCCATAGTAAATTCAAATGTTAATGAAAAGTACTGAGGTGTGAACGACAAAACATGGATAATTCTCTTCGAGCTATTCGGATGACTGGTCGTTTTGTATCGTAAACAATTCAGCTCCAGGGACGAACTTGGAAACCCGGATCAAGAGACAAATACAAACCGCTCCTTAAAATCAAGTGCCTGGGCCTTTAATTTTCGTTCAAGGCTCACACTCGGTCATGTCAAGTAGGCCTACATGTATTAGAAACCTCAAAATAATACGAAAACAAGCTTTCTGTTTCCTTACAATTTGTCAGGTTTTCACATGTGCAGCTTCATCTGTTGCAAGTTAGCTATGGAGTCTGCAAAACGCTAGCACCAACGAACTCAGTGAGTGGTGAGTAAAAACTTAATATCGCGTTGTCGACGGCCAAAGTTTTCCAACAGAAATGCCGTCAGAGAAGGCTAAAAATGTGTTACTCTGTTGTAGGTCATGTTTGTCACTGGTCTATGAGTGCACCCTGGGTACGAAACGACATGGGTACGAAACGACCGACATTTGTTTGTGCGAGGGTGTGTGACCCGGGTGTGATGGTTTGAAGGTTGCCTTTGTATTTGATATAGCCATGTTAAGTTATGACTGAAATATAACCAACATGATGCATAACTGAGGGAGTATTAAACAACAACAACAACAACAACAACAACAACAACAACAACAACAACAACAACAACAACAACAACAACAACAACAACAACAACAACAACAACAACAACAACAACAACAACAACAACAACAACAACAACGACGACGACGACGACGACGACGACGACGACGACGACGACGACGACGACGACGACGACGACGACGACAACAACAACAACAACAACAACAACAACAACAACAACAACGTGACAATGCCTTGTTTATTAAAGTCTAATAAAAGAACACATCTACAAGTAACATTGGTTGGTTAAATTAAGTTATTTTGTCGTACAATACATAAGTGACATAAAATTACGTTGTCGTGAATTAATACACGGGGTTCCATTTATATTCAGTGGCTAGTGGGTCCATATTATTTTCTTGCAAGCTGTCAGGAAGTACCATGGACCAATCAAGCAGCAGATATGACAGTTTACGTCATTGCTTGCATAATTATCCAATTAAATCAATATTTGTTTTATATGTTTATTTTTTTGTACACCGTTGTCTGTCTTTATTCCGACACATAAAGACATGTTTTCAATCCACAGTAAAAGATCCAGAGTACAGACTATTTATTTAGTTAAATTTCCAAATTACTCAATTCCCACACACAAGGCACTCGAATGCAGAATATTACCAGTTTTTCTTGTTTATCTAGTGGGACATCATGTGATAGAAAATGCGAATCTCTCACTTCGATATCTTTCTTGTAGAGCAAATCTTTCAATATGGCGTCAGTGGTAGACAACACAACAGCGTCAACAACAACTGCTACAAAAGGAGGATCAGGATTAAGTAATGAAGCGTGGATAGGCATTGTTTTCGGCGTGATTTCTACGGTTATGGGAATCGGTGAGTGACCCTTTGTGTTGTTCAGTAATGCTTTCGAGCATGGTAACATTTAAAACTAAATCAAAATTTACCGTAGGTGTTTACAGCGATGCAGCAGCTCTTAGTATGGACGGATCTATATTAAGGGGCATGAAAATAACGAACGATGTGTCAGTAAGGCGAAGGTCTCACGCCTATCTCCCCGAGGCGGAGCCGAGGGAAGATAGGCGGCTCCGGGGATCACTGAGAGTGACTAGTTTTACCACGCCACGAGATAAATCAGTCAATGTTTGTTTTATAACACCTCAATGTCATCCATTTTAGTGATAACATTCGTTAAACAACTGTGCGTATATGTAGTAATCAATCTTCAAACAACTGTATAAAATCTGACAGGAAAGAAGGGTACCAGACTAATATTATTGCCTTCGTTCTCATATCGTATCTCAAATGCACGTATTATTTGATCGTTTCACCGGGTTCGAGGTTGCGACACAGCTCATTTAAATCAACGCTTGAAGTCAATCCAGTCAGGGTACCAGGGTATTCAATCGATAGTACATCGGTTGCCAGGCTATCGTTGGATAGTAACGTTTACTCGTTCTTTTGGTTGGTGCGCAAAAGTACACAACACCACGTGATACACTTTCGGCCAATCAACATACAGAATCAAAGGAAGAGGTGTTATAACAATTACTATGGTTGTGCACATCACTAATTACTACAAAATACTATACATAGTATACAAGTATATTATACAAGTTGTAGTATACGGTATAGCACTTAGCTTTTGTTTAAGAAGGATGTCAATGATCGACAGCTCTCGATGTTTTTTTTGCGTCAGATGTAATTATTGAGAATTTAGAAGCCTACCGTATGATCATCTTATGCATAACCCAGGGAGAAAATTACATTTAATACTTCACACGTACGTTGGGTGATGAGCAGAGGCTTTTTTTTTTTTTTTTTTTTTTTTTTTTGAAAACAAGCACGTATTGATGCCAATACGCCCATTTTAAAGCGAGCACATATTATAGATCCTAAAAGTTGTATGATTAAGTTGCATAATCTACATTGAGAATACAAGCTCCTAAAGGGACATCTACAGAGCAAATTGAACGGGTGAAAAATAAGAATAAAATAAAACGAAATGCAAAAGAGAAAAATGTTTGCAAAATGAATTCATGACATTTCGTTCTATCGAAATAATATCATTTCGCTAGAACAAACTGATTTTGAGAAGAAAAAAACATATGTCGAGAGATTTAACTGTTTTGAGGGACCGATATAATATTTCGAGAAAACCAAATCATAATTAGTTGAATTATTATTTTTAAGCTGATTTACTCTGTACTTGTTCCTTTAGGGGTTCTGTAAACCTTGGCCAAAGTTCCAAAAATAATTAAGGTTGATATACTGAGAGCTCCTCTTGAGGTTTACTCAGTCTAATTTACGGATGACATAAAGGATGATGTGCCTCAAAGATTAGGTATCACATCTTGCATTACTACTTCCTTTATATACAGTGAGTTTTCTGTGGGCTCTTGTGAAGAAACGCAAAAAAGGTAAGTTTTGACCTTTAATAGGAACGTTGAAATCTGTACTGCAACTTTATTGGTCTTATTTTTGTTATTATCATTTTTAGCTGTTCCGACCTACTGTCGGAACAGGTATTGTTTTCGTCAAGATTTTTATTATTTTTATTATTATTAGCTGTTCCGACATTCTAGTCGGAACAGGTATTGTTTCTCTTCTGATTA
>OU452221.1:6034926-6037426 GCA_911728455.2 Marthasterias glacialis
AGTTATTATTATTATTCTTTCTCTCTGTCTAAATCCCCATAGCATTTGTGCACGTTTTTGTTTAAGCCTAATATCCAAATTGGCAAAAATGAAGGACTCAACCATTAGATCAAGTTAAACCTTAATATGTAAAGTTATCATAAAATGTAATTTGGTTAAAATTCTTTATTAATTAACCACGTGATCTTCATTTGAATATTTAATTAGTTAATCTTTGCAGCACCATATCTCAAGAAGTACAAAGCCGATTTTCAAATTCTTTTCAGTTTTAGATTTCTGGGATACTGTAGATGTGCTTTCCGGCCTAAAATTTGGAACGACGTCACAATGACGTCATTTATTGCGCATTTTCGCCCGTGTACAAAACACATAGAGATAGTAAAATCAAATCCAACTTCTAGAAACATAATTTTTCAATTAAGCTCAAATTTAACATCCTAGATTACACAAATGTTTCTTAAAACAAGAAAGATTTTACTGACGGTCAGTTTAAAAGCATCAAAACTTATTAAAACATTGTCAGTAAAAACAAACCCCAATATTCTCAGGCAAATTTAACGCCATAGGTACTCTGCTTAGAATTTGATATGTGTTTATAATAATACGAAAAGGAGTCAAATTCTGAACTTTTTAAAAGATTGAGGGCGGTATACCAGTTTTACGGTGCTATATTGGTTGCTTTTTTTGAAACTCGATCAAGTCCTAAACCCATTTATGACCCGTGTTGTTGCGTTTTTTGTAGAGTATAATAAAGAGTCATTCCTGCACCGACTGACGCAAGTCTACGTTCATTCACAAGAATCGAGAAAATATTTTCTTGCTCTCAGCGCAGCGTCGTGTGCACCCAGTAGGTTTCCGTGCGTGTATGAAGAAAATAGAACGCCGGGGTCCTACTAATTGCCGACCCCTGCCGACCCCTACCGACAACTTGAAAAAACCTACCGACAACTCATTCTGTATGCACTCTTAGTCACTGGTTTAAGCTTTAAATGATAGATAATGTTACTTTGAGTCCTAAAAGCCTTATTTTTACTTCTTTGATATGAGAGAAATAAGTGTTTTCAATCACGGAATGTGATTTTCCGCGACGCAGTAGTACTGTCCGCCATGATGCTCCATTACGCGTTGTGGACTAAACCATTTACCGATGGGTATACTTAAAATTTGTATGACAACAGAGGGCGCCCTTCTAAACTAGATTGGGAAATAATTCCAGAATAAACCCTTCATACCCGTATTGAATCGTTTTGTTTGTGAAGAGAAAAGGTTTTAAAATGTTCATATTTAAATGTTATTTTCATTAAGCTAGAAATGCTACACTTGTGCTCTTGAAGGGCGCCCTCTGTTGTCATACAAAGTTATACTATACCCATCGATAAATGGTTTAGTCCACTTCACATAATCGAGCATCATGGCGGACAGTATTACTGCGGCACGGAAAATCACATTCCGTGATTGAAAATACTTATTTCTCTCATATCAAAGAAGTAAAAATAAGGCTTTTAGGACTCAAAATAACATCATCTATCATTTAAAGCTTAAATCAGTGACTAATAGTGCATTTGGAATGAGTTGTCGGTAGGTTTTTTCGAGTTGTCGGTAGGGGTCGGCAGGGGTCGGCAATTAGTAGGACCGGACTGCCGTGTTGTGGGAGATTTTGCCCGCGTGGCAGACTTGTCTGCGCTTGGGTCACGTTCACCAGAAAACGATGTTTTAGGTTTCTTATGCAAACGCAATACTTTAGCAAAACCGCCGTGTAACAAACACAAAACTTGGTGGGGGTTGCAATAAAGCAATAAAAAAGAGCTGAATGACGAAAGGTGTAGAAAATAGAAATTAGCTTTTCCATGGCTAAACGGTCAGTGTTGGATTTGGGGATGTGAATTGACCCAAAATTAACAATACACTCATATCCCATATGAATTTACTGTTTTAGCCTAAACATGAATACCATACTCGATTGGTATTTCAGGGTAGAAAAATTGTTACAATTACGACAGCATTTAGATTTACATGCATTTACGGTTATTTTTTTGTAAACCCGTAACTTTTGAAATGGTCAGTTACACGTGTAACCGTTTGCATCATGAACAAACATTCAAGTAAAAAAACCTGTTAATACAAACGTCAAAGTGATCAAAAACATTACTTCAATTGTTTCGCTGCACTTTTCAATTGAATTGTTTTACGCTTATCCGAACTGTAAAAATGTAAACGTTTAACCAGTTAATCAGTTGGTTAACCGTGTAGTTACCGTCACAGGATTGGTATACATGCTTTGTAAATCCTGATCGGAATAATTATAGTCAATGTTTCGCGGCACTTTTCGATTTGAATTGTTTTACGCTTAACCGAACCGTAAAAATGTAAACGTTTAACCGGTTGATCAGTTGGTTAACCGTGTAACCGTCACAGGCTTGGTATACATCCTAACTTGTGAGACCTGTTCCTCGATAACAAAATTTCAAGTAAAAAAACCTTAAACACAACTGCGCTTGTG